>JAXQQM020083013.1:0-208831 GCA_034641835.2 Pinus albicaulis
TAAACATCAATATGCCACCTTGAGCAAGGACTTCAATATTCGGTCTTGAATGTGCAGTAAGAGGTTTATATGGAAGTAAGAGTTTTTTCTTTGCAATTTTTTTTTTGAAATAGTTTAATTAGCACCTTCTTTCAACTAGAAGAAGATTTCAGCTCCGCTGTATTGAGTTAGAATTAACTACAGCGTCTTGTTATTTTGGCAGACTAAATTAGGTATCTATGCAAGGTTTGTCACTTTTGAACACTGTTTCATCATCTTCTAACAAATGGATTGAAAATTCATCTTCAATGGTATTTTCAATTTCCAAGGGACTGGAAGTGTATTTTTAGTGCTGGTTTCGTTTCCTTCAATAGGAGGACCATGGCCCTATTCTACGTTCCTTTGGGAAGCATACAATTTTCCAATTTCTTGAATGTTTGGTAGGAAGATAGAGCCATTGTCCCACTATGCAAAAAATTCCTCCATAAAGTTTGCAAAAGGCAAAAATATTCCTTTTCCACAGTTCACGAACCAGACTCTTGCACAACCATTCAAAATTAGGGAAAAAAAAATCGCCATAGTGTCTTAATTAATAAGGCCACTTCTCTGCAGCAATGTTGTTTTGGATTTGGAAAGACAGTGTAATTTTTCATCTCACCTTTTTTATTCATCTCATATAACGAGAGCTCTATCTTCAAGCATTGGGAGGAATGCATAAAACCTTTCTCAAGTTGGAAACATGACACATAGCAGAGCTGGAGTAGGGTTGCACTAATTGGAATGACTGAAAGCATTTGTTTGTTTTTTTTGTTTTGTAGTTTATTTTTTGTTTTTTTCGTTTATCTCTGAACGTTCAATTTATGACTCGGCATTACATATTTCCCTATCAGCAGGGACTTGCTACCCCAAAACCCTTCTTGTTTCTTATCATTCCATTTGTTGAAAAATTATGAATAAAACATAGATGGATGTGTTTCCCCCAAAAACACAGAGAATGCAATGCATGTGGAAATAACAATTTCATAGACAGTGCAAGCACAACACAGGAGAGGAACTCTTTTTAAAATTTATTCAACTCTTCTCTATATTCATCTCTAATCTCATAGAAACCACATGAGATTACATTGGTTTATACAAAATGGCCGAAAACTGATGTTTTAATGTTAATCAATGCTGGAGCAGACTTAAAAAAACCAAATCGTTCTCTGCACTATTATATTGTTTCTACATGACAAAAGAGTATAAAAACACATAACAATGGACTTGAAAAATTATGTATTCTAGCTCTGAAACCACATCGCATACAACACTCCATTGCAAATCCCACATAGGCGATTTTAACATTTAACTTGGGCACTTATGGGAAAACTTAAAACTTTGTGATTGCAAGGTGACTTGGCACATATCACATCGCAACATAAATTGTTTAACTTGTGGGTGCTATCCTGCTGAGCTTGCGGGTGCTTTATGTGCGCTATCCTCCTCAGCGTGACACATGCGATTGTGATTGCATCACATCACAATTAAAATAAATTTTGGTCCACTTAAAAGGTGAGTCTGAAATCTTGCAAAGTACGTGCTGCGGGAAGATTAAAAGGTAAATGGAAAAACTTGCAAAGTGTGGGTTATGGTGTGGTAAGGTTGAGGGTCCCACCAGATCGCATCGTCTAAGAAATAATTTTTGGCAAGGCGCTTAAAGGTAAATGCTAAATTTTACGAAGTGGAGGAAGTGATGCGATAAAATGTGGGAAATTCGATATGGTGGAAGGTAATGAAATAACTAAATTTAAAGGTTTGTGCTCGGTTTACAAATGCCGCAAGGTATGTTGGGTCCCACCAATATCACATTCGCGGAAATACAATATTCAATGAAAAATATTAAGTGTAAACCAAAAATTTTATGGGTTGCGAAGTGTGGGAAAACAGGTAAATCAATAGCAGGTAAGAAATTTAAACACAGAGAAAGGATTAGGGTACTCTATTTTGGATTTTGCGTGGATTGTGCGAAAATGCCTTAGATTTGAAAACTGGGTTGTGTTCTTCGATGCACAAAAAATTCAATGAGGTGTGGACTGCTACCACTCTTTATTCATGGCGGTTGTCGGGAGTATTTCCAACGCTCCCCCTTAATCACAACTACTGTCATCAATCATTCTGAGACACTTTCTAAGATAAACAAAACTTTTCTATCCCAGTGGATTTGTGAGGATATCTGCAAAATGTTCCTTTGACCTACAATGCTCCAAAACAATTTTACCATTGTTAACTAATTCAAATGGTATTTGGAATCAATATGCTTTATTCTATTATGGAAAATAGAATTCTTTCAAAATGCAATTTCTTAACTGTTATCACAGAAAATTGTGGTTCCTTTGTCTTGTTCATGACATAAATCTCTCAACATCATTCTCATCCAAACTGTTTGACATTTTTTTGTTGTTGCTACTACATATTCAACTTCTGCTATTGATAATGAAACTACTGGTTACCTCTTGGAAGCCCATGAAATGGATCCTGATCCCAAATGAAAAATATACCCTGATGTGATTTTTCTGTCATCTACACTTCCAGCCCAATCACTATCAGTGTAGCCAATCAAATTAAAATTATTAGTTTCAGAGTATAGAGAACCATACTCCTTTGTTCCATTTCAATACCTCAATATTCTCTTGGCTTCTTTCCAATGTGTCTCCTAGGGTGTCTCCATGAATTTGGATATCAAACTTACTACATACATTATATCATTCCTAGTTATAGTCAAATACATTAGACTTCCAACCAGGCTCTTATACAATGTCGGATCGACATTCTTACTACAATATTCCTTTCTCAGCTTCAACCCCATGATAGTTAGAGTTGAAGATGGCTTGTCGTTATGCATATTGAACCTTTTTAAAAATTCGACAACATACTTTCCTTGGGAGATAAAAATTCCCTTTTCTGTTTTCTTTACTTCTATGACCAAAAAATATCTTATCAAACCCAATTCAATCATTTAAAACTCACTTTTTATGACTGCTTTGAAATCAGAAATTAGAGAAACATCATTGCAAGTAAAAATCAAATCATCTACATACAAAACAACAATAAGAATCTTATCGTCATTTTCTTTGATGTAGAGTGTGGGTTCACCATCACACTTCAAACCCATTTTCTATCACGTAAGCGTCAATCCTGTTGTACCATGTTCATGGTGCTTGCTTCATCCCATAAAGAGATTTCTTCAACTTAAACACTTTGTGTTCTTTTCCTTCTATCTCATAGAGAGAAGGTTGTTCAACATACACCTCATCTTTCAACACTCCATTCAAGAATGTTGAATTCACATCCATTTGATAAACTTTCCACTTTTTCTCTGCTGCTATAGACAACAAGGTCCGCATTGTCTCCATCCTTGCAACTCGTACAAAGGTTTCCTCATAGTCTCTTCCTTGCTGCTGGTTGTAGCCTTTGACAACTAGCCTTGCTTTGTGTATTTATATCTTGCCTTCAATGTTTCTCTTGGTCTTATAGACCCATTTCACTCCAATAACTTCTTTTCCTTGTTGCAGGTCCACTAACTCCCATGTATCATTCTTTTCTATTGCTTCTATTTCTTCATTCATTGCTTCAATCCATTTCTCTTCTTTTACTGCATCCTCAAAATGGATTGGGTCATAAACATGACAAAATAAATCAAATAAACAATTCAAGCCAACATTATTATTAACTTCTTCTTGCTCATAAATTTCACTTAAATTTTTGAATCTTGGTCTTCTTGTATTTGCTGAAGATGTGCTTGGAGTTTCACTTGAACTCAAGGGACTTGCTAATCCCTGTGGTGTTTTTGGAGAAGCACTTTCTTGGTTTCTCAATGTTTTTATATCGCTTGCTTGTGGTGTGCTTTATTGAGCTTGTGTAGGTGGAGGAGGAGCCACCGTTGAGGAGTTTCTTGCTGCAGTCCCTTCCTCTTTCTCATCATGAAACATATGTGTCTTCACATTTACTATCTTCTCTAAACTTCCATCCCAAGCTTATTCTTATATGAACTAAACATCTCTGAACATCACTGTATCCAAAAAATATACATTTCTCCCCCTTGCTGTCCCACTTCTTCCTTAACTGATCTGGGACATGTGCATATGCCACACATCCAAACACTCTCATGTGAGTGACAGATTGCTATGTTCATCACACTTTTGGTTCGACATATATTTAAGATGTAAGCTACACAATTGACATTTTCTTCCCAATACTCATTTTCCAAATGCTTTTCCTTCAACATACTTCTTACCATGTTCATGACGGTCCTATTCTTTCTTTCTGCTAACATTTCTCTGATGTGTATACCTTGTGGTAAATTTCTTGTCTATTCCATGTTCCCTACAAAAATGTAGGAAGTCTTTGGAGATATATTCTCCACCTCTATCAATTCTCAAAACTTTTATGTAGTGTCCACTTTGCTTCTCAAAAATATATTTGTAGTGGTATAATTGTTCAAACACTTCACTTTATTGTTTTAGAAAATAGACCCATGTATTATTTGTGTAATCATCTATAAATGTAAAAATATAATGACTGCCAACTAATGATGGTGTTTGCATTGGTCCACATAAATCTGAGTGGAAATATCCAAAGGTGCCTTTGCCTTTATACTATTTCCTACTATAAATGATTCTTTTTGTTGTTTTCCCAAGATGCAACCTTCACATAGGCTAACTAGTTTCTCTATGACTGGTAAACCCTTCACCATGTCTTTTCTATGAAACAAATTTAAACGTCCGAAATTAAGATGTCCAAATCTCAAATGCCATAACCAGTTCTCACATTTCACTTCTTCTTGAAATAATTCTTGTGTTACTGCTGCAAAAATACCTCCTTCCTTCAAGTCTGATCTAATCTTGAGAGGAAACATGTGATTTCTTGTGATATGCTTTTTCAATGATTTGTCTACTTCGAGGTATATCCATGATTGTGCACATATCATTTTTAATAAACACATTGTAGCCATTTTCCATGAGTTGTCCAATGCTTACAAGGTTACATTTCATGCCAGGGACATAATAGACATTTGGCACAAACTTATTCTCTCCCTTCTTTGTCAGTATGTTTACTCTTTCTTTTCCCATGACAAAGACTTTGCTATCAGTCATCGTTCTCACTTCAGATTTTATAATTTCATCTAGATAATAAAACATTGCTATGTTTCCACTCATATGGTTACTACACCCTGGATCTAACAACCATACATTTTCTTTTTTTTCTTGTGCTACATTACAAGCTAAAAGCACATTACCATGGTTCTGATTTTCTTTTGTAAAATTTACACTTGGTTTACTAGCCATGTGATTTTTATTCTTTCTACATTCATTTGAATAATGACCATAATTTTTGCAATAATGAAATTGGACTTGAGATTTATCATACCTCTATCCTTGTGCTTGATTCTGGCTTGAGCTTTGGCTTGTATTTTGATTGTTGCCCCTTTCACTTGTGCTTGCAAGGTTGCTTCTTCCGCCTCTCTGTGGACATCTTCCTCTTCCTCAGTAGTTTGATCTTCCTCGACCTGTACCTTGACCCAAAGATATTCGTGTCTTAAATGCATGATCCAATCAAGATTTTTTTGCTCTATTTTGTTTGTGCTCATGAGACATCAGTGATGCATGAAGCTCATCCACTGAAAACTGTGAGATATCCTTTGTCTCTTCTATGGCCACTACTATGGTACCAAACCTTGATGGTAGAATTCTTAACACTTTCTCAATTATTCTCATTTATTCAAGTGTCTCACCATGAAACCTGATTTGCGTAACCAACCCAATCACATGTGTAAATAATGAGTCTTTGTTATCAAACTCTTTCATGCAAAGAGTTTGAAAATATCTTCTTAGCTTTTGAAGTTTTTTTTTCTTCACCTTTTCCATGCCTTGATAGGTTGTCTGGAGGGTATCCCATGCCTCCTTATACTTCGTTTCTATTGCAACCCTTGGAAAAATACTCTCAGGTACTCCTGGGAAGATATAGAAGAGGGATTGGGAGTCCTTCTTCTTATTATCTCTTAATAAATATCTTTCTTCTTGTGTCAAAGAATTATATGTTGCTACATCTGCTCGTTCTTGGAAACCATTTTCCACCAGCTTCCAAATATCTTGTGAGGAGAACAGGGCCTTCATTGTAATATCCCAATAATCATAATTCTTCCCATTGAACTATGGTAGTTGGGGATTAGTCATGCTTGTGCCCGATGCTACTATCTTGACTGTGTAAACACAACCTTCTCATTGCTGGAGAATTTGCTTCTCAACCAACCTTTCAGCTTCTTCAGTAAAGAACACTTCCGTTCAATGAGAGCCTAGACCTGCTCGCATACCATGTTGGTTATTATGAATACAACACATAGAATGCAATGCACGCAAAAATGACAATTACACAGATAGAGCGAGCGCAACACATGAGTGGAACTCTTTTTAAATTTATTCAACTCTTCTCTATATTGATCTCTACTCTCATAGAAAACATATGAGATTACATTGGTTTATACAAAATGGCTAAAACATGAGGTTTTAATGTTATTCAATGTTCTATCGGAATTGAAACAACCAAATCGTCCTCCACTCTGTTCTGCTGTTTCTACACGAAAAAAGCCTACAAAAATATATAACACCATAGTTTAAATATTATGGCTTCAAGCTCTGAAACAACATTGCATCAGGTGCTCCATCGAAAATTGCACATTGGTGATTTTAACATTTAACTTGGGCGCTTACGAGAAAAATTAAAACTTTGCGATTGCGATTTGAAGTGGCACATATCGCATCGCAACATAAATGGTTTTACTTGCGGACGCTATCCTCCTAATCTTGCGGGCACCTTATGTGCGGTATCCTCCTGAGATTGACATGTGTGATTACGATCGCATCGCATCGCAAATAAAAAAACTTGCAGGCGGCTTAAAAGGTAAGTCTTAAATCTTGCGAAGTGCAGGCTACAGGCGGCTTAAACGATAAATGGAAAAACTTGTGAAGTGCGGGGTATGACGTAGTAAGGTTGAGGGCCCCACCAGATTGCATCGGCTGGGAAATAAGTTTCGGCGAGGATCTTAAAAGGAAATTCTAAATGTTGCGAACTGCGGGCAGCGATGCGGTAAAATGTGGGAAATGCGATATGGCAGAAGGTAAGGAAATAACGAAATGTAAAAGTTTGTACGCGGTTACAAATGCGAAAAAGTATGGTGGGTCCCACCGATATCGCATTGGCGGAAATATAAGATTTAGCGAAAAGGCTTAAGGGTAAACCAAAAATGTTGTAGGCTGCGAAGTGCAGACAAACATGTAACAACGGCGAGTAAGAAATTTAAATGCAGAGAAATGCTTTAGGTACTCTGTTTTGGATCTTGCATGGATTGCGTGAAAATGCTTTGGATTTGAAAATCACGCTGTGTTCTTCCTTGCACAAAAAATTCAATGAGATGTGGATTTCTGCCACTCTTTACTCATGACAGTGGTTGGAAATATATCACATTATGTCAATTTCAATGTTTGCAAATGTCCGTTATGATGGTCTTGTTTTTAAAAAAAACCCAATTGAGATGATGCCGAAGGAGTTTAGAACTTAGTTTTAGCTATTGGAGTGCCAAAGCGAGGATTGAGATGAAATTTATTGTATGTTTGTGTAAGAGGGGTTATATGGTTAATCCTTGTGATCGATACCATGATGTAACTAATAAATTCAGGGTTACGAACATCCTACCAAATTCATTTGATTATTCTTTTACCTTTGGCATTTCTTACATTTTTCTGAAGGGTAGACACGTCATAGTTATAATTAATGATGAATAGGCTTGGGGAAACGAGTGTCTACTCAATTAAAATAATTTTATGGATATAATTTATCACTTGTTAACATTCTTTATTTTACAAATGGCGTTATTAAACACATGTAAATATAATTTAGCATTTTTAAATACATATTTGTTCCGTCTACATTGATCCATGTTAAAATGGATTTTTTTAATTTGAATTTCATTTGATGAATGTGAAAGAAACGTTGAACTCAACTAAATAATTATATCTAAAATGGAATTTTCCAACTTTTAATTCCGTGCGAGGAATGTGTTGATGTCCCAAGAAATATTTGGTTATTATTTTCATGTTTCGAATAGTTTAGTTTTAGATAGCTAGATTGTAATTTTTTGTATAAAGAAATTAGGCACATTAAAACTGAATCCTTGATGATGGAGGAGTTACCGAAAAATAACAGTTTGAAACTGCTATGCATCCATGTATTCACTGTATGTATGAGTATTTTCTCCAAATTGAAATGATTGCAAGTAAAATTATTAATTTATTTATATCCTCCTACCTAATCCTTAGCACATGTGGCTTTTCCATCCAACCACAGCGAAACAGAAATTTTTAAGTGCATAAAAAGGGACATTTTCCCGAGCAAACACGTCTTGTTTACTCTTGGTGTTTTCAACAGTTACATCTGAGCCATTTCAAATTCCTTGAGTAACGTTTGCACATGCACAAATAAATCTCAGAAAATAACATGTCTTTCTACTGTTGGTGTATTCAACATTTACATCCGAGCCATTTCAAATTCCTTTAGTAATCTATGCACATGCAGAAAGAAATCTCACATGATTAATGAATATAGTAGGGTATAATGAATAATAAATAAATCGTAAGTTAAATTATAATATAGAATTAAGTTGTTAAATTATAATAAAATTATTTTAATACATTCATTATTATGTTAAATTATTAAATAAATTTATTTATTTTTGATAATTTTAGTTTAAAATTATTTTATTAATTATGTTAATATTAATATTAAATAATTTTTTAAAATAATTTTTTTATTACAATATTAATATATGGTATATATATTTTGGCTGTACAATATATTTTAATGTTTATATACCTTGGTTGTATAATATTAATCTCTCGGGTTTAATATTTTTCTCTTTGTTTTATAATCTTTTGGGTTTTTAGTATTAATCGGTAAGGTTTATATTATCAATCCCTTTGGTTTATTAATGTAAGGGTTTATATTTGGAGGGTATATATTACTCATAGGGTTTATAATATTAATCATAGGGTTTAATATAAATACCTTGGGTTTATAATCATGGTCAACCATCATCAACTATCGTCAACCATGGTGCAATGTCAAATTGTGACAAATATTGTCTCAATATGAAAATCAATCATGGTCAACCATGATCCAACGTCGCATTGTGACAAAGATTACCTCAATATGAAAATCAATCATGGTGAATCATTTTCAACCATGTTAAATCATGGTCAATATGAAAATCAATGGTTGTCAATTATGGTGAACCATGGTGAACCATGGTCAAATGTCACATTGGGACAAAGATTGTCTCAATATGAAAATCAATGATGGTTAATGATAATCAACCATTGTCAAACATGGTCATACATTGTCCAACGTTTCATTGTGACAAATATTGTCTCAATATCAAAATCAATCATGGTCAGAAATCTTGGTCACATTATGACAAATATTGTCTCATGGTCTAACATGACAATGTGACAACCGTGGTCAACCATGGTCCAACACCAAATTGTGACAAATATTCTCTCAATATCAAAATAAATCATGCTCAACCATGTTTTTTTTTAGGGTTTATAATAGTTATCTTAGGGTTTATATACCTTCGATTTAAAATTTTAATCCCTTGATTTTAATATTAATATCTTGGTTTTTAGTATTAATCCCTTAGGTTTATTAATGCACATGAGGTTTAAAATAAATCCCTGACGTTTATTAATCTAAGGTTTCATATTCTTAGGGTATAATATTATTGATAGGGCTTACAATATTAATTTTAGGGCTTAAAATAAATCCATTGGGTTTATAATATAAACTCCTTGGGTCTATTAATCGCATTGTCACGAAGATTTTTTTTTATATGAAAATGAATGACAATCAATCATGGTCAACCATGGTACAATGTCACATTATGACAAGAATTGTCTCAATAGGAAAATAAACCATGGTAAACCATGTTTATTTTAGGGTTTATAATATTTATGTTAGGGTTTATATACCTTGGATTTATAAAATTAATCCCTTGGATTTAATATTATTCCCTTCGATATATAATATCAATCCCTTATGTTTATTAATCTAAGGTTTCATAGTCTTAGGGTACAATATTATTCATAGGGTTTATAATATTAATTCTAGGGTTTAATATAAATCTCTTAGGTTTATAATTATGGTCAATCATGGTCCAAAATCACATTGGTATCATTATGAGAGTCATCCATGTTCAACCATTTTCAACCATCATTAACCATGGTCAAACATGGTCATCCATGGTCCAATTTCACATTGTGACAAATATTGTCTCAATATGAAAATCAATCATGGTCAACCATGTCTATTTTATCGTTTATAATATTTATCATAGGGTTTATATACCTTGGTTTATAATATTTAGCTTAGGGTTTATATTAGCATATTATTAATGTGAAAATAAGTCATGGTCAACCATGGTAAATCATTGTCAACATTGGTCAAACATCGTCGACCATGGTAAATTATGGTCATTCATTGTTAACCGTGCTAAAAAATGTTCCAATGTCACATTTTGACAATGATTCTCTCAATATGAAATTAAACCATGGCCAACCATGGTCCAATGTATCACAGTGACAAATCTTGCCTCAATATGAAAATCAACCATGGTCAATCATAATTTTCACATTGTGACAAATATTGTCTCAATATGAAAATCACCATGGTCAAACTAGGTCAACTATCGCCCAACTTTGCATTGTCATAAATATTATCTCAAAATGAAAATTAATTATGGTCAACCATTTTCCAACATCACATTGTGCCATTGGTTGTGTCAATATGAAAATCAACCATGGAAAACCATGTTTATTTCGGGTTTATAATATTTATCTTAAATTTTATATAAATTCGGTTTGTAATATTTATCCCTTCGATTTAATATTATTTCCTTTGGCTTTTAGTACATTGGATTTATTAGTCCATTGGGTTTACAATATCAATCGCTTAATTTTATTAATCTAAGGTTTCATATTCCTCATAATTATCATTAATTATTATAATTTATTTATTTTTCTTGATCAATAAACTTTAATTATATTATCAAAAAGGAGTTGAGTACACAATTCATCTCAATGAGCCCTTCTCCCTATTTACGAAGATAATTTTTGAGATTAGGGCCTAGAGGAAAGCATAGACATCTGATGTTAGTATTTATTTTCGATTGACCTAATAGCCATGAAATATATATACAAAATTTTAAATAAATCATAGCAAGAGAGAAAATATTAATGAGGCACATTGGAGGTGAGCAGGTGGAGGAACAAGAGGGGCAACAAAGTAGCTTAGGTGTTCATGCATGTGGAAGTCTGCCTACTCCACCCTTGCTTCGAGAATGCAAAGGTTGCTATTGGTGTGCCAATGTTATCGTCGAAGACTGTCTAGCTCATCCAAGATTACATTATGAACACCCTAAACATCAGTGATGTAAGCTACTAGTTCATTTCATTCCTCATAACGTCGCTCCCGCATAATATCAATATTCATCTAAGTTTTGCAGAGCTAGGCTGCCAAGAACTTCATGGTATCCAACGTAATAATATGACCAAGGGAACAGGCGGGGGATATAACATTTTCCTCCTTAGTTTCCCTACTAACCGAGTTATCCGAGGACAAATGATTCCCATAATTCCCTCTCTCTCGAGCTTCATGACGGATAATTGCTCCCCCCGATGAGGTGGCCCATTGACATGACATATAGGCCAACCAAGAATGTCAGAGGGTAGGAGAGGTTAGACGAGAGTGATAACAAGATTCGAAGTGAAACCTTGAAGAGGGATTGTAGAAAGACATTTTCCACGAAGTAAAAAAACAATTAAAACAAAGACAAGTATGTTTATAAAATACACCGAATTACCTCTCTAGAGCACACCGAGACAGGAGGCACTCCACCAAATCCCCTTCATTCCACGAGGAACTCCCTCACTCATGAACCCACATAATTCACCCCACGAGGTTATCTCCAAGCTGAACACAGAGCCATAGAAAGTATTATATGATTGATCCGGATAAATTATTCATACCCTTTTAACAAATACCTTTTACTTCGGTTGATGTGTTAGAATTGCATTTTATCAAAAGCATTAATGAACACATGCAGATATAATCAAGAGGAACATGACAAGCATTATCAACATAAGATATTCTTCCAGGAAGGACTACGTCTTCGGCCCTCGGTGTGAAGATGGTGTAAGACATTACATTAAGTGCTGGAAATAGTGATGATGTACATGGATGGTACTTTCTCTGTCATACAAGGAAAATTCCCTCATACAGGAGTGGTTCGACATCTCCACGAGATGTTCCACTACATGAACTCTCATTCACAAAAGGGACTCCTATCCGTATGACAATCTCACTCAATGGTGACATGGCAACAAAGGGATATCAAACAACATAACGAATCCATGATAGAAATTACATCTCACATCAAGAAAAAAAAAGGATTCCACATCAAACATCAATAAGGATCTATACAACACAACTCATCTCAAAGAAAATAGACAAAGAATTACATGATCACACTGCATATGCCTCACATCCTAGAGCTATCTGAAGAAAAGGATGATAAACTGTGGGATGTGGTTGTACGATCAATCGTATGGCATTGAATATCCAAAAAATGACTTCTCACACATTGAATGCGGACACCTACAACTCCACTTTGAAAAGTGGCCATAAAACATAAGGCTCAAATGGAAAATCTGATTGAACCGCTAAACCTGTGTCATCGAGAGGTGTATGATCGATAATAAATTTTCTAAATTATGACAGTGTCGAAATCTGGGCCTTATGAAATCTTTTAGATTCCCCCTAGATTCCTCAAAGATGTTGCTGCACAAGGAATCTGGAAATCTGCAACTAAAAATAGGAACCTGATCTCACCATTGAGATCCTTGCGAAATTCTAATAATAATGAGTATGAGGTTGACCTCATTCTAACACTAGCGAATTTCAGCCTCCGAGGAATCTAAAAGATGTCATCAAGATTCCTAAAGATTCTCCTCCATAGGAATCTGTAAAACCAGTGCTCTAAAGGCGAATCCAAACATGTCATTCCATCGCCTTCGAAATTCTGGTTAAAATGCATATAAAGTTCAATACATTCTGACACAGGAAAATTTTACCTCCTTGGAATCAAAATATTTTGCAAGCATCAAAAGAAAATTAACTATCTCGGAAATCATGCCACCATTATGCCACTGTCTCTACCTCTAACTACGTGCACTCACATGCCTGCCTCTGGCCTAGGTGCACTACTAAAAAGACTAAGTTTAAATAATAATTGTTGGGTGGATTGGTCAAAGAATTCCATTGAAGGGTTGGTAAAAAAAATTGTCTTGTTAAGGGGAGGTTGGGGGATTGAATCCCGCCTCCCCCAAAATCTGCATCATAATTGTTTTTGGTTGGCACATTTTTAAAGATTGGTGAGGTCACGCCCACCTTGGGCGGCCCGCCCAACAAAACCGATGACATATTATATGTTTTTTCGGCACAGTTGGGGTGGCGGGGTTGACTGCCGACCACCCCCCATATATATATATGTGTGTGTGTGTGTGTGTGCATGTGTTTTGTTATTTGGTTGGGGTGTTGTGGGGTCCGGCAGTGTTCATGGCCTGCCGAACCAAATATTTATATACTTTTTTATGGCTATATGGTGGGGATAAGGGTAGGGATCACAAACTGCCCTTATTTTAATATATTTTTTGTTTTATTAAACAAACCAAACTTTTCAAAAATTCTTTAATTTGACACAAGGAGTCAGATTAATGTCCTCATAATTTTTCCCAGAATCTGACTAGAGATTACCAGAATCCGGTGGCTGGAAATCTTCCAAATTGTGTGCTCCTTAACCTGCCACATCATCAAGTCAACCTTGGAACTTTTACTACCTCTAACTTTCACATATGAGCTTATATTGACGAATCATTTGCACCATTGCAATGAGGATGACGAGATCTTCAACCTGAACCTGGTTCGAGCGAAATCCGAACACTTTTATTTTTTATTTTTCGTAAGCCCTCTTTGTCCTGTGTGTATCTCTAGAGCCACCTAGATTAGGCACATTGTCACTAACCACACCACCCTGGTACTATGAGAGATGAAACGAAAGAGTATCCACTGAGCCCCGAGCCTAGGACAACCCTGAGTGTAAAGCATGTCTCTACAGGGGTGATGAAGACAAATATATATAGAAATATAATGGATGAAAAAGTGAGTGATCTCAGTCATTAACAACATGGAATTCTCAGTACTCAAACTAGGGTTCCTAATAAATATGTGAAAAGCCTTAGCCACCTTCATCGTGACGGGATAACACGTGCAATCCCAAACCAAGAATTCACCCCTTTCCATACTATCCCAATGCACACACTCACTGCATGCCCATTATGGTGATCTAAGCATGGCATTCAAGAGCATCAACCCAATTCCGTCTACAACCTTGCACTTCGTCACCTGAAGAACACTACTCACCAGATTCATGTACAAGCTAGAGAATTTATCCTCTGATGCATGTGAAGGGGTCACCCACATGTATGCACTTATTGTTGTCATGACTCAAATTTTTCATTTAAGGGGCATGTGGAGGCCAGTTAGGCTTCGTACGCCAGCCATATGCTAAATTTTGTGCCAAGTTGACACCCCCAGGAGGGAATTATTAATTATTATAATTATATGTGTATAAGAACATTCGGTGAAAATCAAATGTAAGAAAATTTTGTCGATGCATTTCGAACCATCCAGTGTGGTTCATCATCAAGACAAGATGAGAAATCTGATCACGAAACCTATTTAAGTATATAATGACAGCTCCGACTAGTCATTGACAAGTAACGACTAGTTTGACTAGAATGAGAAATTCAATAAAATTTTATCAAATTTTATTATTTTTTAATTTTAATTCTATTATATTTTAATTTTATTATATGCTATTATAATCTAATATTAATACTTTTTTAATAATTTAATATTAATACTTTTTTTAATATTAATAATTTAATATTTTTACTATTTTAATACTTTAAATTATATGTTATATAATTAAAATTCATTAATGGTCTAAACAAACAAGAAAAAAATAAAAAATAAAATTTATTAATCAATTAATAAATTTAATATTACTAAATAGGTAATTTTCAAATTATATCATAAGGATAATACTAATAATAAAAGACATATTGATAATAATCAAAAGGAACAGAGAGGGAGAGAGAAACCGGGAGCAAGAGAAGAGGGAACGACTAGAGGGAGCACAGGGCAAGGGGAAAAAAAAACTAAGAATTTAGGGCAGGAATCCATCATCTGCTAACACTCCACCCATCATCCCCATTAAGGTTAACCAACCTCTTTTCAATTTCCAACGCTTCCGTTAACTTTCAATGGTGGAAATCATCAATCCTCGCAATAACCTCATCATCTTCAATACAAATGTGATGATTTGTTTTTTCAGCATGCTCTGCTAAAGCAGAGGACCGAGATCTACCATGTCTAAGTTCAGTGACATGTTCGTGAATTATTTGATTAATTGATTGACCAGTTTCACCTATGTAAGGTGTCCCACAGGAACACGTAATCAAGTAAACACCCTTACCATCATTAGGGAAAATCAGGTCCTTAACCAACCTAAGCGAATTTTGAATGGTGCGAAGAGGCTTGAATGTTGAAGAAACATTATGTTTCTTCAAGATCCTAGCGATTATATCAGTAGTACCTTGGATAAACAGAAGGTGAAGTCCAGATAATCGATCACAAGGATCATTCTTAACCCTAGGACCTTTTTCAGCTTTTTGAAAAGCTCTAAGACATTTAGCCCTGCTATAACCATTCTTATAGAATACATTAAAGAGATGTGATTTTCACCTTCAAAGTGGTGTACATCAAAGATTATAAAGGCTCTAGTGACTAGGGTATTGAGAACCTCAAGCTTTTAAGCTGTGAAATGATTAGCACTACCATGTAAATACTGCTCAGTATGTGTCTTCCTTCTAAATACTTGATGAGAGAAGGAACCATCATCGTTCCTCGAAATAAGGACATCCAGAAAGGGCAGGCTGCCATCCACTTCAAATTCCAAGGTGAACTGAATGAAGTGAGATTTATCATTAAGATGTTGGAAGAAAAGGTCTAGTTTCTCTCTACCATGGGGCCAAACCACATAGGTGTCATCAACAAACCTTTTCCAAAGCCTAGGTTGAAAAAGGGAGGAGGAAAGGGCCTTATATTTGAAGTATTCCATGAAAATATTAGCTACCACATGGGATAGGGGGAACCCACGGCCACACCACAGATTTTTTCAAAGAATTCACCTTCAAAACTAAAGAAGGTCGAGGTTAGACAGATCTCCACAAGATGAGAAGTATTAGGATTCGTGACTTGAGAAATGACATCAATGGCTTCCTTAATGGGAATGCAAGTATATAATGAGACAAAATAAAAACTTACAAACCTATCCTCTGGATCCAACTTAATGTCTTTCAATTCATTAATAAAGGAGGATGAGTCTTTAAGAAAGGAGTCAGTGCGACACACAAGAGGTTTCAGCTTACTAGCTGAAAATTTAGCGAGCAGATAAGTTGGACTACCTATGGTGTTGACAATAGGGCGAAGGGGAGCACCGTCCTTATGAATCGTATGAAGACCATAAATCCTCGTGGTGATGGCATTACTTTCAATGAGATTTTTAATTAGGGAGCCAATAGTGCTACTCAATTTTATCGCCAAGGCAACCTCTTTAGAAACTTTTTAAAGGGGATTTTTTTCCAGCTTCTTTTAGCTTCTGATATTAAGAAGGTGATACAACATCTTATTACAATAATCCTGATTGTTTAAAATAACCATATCACCTCCCTTATCTGCCTTAAGAATGACAATGTCCTGGTTATTGTTTAAGGATTTAAGGGCCTTAAACTCAAGTTTGCTAATGTTTCTCTTAGGTGGCTTAGATTTTGTGAGGATCACATAATAGTCTTGCCTGAGGGTGTGTTTAGTAGCATCAGGAAAATCTCTAATCTCATATTCTATATCACAAATGATGTCTTGAATAGCGATTGTTTTAGGAGCAAGAGCATAATTAAGGCACTTCTCCAACAAACTGTAGACATGACGATCAAAGGAAAACTAAGATAGATTAATAATAGTCCTATTTAAATGGGAAGAGAAAGAATTGATATTACTATTATTGTTATTATTATTATCATTAATAATGTTATTATTAAAATTATCGGTATTATTATTATTATTATTATTATTATTATTACTAATACTATTATAGTTGCTATTATTATTAGTTACTAATATCAATGCTATTATTGTTATTAACATTATTATTACTATAGCTATCAATGATGTTACTATTAATTATGTTAATATTGTCATTAAAAATATTATTATTATTAATCTCAAACAAATTTTTACTATTAATATTAAAAATATGATCTCTATTATTAATACAATCCAATGAAGGGAAAATAATGCAAAAAAGAGGGAGAAAAAAAAAATGGACGCGGGAAAAATTTCTTTTCAAATATGAAGGTTTAAGGCCTCCTTCACCGCTTGAGGCCTATTGGGGGATCATTGCAATGGAGGCGCTACCATGGAATGGGTCACAGTGTTACCCCTGCTGCCCCTTGCGTCTTTGTATGGGATGGGGAACCATCCGTGTTTGGGCGGTTTTATTATCCTACTGAGACAGATACTCGGATACCCTGCAGAACCAACAGGAATGGGCACTGTTACCTGACCATTCTATCAAATGCAAATGCAGTGCATGGAATAAGATCTAGAGAACGCTTATTGATTTTTGGTGGACATGGTGATGAACCATCGCTGGGGTATGTGCTCTGCGGCACCGCTCATGGTGCTTGTGGGTGCTATACTCTGTTTTTTTTTCTGGTGGCTCGTGCTGGGACATTCATTTACTGCTATTGGGAGTGGAAACTGGTTGACTATTTATTTTTCTGGCCGGATTTCTCATCCACGCCTTGGGCCTCGATGGTGGGATGCTATTGGGATTCTGGACATCTCTGCATTGGGTTATCTACCTTGGGGCCACCACAGATGCAGTCAAACCTGAAACAACAAGGGCCTACTACCTACACCAATGCAGCGGATAATGGGATTAACGACCTAAAGCTAACAATATGGTTATCCTCGGGCTTTCCAAGCCATGCACAGACCCACGCCATGATTGATGTACCAAAGGGAAAAAGTTGCAGCCAACATATCTGCAATATATTCCCTCAGGTAGGCTCGGAACCATACCAAATTTTCGGTAAGCCTCCTGTAGGTAATAGAATTATTATATGGATTTGAATGACAGACTCAATACTATATCTAAAGGAAGAAATCCAATCTATTGCGGGATACCCATTTCATTTACAGTCATTGATTTTTGGGGAGAAAGCTTTAGCTGATTATTGCACTCTTAAAGATTATGCCATTGTTACTGGGTCTTCTATCTGCCTCAACCTCAGACTACAGGGTGGAATGTTGGGTCAAAACAGAGCACATGGATCCTCCATGGGAGCAAGTGCATCCAAAATGGTAAACACCAAGGTACATACAGAAATGTCTTACAGGGGGACAAAAACAAAACTACAGTACCTGATGCCCCTGCTGAAAGCTCCCCCAAGCCATACATTGTGGAACAGCAGGATAATGTGCCTGAAATAAATATAGACAGTATAGATATTGAGGTGCATAGAAATGCCTATGAATCCCAAGCAATTATAGGCAGATTCAACTGCTTCTGGGCCAAACCAATGGAGCTGTTCCATTGGATTTTCACAAACTGGACCATGGAATGTGAAATACACCTATGTTCTAAGGGGTTATTCATTGTCAAATTTTCATCTACTGAGGTCAGAGATTCCATTCTTAGCCAGGGACCATGGTTCTGGGGCTCCACAGGACTCTTCACTACACCATGGTTCCCAAATTTTGATGCCAACACAATGAAGGTGACTAGAATGTCGGTCTGGGTTAGGCTCTACAATCTCCCGCTACATTTTTGGAATGAAAATGTTGTTGGCTTCATTGGAAACACCCTTGGTAGATACATTAAAACAGATACTCAACGCTTGGAGGAGCGCATTTTCACCTTCGCACGAATCTGTGTGGAGGTTGATTTGAGCAAAGGACTCCCAGAGAGCATTATGCTGAATAATAAACAACATAGATGGACACAACATTTAGATTATGAGAACACAGCCTTCAGATGCTAGATATGCAGGTGCATAGGACACTTACAAAACTCATGCCCGACAGCGAAAAGGGATAACAGAAAAAAGAAGAAAATAGGAAAAGCTGCTAAAGGTTGGGAATTTCCCTCTGAAGGGCCAGATCTATAGGAAGAAGAGGACGAACCAGCACCACATGAGAATCAACAAATAAATACCTCCTTGGGCACACAAGAACAGGAAATGCAAGATCCTCTCGACAACACCACAAAGACTCATTAGGATATGGTACCTGGAGCACTAGACAGTGGGGGATATAAAAGAACACATACATCAGACACACCGGACTTTGATAAGGATAATGGAGCACAAGCAGAAGAAAATCAGCTTGTCCTTATCGAGACCACACCAACACAAGGTGCTTGGTGTAAGGTTGAAAAGAAGAAGGGGAGAAAATCCTAATTGTTTCTCTTTTGCTTTTTTATTTATGGCAACTTGAATGTCTTTGGACAATTACCAGCTCATGCAACATGTAATTTTGTTTTTCTCATAAATAAAATTACAAATTTTTTCTTTGTGAAATACAATCCAGTAAAGGATTATTAGGAAGGATATTCAAGGGATCAAGGAAGGATATTTTAGGACATTGTCTTCTAACATTGATCCCTCGAATATCCTTCCTGATAATATTTCGTTAGATTGTAATAATAATAAAGATAATAATTTTAATATTAATAGTAACAATTTGTTTCAGATTAATAATAATAATATTTTTAATGACAATATTAACATAATTAATAGTAACACCATTGATATCTATAGTAATAATAATTTTAATAATAACAACAACATTGATATTAGTAACTAGAATCATATTAATAATAATAGCAAATATAATATTATTAACAATAACAATAATATCGATAATTTTAATAATAATAACAATATTAGTGATAATAATAATAATAATAACAATAACAGTAATATCAATTCTTTCTCTTCCCCTTAAGATAGGATTGTTACTAATCTCTCTTGTTTTTCCTTTGATCATCATGTCTACAGTTTGTTGGAGAAGGGTCTTAATTATGCTCTTTCTCTAAAAGAAGCCCCTATTCAAGACATTATTTGTGATATAGATTACAGGATTAGAGATATTCCTGATGCTACTAAAGACACAATTAGGCAATACTATTTCATGATCCTTAGAAAAGCTAAGCTACCTAAGAGCAACATTAGCAAACATGAGTTTGAGGCTCATAAATCCTTAAAAATAACCAGGGCATTGTCGTTCTTAAGGCAGATAAGGGAGGTGCTACGGTTATTTTAAACAAGGAGTATTATCATAATAAGATGTTGGATCACCTTCTTAATAATGGAAGCTACAAGAAGCTAGAAAAAAATCCCCTTAAAAAAGGTTTCTAAAGCAGTTGCTTTAGCGATAAAATCAAGTAGCACTATTGGATCCCTAAGTAAAAATCTTATTGAAATTAATCCCCTCACCCCAAGGATTTATGGTCTTCCTAATATTCATAAGTATGGTGCTCGCCTTCACCCTATTGTCAACACCATAGGTGGTCCCATTTATCTGCTCACTAAAGTTTTAGCCAGTAAGGTAAAACCTCTTGTGGGTTGCACCGACTCCTTTGTCAAAGACTCTTCCTCCTTTATTAATGAATTGAAAGACATTAAGTTGGATCCAGAGCATACGTTTGTAATTTTTGATGTTTTCTCATTATATACTTGCATTCCCATTAAGGAAGCCATTGATGTAATTTGTAAAGTCACAGATCCTAATACTTCTTATCGCGTGCAGATCTTTCTAACCTCGACCTTCTTTAGTTTCGAGGGAGAATTCTTTGAACATACCTGTGGTGTGGCCATGTGTTCCACCCTATCCCTTGTGGTAGCTAATATTTTCAAGGAAGACTTCAAATCTAACGCCCTTCCCTCCTCCTTTTTCAACGTAGGCTTTGGAAAAAAGGTTTGTTGATGACACCTATGTGGTTTGGCCCCATGGTAAAGAGAAATTGGACCTTTCCTTCCAACATCTTAGTGATCAATCTGACTTCATTAAGTTCAACATGAAATTCAAAGTGGATGGTAGCTTGCCCTTTCTAGATGTCCTGCTTTCAAGGAATAATGATGGCTCCTTTTCTCATTAAGTACTTATCAAGAAGACCATACTGAGTAGTATTTACATGCTTTTTCTCATAATTTCCTGGCTTATAATCTTGGGGTTCTCAGTACGCTAGCCACCAGAGCCTTTAGAATCTCCAATGTACACCACTTTGAAGGTGAAAATTTGCCTCTCTTTAATGTCTTCTGTAAGAACGGTTATAGCAGGGCTCAATGTCTTAGAGCTTTTCAAAAAGCTGACAAAGGTCCTAGAATTAAGAAAGATCCTTCTGATCAATTATCAAAAGTTCACCTTCCATTTATCCAATGTACTATTGATATAATCGCTAGGATCTTGAAGAAACATAATGTTTCTTCAACATTCAAGCCTCTACGCACCATTCGAAGTTCACTTAGACTGGTTAAGGACCTGATTTGCCCTAAGGATGGTAAGGGTGTTTACTTTATTCTGTGTTCCTGTGGGACACCTTGCGTAGGTGAAACTGGTCGATCAATTAATCAAAGAATTCATGAACATGTAGTTGACCTTAGACATGGTAGATCTCGGTCCTCTACCTTAGTAGAGCATGCTAAAAAAAATCATCACATTTGTATTGAAGATGTTGAGGTTACTGCGAGGATTGATCATTTCCACCACCAAAAGTTGAGGGAAGCCTTGGAAATTGAAAAGACATCGGTTAATCTTAACAGGGATGATGGGTGAAGTGTTAGTAAATGTTGGATTCCTTCCCTTCACTCTTAGTTGTTTTTTCCCCTTCCCCTATGCTCCCTTTGGTCGTTCCCTCTTGTCTCACTCCCGGTTTCTCTCTCCCTGTTTGTTCCTTTTGATTTATCATTTTGATTATTGTTAGTATGTTTTTTATTATTAGTATGATCCTTATGATTTAATTTGAAAGTTACATATTCAGTAATATTAAATTTATTATTTAATTAATTAATTAACTTTTTTTTAACCATTAATGAATTTTAATTATATAACATATAATTTAAAGTCTTAAAATAATAAAAATATTAAATTATATTAAAAATATATTAATATTAAATTATTAAAAAATTATTAATATTAGATTATATTCAAATATAATCAAATTAAAATTAAAATATAATAAAATTAAAATATAATAGAATTAAAATTAAAAAATGATAAAATTTGATAAAATTTTATTCAATTTCTCATTCTAGTCAAACTAGCCGTTATTTTTCAACGGTTGGTTGGAGCTATCCTTATCTATTTAAACAGGTTCGTGATCAGATTTCTCATCTTGTCCTGATGATGAACCACACTGGCTTCGAAACGCGTCGACAAAATTTTCTTACATGTGATTTTCACCGAAAATTATTATACACATTTTATGGATCACAAAAGCCAAATTCCTATTATTATTATTATTATTATTATTATTATTATTAACTTTTTAAAAATAATTATTATTATTATAATTACTAAATTTAAAAAGAAAATAATAATTATTGCTATTAACAATTAATAATAATAATTAATAGTTATTATTATTATTAAATAAATAATAATTATAATATTAATACTAATTATAATTTTAAATAATAATAATTACTGTTATTAATAATTAATAATAATAATAGCCCACGAGGCGTAGAACAGTCGGTGAAGGGGTGCGCTGTTAAGGCACTCCGTTCTGCAAGGTCACCGGTTCGAAACCCGTGGGTGTAGGATTAGTCTTAACTTAGAAAAAAAAAAATAATTAATAATAATAATAATTGATTATTGAATAATAATAACTATTATTATTAATAATATTAAATTTATTTACTAATAATTAATGTTATGTATGAAGATATTTTTTGGTAATAATCACATAAGAAAGAATATTGTCTATGCTTTTGAACCAACTAGTGTGGTTCAAAAAGGCTTGACCATGTTATGTGATTATTAACGAAATATATCTTTGTATGAATCACATAAGCCAAATTTTAAATATTGAATTAATATTATTTTGAATATTATTTATTAATATTAAATTTATTATTATTATGATTATTTATTATTTAATGTTATTTATTAATATTAATTTATTATTTTTATTATTATTTAATAATGAAATGAAATTTAATTAAAAATATACTTAATAATATGTATTAATAACATTAGTAGTATTAATAATAATACTCTTAATAATAATGATTAATGAGTAATAGCAATCATTAATTTAATATGATTTTAATAATTATTTAATGATTTTAATTAACGTTGATTAACAAATTTTAATTATTATTATTAGTTATAAAAATAATAAATTTTTTTATTAAAATAATGATTTATTATTATTATTATTATTATTATTATTATTAAATTTTATAAATGTTTTCCAACCACATTTGTTAATGTGGTAAAGCCAATATATTTATTGAGTTTGTAAATATGTATCAACCACATTTATTAATGTGGTTGTGCTAATATATTTATTGAGTTTGTAAATAAAGGTGGGACTCATAACCATATACCAATGGATGTCACTATATGTATTCACTGTATTCTAACTATCTTACACTTTAATTTTTAGGATTTTTTTTTGATGTATTTGGTGTTAAATGTGAAAAGGAATTTGAAAAAGATAAAGTTGATATGTGAAATTTGTATAATTTAAATGTTATAAATATTTTTTGAAAAAATGAATTTATTTATGAATAATAATAAAATTAATTATTTTTTAAATGTTAAGTTTATTTATAAATAATTAAATATAATTCCCGTGATCTGGGTGCGAACAGGACAGGTGGACTGGCCAAACACCACGTTGGTGAAGGGACCGACAAGAGGCTGTGGAGAAGGCTGTGTAGATCGATGTCATCAAAAGAGAATGGGAATGAATGCTAGGGCAGGTTCATAGTGGGTTGGCTGGCTCACCGTGGAGAAGATTTCCAGCACGTCGTATGTAAGGGCCTGTATGCAAAGCATGCAACCTATAGCTGGTCTACGCAAAGCCGGAAGAAAACAAAGGGGAGCACAAGTAGATTGCGGCATCCAAGGGCTCAACTGTGTTACAGGGCATTGATGCCACTCAAACACTAGTACGTATCCCAGACCATCCTTGTGCATGAAACAAGAAAGAGGAATATGAATTCATGTTGCATTTTGATGGAAAGGGGTTGCAGGGCGGGTTTAGTTCTTATTATGCTTTCTCTTCTACTCCATGGGCTTCTACACATCTTGTTTGATGTGAGCCATCCTCTAGGTCGCACTTTGTTTTCTGTTGAAGATTGCAACAAGAAATAGTGAAAATGGCATCCGGAAACAACATCCTTTATCCTAGTAAAAATTAAGCACCTACACTGGGTGGGGCCCACACAGGCTATTTTTAAGTGGATGTCTATTTATAGATGCATGGGAAAATTATATTTATATATGATGTATATTTATAGGTGCATGAGCAAATTCTATTTATAGTTGATGGTCTATTTATAGATGTATGTGTGAGTTCTATTTATGGATCACATGTCTATTTATAGATGCATGTCAACTATTATTATACCTTAATAATAGTTGGACAATAAACAATAATCTATTCTCAATGAGCACTCGGAAATAGTTAACCGAAGTGGAAAATCAGTTAGCTATAGGAATTTTGAGTTCAAAGGTTGGTTGGTGGGACATGCAAGTGGACTAGTTGTAATAGAGTTGGAAAGTGCAGTTATGAAAGTTGTAAAGAAGTTTAACTCAGTTAAGTGAGTTAAAATCAGTTTTTCTAGTTGTAACTGAAGATAAACTAGTGAGAGATAAAGATAAATAATTATTAATTAATTCATAATTATTTGCGTCACATGCAACTAAAGATTTACTACTATTAACTACATGCATGTCAGATCTAGTGGAGACCCAATTAAGATGTAGGTTAAAGGGACAGAATGAGTATCAGTTGTGACATTAGTGGTTGAACACATGCGACCACACACACATTGGATGTGCCTATGAGGATTGCGCAGTCAAGGCAAGCTAGAATCAATCATTCAAATCTTCTTGACCATTAGTGATTGCATAGTAGAGGGAGGTTGTCTAGAGGCAGTGAATTGGCTAAGGAACTTGCTGATTTTTGTATGACAATGTGAGATAATTAACTAATGTACTGAGAGCTCTTGTAAGAAGAGCTTTGTATGAGATTGCTTCATGATCCATGATATATACATAATATATGATAGTGGGATTTTTAACTTTATGTTTTCCTAGTGAATTATCTGTGTTATCTGTGATTGATCTTTATTCATGATATTGTGATTGGCGATTGTTGCTCCAATTCCGCAAAGTTTTTTTGTAGAAGTGATTATGTATTGAATAGTGGCATATAATTGTAAGATCAAGAGAATCCAGGAGAATAAAATTTTTTTATTAAATTTCTACATTGCCTTCTCCTGTGCTCCTGCATGTTTTCTTTTGGGACCTTAAGGGGCCTTGGGTAGGAAGTTCTGCTGAGGTGGAATGGTATGGTGTGGGGGGGGGGAATGTATGTGTCTTTACTACTAGGGGAAGGCAGGATATGGAATTATCTTTGCGGGTCAAACAGTTAGCTTTGGAAGGTTGAGGAGCAAAAGGAGAGAGGGGTGTCCATTGGGTTGGGACGGGAGGGCGTCAGGCAGTAGAGTAACACCTTCGAGACTAAAAAATATAGGGTTAGAACATGAATTCTTAACCATTCCTTTAATCGGGAAATGGAGAGAAATGTTTCCCAATTTGCGAGCGAGTTAAGGCCCTGGGGTCAATTTAGAGAGGTTAGTTAAGGGGGAAAAGAAGAAATTGTGATAGAAAATAGGTATGGGGGGGGACCTCGAGTTGAGACTCTGGAACCTACTCTTCCAACACTGTCGGTATGCACAGAAGCACCACCCCATACGCTAGGCTTTCTCCATGCATCGAGGAAGAAAATGATGGAGTCGGGAAATAGGAATTGGAGAATTGAAACAAGAAAGGAGACCACCCTTAATTTTTTCATGGGATTTTCTTGTTTTGCAATCTCAAGTAACAACCACGACGCTATGAACATTACTCTTCCCTAGATTCTATCAGTGTGGGCAGTCACGATCGAGAAGCTAGTCTCAAGGGTAGAGGGAAAGAAAATGAAGAAAGAGGAGGTGGAAGGGATGAATGGTCGGGAGGGACGCAAGGAAGATGACAGTGGAAAAAGACCAGAAACAACCACCGCGAGCCGGGTGCCCCAGAAAATATGAAGGATGTATAGGGATGACACAATGCAAAACTTACTACATGCATACATTGAAATCTCGGCAACTCCGGTGAAAGCAAAGATGCGGCAGATCACAGATAGAATTGAGAGGGAGAGCTACAAGGGAATAGGTGCAGGAAGAGGAATGTGATCTATTGGTTGTGGACCCAGATAACACTAGAGGTGGGATGACTTTGTTTCACCAAGACATCCAAAATTACTGGATTATGAAGGACTTATTGGCAAAATCCATATATGAAAACCAGCAGCAGAGAGAGGAGCCAGTCTAATAGGGAAAAATTCATAATCTAGGAGATGAACCAATTTTTTTGGTGATACAAAGGGAAATTTAGTTAGTATAGGTTTAGTTGTTCAACCATAACTTCAAGCTATGACAAATGGAGAAGATGTTGTAGATCATGCAGTAGCAAGAAATTCTAGGTTCAAGTGCGAAGGATCTGACACAAATGGATTATTCATATGGCTAATTGTCAGCAGCCCTTTATGTTTATTTTATCATTTTTGTTATAATGATGTCGTATAGTTTTTACATTTCCAGTTGTTTATGTTTATGCATGATGGTAGGCTACCCTGCCAAACCCACAATCAACTCTTCCTCTACATATAAATATGCAGCTCCATTCATTTTCCCTGGACTGGCAATTTATAATATAATTGCGGAAACTTCTTTCTACAAGTATGGTGGTTATAAAAACCCCAATACAACACAGATTTCAGGCATACCAAGTTAAACTCACTCTTAGACCTTATATCTCAAATCTTCGAATTGAGATCTTACATTCAACTGCTTATAGTTATAAAAATAAAACCTAATGCTCCAAGCATACGCAGAGGCTACCTTTGAAATACAAGGTTAAAGCATATGAATAAACCCATTTTATTAAATTTGAATTATATTCGATTCTGCAGAATTCAATTTAATAGTCTTTTGCTCCCATTTTTATTTTGGAACATTGAAGGCATGTATTACCCATGGATCTATCATTCAGTTTAAAGCTTGATTTGGTTAAGGCGTATCAACAAATATAAGAGTCTTTAACTTTTGGATTAAACCCAAGCGCCTAACATATTGAGATTCTGGTGTCCCACAATTGTTCTTACCTTGAGTAATTTCCGAATGGATCTGAGGGTCCATAATTAATCATGTTCCAAATCTCAACAGTGTGCACATCTGACGATCATCATGCAACTTAAAACTCCACCCTTTAATAATCAGAAATCACGCAATAAAAGTGGTAATTAAAAACCACTTAATGCCACGTGTCCAACACCCAATGTTTTCATGTTATAAATTGGAAAACGACTTACCACATTTCTACTATGCGAAACCCACGGTTTCTTGTTTTGAAACCACTCCTCATGGTTCCCTTTCTATTCATGGTTCCGCTCCTTCGTTTTATTAAACAGATCGGTCTTAACCTTCACCATAGCATTTCTTAATTTGAAAATCCCTTCCACATTAGCATTTCAATATGGCAACATACCTGGTTCAACTACGCTCATGTTTTCGTTAACCAAAGTTATTCCTCATTTTCAGAATGAATCGAATTACTCTTCCAATAGTGCCTTCACCTAACCATTTGCTTCACCTTTGTATACTAGTTTATTCACTTATTTCCAGATCTTCTTTGAAGATTTTGAGACACCCTCAAACAATACTTCCACAGTAATATGCATTCGCCACAATTTACATAATAATCAACTTTCACATTTTACGCAGAGCATTATAACAATCCCTATTTTAGCTCGCTTATGAGTCAAAGCATGACCATTAACCCTTAACACAGAATTGATTCACGCATCCTCATACAACACTCAAAATACTCTGTACGCAGAGTTAAATCAAATAACACCCATATGAAATCAATTCATTTCAGAATGCACCCAAATTGTTATTTATAAGTTGAGACATACAGTTAAATGCCTTCTTGGAATCGATCCCTTCAGTGAACGATTTACTCAAATTTACAAGCAAAATTAAAACACACAGTCTCAAATATAAATCAAATTGACCCTAAATTTCTCTGTATAAATAAAACTCAATTAATTACAAAGACTTACTTCCTCTGTGACCTGATATTCAAATCGATTGGCCCTTCTACACTGCCCGTAGGCTTACAGGAACAAACCCTGTTTGCCCAGAATTGAAACACTCACACACTTTGCAGATCTGATCTCTGCTTAATGCCTTCGAGGCTTATTTATACAAAATGATAATAATCTATTCAGCTCCATTAGCGTTGAATAAAACTCTTGAAATTCTAGATTTCATAAATCTAGACTAAAACCCTAAATTTGCTGAAACTGACTCTAATTTCATTCCTAAATCTGAACTTTCTCTTCATATTCCCAACTAATTAGATTCCCTCATTTTATCCAATGATTTGAGAACATTTACAATTCCTCACCATTTTTAATTAAAATCACTTCAATTATCTAATAATTACATAAGTAAGTAAAAATATAAGACCCCCCTATGTCTATGAAAATACAAAGTATTTTTAGGAACCTAATGCCCCTGCATCAGACTCCCAAGGTTGAAATTAATCATCATCTCTTGATCGTGTGCTTTCATTCCTTGTCTTCCTGGATCCCACACTTTGTTCTGCAGTTGATCATCTGCAGCAATATTCTTTTTCTGTGTTCTCCAGGCTTCCATATCTTATGTTGCATCCTTCCACTTACTAAGCTTTCCCATTCTATGATTTTATTTCTCTTGTTGCTGTTGTTTCTTTCTTTCCTTGCTATTATCTTCTTCTGAGACACTTTCCCCATCAACCTCCTCATAAATTCAATTTCCCTGTCTAATATGTCTTCTGACTACTGGATACTATTTCCTCTTGATTGCTGAACTTCTTCTGCTTTTACTCCGGCTCTTGCTCTTAATTTTCGAGTCCTTGCGCTAGCTGCCCTATCATCCATGCCCTCTTGGTTTCTGCAATAGAAAAACTCTTCCTGATTGTCAATTGTGACAATTTCTTTGTTCTCTGCCTTCGATTATTCTTTGGACTGGTATTTAAATTTCCAGTCTCTGTCATCATCTCTTTTCTTCTCCTACACCAAACACTCTTTAGTCCTTTAATCAATGCCTGCAATCATAAAACAAACATCAAAGTTATAAAATATTTGTGTCTCTTCCTCTTCCGACAACACTGCAAATTTTTACTTAACATTTCCTCTGGCAACACTTCAATTTGTTGCTATGTCATTTCTTCTGGAAACACTTCAATCTGATGCTATGTCATCAACACATCAGTATGCTAATTCAAATCCTTCAAATAATTCTCGAGACTGTCAGCTATTCTCTCCTCTGCATCATCCTCTCCAAGGATGTCTCCTTGCACTGGTTCATAAAAATGAACCTTCTCATTCCCATTCATCTCTTCCTTTACAAACTGAACACTTTTTCTTTGTGTTTCTAGCCTCTACTCCAGAACACTTAACTCATGGCACAAATCTGTCATCTCATCTGAGAAGATATCTGTACAGTCTTCACTACCTTCACAATTCAAGTTTCCTGCTTGACTCTCTTTTATTCTTTCATCAAAATAGAATTCTGATCTCCTATCTCTGCAATAATTTCAATTATCTGTCCATCACTTTTCACTTGGCCATTTAATAAAATCAATTTGTCATTATTAGCAACAAATTTCTCATCATCAAACACAACTTCATTGAAACAATTTCTTTCATAAAACGAGGAATTTATGAATTCCTTTTGCTGTAGTAATTCAATTTGATCTTCATTGGAAAGATAATCATCATATCTTGCTTGGCAACTTTCAACTTCACTCATTACAATTTTATTACATGAATTTTCTTCTTCAATACCTGAATTCACACACAACTTGTCAGTTTTAAAACCATAAAACCCCATGGTCTCATTTGATGATTCAATCATCAAATCCACCTGTTGTTCCAAGTCTTCTATACATTTCAGAAATTCTTCAATGGTCTTCTTGTCAGTCTCTTCAAGCTGTCCAATTGATTTCTAAATTTCCATCTTCTAGCCATCATCATAAATTATATTCCCTCTGCTTCCAATATGTTGGAAAGAAAAACCTTTCCCCAATTGTGTATGGACATTTTCAAAATATCTGGCTGTCTCATTTTCTTCCTTAGGGACAATATCAATAGTTTTTCCTTCTCCACATGTTATTCCTACAAACATACAAAAATTATCAGATGTAAAGCCATTTGAACTCTTGCTCTTACTTGAATTTTCAGTCTTCAAGTCTTTCTCCAAATACTCAATCATCCTGAGTAATCTCTCTTTCTGCTGAGCATTTAGCATTTGCTCTCTCTTCATCTGTATCATGTGCCACTTTACCTTCTTCTTCATGAGCCAACCAACTCTATGTCTTTCCTCTATCATCATCTTCAGTTTTTTGATCTATTCCTTGATCTCAGCTACCTCTTTCTCATACTATTCTCTCTTTAAATGTCTCTGCATGCCATCTTTCTTGGCATCTTCTTTCTTCATCTTCATTCTATTGTGGCCTCTCTCAGAACCTTTGCAATCTATGCTATGACTATCAGTAGCCATCTTCTCCTTCATGAGTTCTTACTCAGTCATCACGGGCTGCACTGAAACCTTTGCAGTAACAATTCCTCCTTGTCACAACTTACCTCACCAATCCTGTCCCTGGATCCGGTCTTTTGGCAAGTATAGGTCCACTATGTCTGGAACCTCTTGAGCATTCCTCTATGCTCCTTCAGGCTTCACTCCTCTACAACCTCTCAAGAACACATCTGTTCTCTTTTCATCCAACCTCTGTTGGGAATTCTCAAGGTTCTGCCACACTTTCCTTTATCTTTGGAAACCTTCACTGGATTCCCTCATCCGTGCTCTTCAAAGCTATGAACTTCTTGCTAAGATGCTCCTCAATTATCTGCAATCTTCATTCCGTAAACAAAATTCTTAAAACATAATCAAAAGTACCACACCTTCAGAGTTTGTTCAACATATATTTGCAATGAGTTCTGCAAATCCTTCCAATGCTCTGCTGCACTGCACGCTATCTTGTCAGACTTAAATCTGATCTCTTTGCCATCACCCTCACACTTGTGCTCACATCTTGAGAACATATCCTGTCAATCTTCAAAACACTTTGCCTTCAACATCAGATTCTGAAAATCTGAATATTTTCATTGCACACCTATTCGAATATGCAATCACTCTTAAACTTCACTGCTTCAGTGCATATGCATTTCAAAAATTAATTTTCAAAGAGCTTATCCTGCTTTGATACCACTTGATGGTAGGTTGCCCTACCAAACCCATAATCAACTCTTCCTCTGCATATAAATATGCAGCTCCATTCATTTTCCCTGGACTGGAAATTTATATCATAATTGTAGAAACTTATTTCTACAAGTATGGTGGTTATAAAACCCCCAATACAGCCCAGATTTCAGGCATACCAAGTTAAAATCATTCTTAAAACTTATATCTCAAATCTTCGAATTGAGATCTTACATTCAACTGCTTATAGTTATAAAAATAAAACCCAATGCTCCAAGCATATGGAAAGGCTACCTTTGAAATCAAAGGTTAAATCATATGAATAAACCCATTTTATTAAATTTGAATTATATTTGATTCTGCAAAATTCAATTTAATAGAATTTCACTCCCATTTTTCTTTTGGAACTTTGAAGGCATGTATTACCAATAGCTCTATCATTCAGGTTAAAGCTTGATTTGTTTAAGGCGTATCAACAAATATAAGAGTCTTTTACTTTTGGATTAAACCCAAGTGCCTACCATATTGAGATTCTGGGGTCCCATAGCTGTTCTTACCTTGACCAATTTCCGAATGGATATGAGGGTCCATAATTCATCGCATTCCAAATCTCAACAGTGCGCACATCCAATGATCATTGCGCAACTTGAAACTCCGCCCTTTAACAATCAGAAATCATAGGATAAAAGTGGTAATTAAAAACCAATTAATGCCACGCGTCCAACACCCAATGTTATCACGTCATAAATTGGAAAAAAACTTACCACATTTCTGCTACGCGAAACCCACGGTTTCTTGTTTCGAAACCACTCCTCGTGGTTCCCTTTCTATTCACGTTTCCGTTGCTTCATTTTATTAAATAGCTCAGTCTTGACCTTCACCATAGTGTTTCTTCATTTGTAAAATGCCTACCATATTATCATTTCAATATGGCAACATACCTGGTTCAACTCCGCTCATGTTTTCGTTAACCAAAGTTATTCCTCATTTGCAGAACGAATCGAATTACTCTTCCAACAACACCTTCACTTAACCACTTTTCTTTGCCTTTGTATACTAGTCTATTCACTTATTGCTAGATCTTATTTGAATATTCTGAGACACCCTCAAACAATACTTCCACGTAATATGCATTCACCACAAATTACATAATAATCGACTTTCAGATTTTACGCAGAGCATTATAACAATCCCTATTTCAGCTCACTTATGAGTCAAACCATGACCATTAACCCTTAACACAGAATTGATTCACGCATCCTCATACAACACTCAAAATACTCTGTACGTTGAGTTAAATCAAATAACACCCATATGAAATCAATTCATTTCAAAATGCACCCAAATTTTTATATTTAAGTTGTAACATACAATTAAATGCCTTCCTGGAATCGATCCCTTCAGTGATCGATTTACTCAAATTTACAAGCCGAATTAAAACACGCAGTCTTATATATAAAACAAATTGACCCTGAATTTCTCTTTATAAATAAAACTCAATTAATTACAAAGACTTACTTCCTCTGTGACCTAATCTTCAAATCGATTGGCCCTTCTACATTGCCCGTAGGCTTACAGGAACAAACCCTGTTTGCCCAGAATTGAAACACTCACACACTCTGCAGATCTGATCTTTTCTTAATGCCTTTGAGGCTTATTTATACAAAATGATAATAATTGATTCAGCTCCCTTAGCGCTCAACAAATCTCTTGAAACTGTAGATTTCCTAAATCTAGACTAAAGCCTTAAATTTGCTGAAACTGACTCTAATTTCATTCCTAAAGCTGAATTGTCTCTTCATATTCCGAAATAATTATATTCCCTCATGTTCTCCAATGGTTTGAGAATATTTACAATTCCTCACCAGTTTTAATTAAAATCACTTCAATTATCTAATAATTACATATGCAAGTAAAAATATAAGACCCCCTATGTTTATGAAAATACAATGTATTTTTTCGGAACATAATGCCCTTGCATCAGACTCCCAAGGTTGAAATTAATCATAATCTCCTAATCATATGCTTTCAGTCCTTGTCTTCCTGGATCCCACACTTTTTTTTGCAGTTGATCATCTGCTGCAATATTCTTCTTCTGTACATCTCCACGCTTCCATATCTTATGCTGCCTCCTTCCGCTTACTAACCTTTCAAATTCTGTGATTTTCTTTCTTTTGTTGCTATTGTTTCTTTCTTTTCTTGCTGTTATCTTCTTCTGAGACACTTTCACCATCAACCTCCTCATAAATTCTTTTTCCCTCTCTAATATGTCTTCTGACTGATGGACACTATTTCCTCTTGATTGCTAAACTTCTACTTCTGCTTTTACTCTGGCTCTTGCTCTTAATTGCTGAGTCCCTGTGCTAGCTGCCCTATCATCCATGCCCTTTTTTTTTCTACAACAGAAAAAATCTTCGTGATTGTCAATTGTGACAATTTCTTCGTTCTCTGCCTTCAACAACTCTTTGGACTGGTATTTAAATTTCCAGTCTCTGTCATCATCTCTTTTCTTCTCCTGGACCAAACATTCTTTAGTCCTTTCATCAATGCCTCCAATCATAAGAAAAAAATCAAAGTTATAAAATATTTGTGTCTCTTCCTCTTTTGGCAACACTGCAAATTGTTGCTTTAACATTTCCTCTAGCAACACTTAAATTTGTTGCTCTATCATTTCTTCTGGAAACACTTCAATCTGATGCTCTGTCATCAACACATTAGTATGCTGATTCCAATCCTTTAAATAATTCTCAAGACTGTCAACTAGTCTCTGCTCTACATCATCCCCTCCAAGGATGTCTCCTTGCACTGGTTCATAAAAATGAACCTTATCATTCTCATTCATATCTGCCTTTACAAACTGAACACTTTTTCTCTGTGTTTCTAGCCTCTACTCCAAAACACTTAACTCATGCCACAAATCTATCATCTCATCTGAGAAAATATCTGTATAGTCTTCACAAGTCAAGTTTCCTGCTCCACTCTCTTTTATTCTTTCATTAGAATAGAATTCTGATCTCCCATCTCTACAATAATTTCAATTATCTGTCCATCACTTTTCACTTGGCCATTTAATAAAATCAATTTGTCATTATTAGCAGCAAATTTCTCATCATCAAACACAACTTCATTGAAACAATTTCTTTCATAAAACGAGGAATTTATGAATTCCTTTTGCGGTAGTAATTCAATTTGATATTCATTGGAAAGATAATCATCATATCTTGCTTGGAAACTTTCAGCTTCACTCATTACAATTTTATTACATGAATTCTCTTCTTCAATACCTTCATTCACACATAACTTGTCAGTTTTAAAACCATAAGACCCCATGGTCTCATTTGATGATTCAATCATCAAATCCTCCTGTTGTTCCAAGTCTTCTATACATTTCAGAAATTCTTCAATGGTCTTCTCGTCAGTCTCTTCAAGCTATCCAATTGATTTCTCAATTTCCAGCTTATGGTTGTCATCATAAATTAAATTCCTCCACTTCCAATATGTTGGAAAGAAAATCCTTTCCCCAACTATGTATGGAAATTTTCAAAATATCTGGCTGTCTCATTTTCTTCCTTAGTGACAATATCAACAGTTTGTCCTTCTCCACATGTTATTCCTACAAACATACAAAAATTATCAGATGTAAAGCCATTCGAACTCTTGGTCTTACTTGAATTTTCAGTCTTCAAGTCTTTCTCCAACTACTCAATCATCCTGAGTAATCTCTCTTTCTGCTGAGCTTTTATCATTTGCTCTCTCTTCATCTGTAGCATGTGCCACTTTACCTTCTTCTTCATGAGCCATCCAAATCTACGGATTTTTTCTATCATCATCTTCAATTTTTTGAACTGTTCCCTGATCTCAGGTACCTCTTTCTCATACTCTTCTCTCTTTAATTGTCTCTGCATGCCAGCTGTCTTGGCATCTTCTTTCTTCATATTCATTCTGTTGTGGCCTCTCTCATAACCTCTGCAATCTCTGCTATGACTATCAGTAGTCATCTTCTCATTCATGAGTTGTTACTCACTCATCATGGGCTGCACTAAAACCTCTGCAGTAAAAATTCCTCCTTGTCACAACTTACCTCACCAATCCTCTCCCTGGATCCGATATTTTGGCAAGTATAGGTCCACTATGTCTGGAACCTCTTGAGCATTCCTCTTTGCTCCTTCAGGCTTCACTCCTCTACAACCTCTCAAGAACACATCTGTTCTCTTTTCATCCAACCTCTATTAGGAATTCTCAAGGTTCTGCCACACTCTCTTTTATCTTTAGAAACCTTCACTAGCTTCCCTCATCACTGCACTTCAAAGTTGTGATCTTCTTGCTGAGATGCTCCTTAATTGTTTGCAATCTACATTCGGCAAACAAAATTCTTCAAACAGAATCAAAAGTACCTCACCTTCAGAGTTTGTTCAACATATATTTGAAATTACTTTTGAAAATCCTTCCAATGCTCTGCTGCAATGCACACTGTCCTGTCAAACTTAAATATGATCTCTTTTCCATCACCTCACGCCTCTACTCAGATCTTCAGAACATATCCTGGAAATCTTCAAAACACTTTTCCTTCAACTTCAGATTCTGAAAATCTGAATATTTTCACTATACACCTCTTCAAATATGCAATCACTCTTAAGCTTCACTTCTTCAGTGCTATGCATTTCAAAATTTAATTTTCAAAGAGCTTATCCTGCTTTGATACCACTTGATGGCAGGTTGCCCTGGAAAACCCACAATCAACTCTTCCTCTGCATATAAATATGCAGCTCCATTCATTTTCCTTGGACTGGAAATTTATAATATAATTGCGGAAACTTATTTCTACAAGTATGGTGGTTATAAAAGCCCCAATAAAACCCAGATTTCAGGAATACCAAGTTAAACTCACTCTCAGACCTTATATCTCAAATCTTCGAATTGAGATCTGACATTCAACTGCTTATAGTTATAAAAATAAAACCCAATGCTCCAAGCATATGCAGAGGCTACCTTTGAAATCAAAGGTTAAAGCATATGAATAAACCCATTTTAATAAATTCGAATTATATTCGATTCTGCAGAATTCAATTTAATAGACTTTCGCTCCCATTTTTCTTTTGGAACTTTGAAGTCATGTATTACCCACGGCTCTATCATTCAAGTTAAATCTTGATTTGGTTAAGGCGTATCAACAAATATAAGAGTCTTTGGCTTTTGGGTTAAACCCAAGAGCCTACCATATTGAGATTCTGGGGTCCCACAACTATTCTTACCTTGAATAATTGCTGAATGGATATGAGCGTCCATAATTCATCGCGTTCCAAATCTCAACAGTGCGCACATCCGATGATCATCGTGCAACTTAAAACTCTACCCTTTAACAATCAGAAATCACGCGATAAAAGTGGTAATTAAAAGCGACTTAATGCCATGCATCCAACACCCAATGTTATCGCGTTAGAAATTGGAAAACAACTTACAACATTTCTGCTACGCGAAACCCATGGTTTCTCGTTTCGAAACCACTCCTCAAGGTTCCCTTTCTATTCACGCTTCCGCTCCTTCATTTTATTAAACAACTCGGTCTTAACCTTCACCATAGCGTTTCTTCATTTGTCAAATCCCTGCCATATTAGCATTCCAATATGGCAACATACTTGGTTCAACTCCACTCACGTTTTTGTTAACCAAATTTATTCCTCATTTTGCTGAACAAATCGAATTACTCTTCCAACAGTTCCTTCACTTAACCATTTGCTTCGGCTTTTTATACTAGTCTATTCACTTATTGTCGGATCTTCTTTGAAGATTCCGAGACACCCTCAAACAATACTTCCATAGTAATATGCATTCACCACAAATTACATAACAATTGACTTTCACATTTTACGCAGAGTATTATAAAAATCCCTATTTCAGCTCGCTTATGAGTCAAACCATGACCATTAACCCTTAACACAAAATTGATTCATGCATCCTCATACAACACTCAAAATACTCTGTACAAAGAGTTAAATCAAATAACACTCATATGAAATCAATTGATTTCAGAATGCACCCAAATTTTTATATATAAGTTGAGACATACAATTAAATGCCCTCCTCGAATCGATCCCTTCAGTGATCGATTTACTCAAATTTACAAGCCAAATTAAAACACACAGTCTCAAATATAAGTCAAATTGACTCTGAGTCTCTCTGTATAAATAAAACTCAATTAATTACAAAGACTTACTTCCTCTGTGACCTGATCTGCAAAACGATTGGCCCCTCTACACTACCCCTAGGCTTAGAGGAACAAACCCTATTTGCCCATAATTGAAACACTCTCACACTCTGCATATCTGATCTCTACTTAATGCCTTTGAGGCTTATTTATACAAAATGATAATAATCGATTCAGTTCCCTTAGCTCTCAACAAAACTCTTGACATTCTAGATTTCCTAAATCTAGACTAAAGCCCTAAATTTGCTGAAACTGACTCTAATTTTATTCCTAAATCTGAGCTGTCTCTTCATATTCCCAACTAATTAGATTCCCTCATGTTCTCCAATGATTTGAGAACATTTACAATTCCTCACCATTTTTAATTAAAATCACTTCAGTTATCTAATAATTACATAAGCAAGTAAAAATATAAGACCCCCCTATGTCTATGAAAATAAAAAGTATTTTTCGGAACCGAATTCCCCTGCATCAGACTCCCAAGGTTGAAATTAATCATGATCTCTTGATCATGTGTTTTTAGTCCTTGTCCTCCTGGATCCCACACGTTTTTCCGTAGTTGATCATCCACTGCAATATTCTTCTTTGTTTTCTTGTTGCTATATTCTTCTAAGACACTTTCACCATCAACCTCCTCATAAATTCAATTTCCCTATCTAATATGTCTTATGACTGCTGGATACTATTTCCTCTTGATTGCTGAACTTCTAATTCTACTTTTACTCCGGCTCTTGCTCTTAATTGCTGAGTCCTTGTGCTAGCTTCCCCATCATCCATGCCCTCTTGTTTTCTGCAACAGAAAAACTCTTCCTGATTGTCAATTGTGACAATTTCTTCGTTCTATGCCTTCAGAAATTCTTTGGACTGGTATTTAAATTTCTAGTCTCTGTCATCATCTCTTTTCTTCTCCTTGACAAAAAATTCTTTAGTCCTTTCATCAATGCCTGCAATCATAAAATAAACATCAAATTTATTAAATCGTTGTGTCTCTTCCTCTTCCCGCAACACTACAAATTGTTTCTTTAACATTTCCTTTGGCAACACTTCAATTTGCTTCTCTATCATTTCTTCCAGAAACACTTCAATCTACTACTCTGTCATCAGCACATCAGTATGCTGATTCCAATCCTTCAAATAATTCTCGAGACTGTCAGCTAGTCTCTCCTCTGCATCATCCTCTCCAAGGATGTCTCCTTGCACTGGTTCATAAAAATGAACCTTCTCATTCTCATTCATCTCTACCTCTAAAATCTGAACACTTTTTCTCTGTGTTTCTAGCCTATACTCGAGAAAACTTAACTCATGCCACAAATTTGTTATCTCATCTAAGAAAATATATGTACAGTCTTCACTACCTTCAAAAGTCAAGTTTCCTGTTGTCACTCTCTTTTGTTCTTTCATCAGAATAGAATTCTGATCTCTCATATTTGCAATAATTTTAGCTATCTATCCATCACTTTTCACTTGGCCATTTAATAAAATCAATTTTTCATTATTAGCAACAAATTTATCATCATCAAACACAACTTCATTGAAACAATTTCTATCATAAAACGAGGAATTTATTAATTCCTTTTGTTGTAGTAATTCAATTTGATCTTCATTGGAAAGATAATAATCATATATTGCTTAGACACTTTCATCTTCACTCATTACAATTTCATTACATGAGTTGTCTTCTTCAATGCCTGCATTCACACACAACTTGTCAGTTTTAAAACCATAAGACCCCATGGTCTCATTTGATGATTCAATCATCAAATCCTCCTGTTGTTCCAAGTCTTCTATACATTTCAGAAATTCTTCAATGGTATTATCGTCAGTCTCTTCAAGTTGTCCAATATATTTCTCAATTTCCAGCTTTTGACCATCATCATAAATTAAATTCCCTCTGCTTCCAATATGTTGGAAAGAAAAACCTTTCCCCAACTGTGTATAGACATTTTCAAAATATCTGGCTGTCTCATTTTCTTCCTTAGTGACAATATCAACAGTTTGTCCTTCTCCACATGTTATTCCTACAAACATACAAAAATTATCAGATGTAAAGCCATTCGAACTCTTGCTCTTACTTGAATTTTCAATCTCCAAGTCTTTCTCCAAATACTCAATCATCCTGAGTAATCTCTCTTTCTTCTGAGAAATTATCATTTTCTCTCTCTTCATCTATAGCATGTGCCACTTTACCTTCTTCTTGATGAGCCAACCAACTCTATGGATTTCCTCTATGATCATCTTCAGTTTTTTGAACTATTCCCTGATCTCAGCTACCTCTTTCTCATACTCTTCTCTCTTTAAATGTCTTTGCATGCCAGCTGTCTTGGCATCTTCTTTCTTCATCTTCATTCTGTTGTGGCCTCTCTCAAAACCTTTGCAATCTCTGCTATGACTATCAGTAGCCATTTTCTCCTTCATGAGTTCTTACTCACTCATCACGGGCTGCACTGAAACCTCTGCAGTAACAATTCCTCCTTGTCACAACTTACCTCACCAATCCTCTCCCTAGATCCGGTCTTTTGGCAAGTACAAGTCCACTATGTCTGGAACCTCTTGAGCATTCCTCTCTACTCCTTCAGGCTTCACTCCTCTACAACCTCTCAAGAACACATCTGTTCTCTTTTCATCCAACCTCTGTTAGGAATTCTCAAGGTTTTGCCACACACTCCTTTATCTTTAGAAACCTTCACTAGATTCCCTAATCACTACTCTTCAAAGCTGCGATCTTCTTGATGAGATGCTCCTCAATTGTCTGCAATCTGCATTCTCCATACAAAATTCTTCAAATAGAATCAAAATTACCTCACCTTTAGAGTTTGTTCAACATCTATTTGCAATTACTTCTGCAAATCCTTCCAATGCTCTGCTGCACTGCACGCTGTCCTGTCAGACTTAAATCTGATCTCTTTGCCATCACCATCACACATGTGCTCACATCTTCAAAACATATCTTGGCAATCTTCAATACACTTTTCCTTCAACTTCAGATTCTGCAAATATGAATATTTTCATTGCACACATTTTCAAATATGCAATCACTCTTAAACTTCACTGCTTCAGTGCATATGCATTTCAAAAATTAATTTTCAAAGAGCTTATAGTTATAAAGATAAAACCCATTTCTCCAAGGATATGCAGAGGCTACCTTTGAAATCAATGGTTAAAGCACATGAATAAACCCATTTTATTAAATTTGAATTATATTCGATTCTGCAGAATTCAATTTAATAGACTTTGAAGTCATTTATTACCCACGGCTCTATCATTCAGGTTAAAGCTTGATTTGGTTAAGGTGTATCAACAAATATAAGAGTCTTTGACATTTGGATTAAACCCAAGCGCCTACCATATTGAGATTCTAGGGTTCCACAGTTGTTCTTACGTTGACTAATTGCCGAATGGATATGAGGGTCCATAATTCATCACGTTCCAAATCTCAACAGTGCCCACATCTGACGATCATCACGCAACCTAAAACTCTGCCCTTTAACAATCAAAAATCACGCGATAAAAGTGGTAAATAAAAACCACTTAATTCCACGCGTCCAACACACAATGTTATCGTGTTATAAATTGGAAAAAAAACTTACCATATTTCTACTACATGAAACCCACAGTTTCTTCTTTCGAAACCACTCCTCACGGTTCCCTTTCTATTCACGGTTCCGCTCCTTTGTTTTATTAAACAACTCGATATTAACCTTCACCATAGCATTTCTTCATTTGCAAATCCCTGCCATATTAGCATTTCAATATGGCAACATACATGTTTCAACTCCTCTCACGTTTTCGTTAACCAAATTTATTCCTCATTTGCAAAACGAATCGAATTACTCTTCCAACAGCACCTTCACTTAGCCATTTGCTTCGCCTTTGTATACTAGTCTATTCAATTATTGTCGGATCTTCTTTAGAGATTCCGAGACACCGTCAAAATATACTTCCACAGTAATATGCATGCACCACAAATTACATAATAAACGACTTTCACATTTTACAAAGAGCATTATAACAATCCCTATTTTAGCTCGCTTGTGACTCAAACGAAGACCATTAATCCTTAACACAGAATTGAGTCACGCATCCTCATACAACACTCAAAATACTCTATACGTAGAGTTAAATCAAATAACACCCATATGAAATCAATTCATTTTAGAATGCACCCAACTTGTTATATATAAGTTGAGACATACAATTAAATGCCTTCCTGGAATCGATCCCTTCAGTGATTGATTTACTCAAATTTACAAGCCAAATTAAAACACATAGTCTCATATATAAATCAAATTGACCCTGAATTTCTCTTTATAAATAAAACTCAATTAATTACAAAGACTTACTTCCTCTGTGACCTGATCTTCAAATCAATTAGCCCTTCTACACTGCCCATAGGCTCACAGGAAAAAACCCTGTTTGCCCAGAACTGAAACACTCACACACTCTGCAGATCTAATCTCTACTTAATGCCTTTGAGGATTATTTATACAAAATGATAATAATCGATTCAGCTCCCTTGGCGCTCAACAAAACTCTTGAAATTCTAGATTTCCTAAATCTAGACTAAAGCCATAAATTTGTTGAAACTGACTCTAATTTCATTCCTAAATCTGAACAATCCCTTCACATTCCCAACTAATTAGATTCCCTCATGTTCTCCAATGATTTGAGAAAATTTGCAATTCCTCGCCATTTTTAATTAAAATCACTTCAATTATCTAATAATTACATAAGCAAGTAAAAATATAAGACCCCCCTATGTCTATGAAAATACAAAGTATTTTTTGGAAACTAATGCCCTTGCATCAGACTCCCAAGGTTGAAATTAATCATGATCTCCTGATCATGTGCTTTCAGTCCATTTCTTCTTGGATCCCACACTTTGTTCTGCAGTTGATCATCCGCTGCAATATTCTTCTTCTGTACTTCTCCAGGCTTCCATATCTTATGCTGCATCCTTCCGCTTACTAATATTTCACATTCTGTGATTTTATTTCTCTTGTTGTTGTTTTTTCTTTGTTTTCTTGCTACTATCTTCTTCTGAGACACTTTCACCATCAACCTCCTCATAAATTCAATTTCCCTGTCTAATATGTCTTCTGACTGTTGGATACTGTTTCCTCTTGATTGTTGAACTTCTAATTCTAATTTTACTCCAGCTCTTGCTCTTAATTGCTGAGTCCTTGTGCTAGATGCACTATCATCCATGCCCTCTTGTTTTCTACAACAGAAAAACTCTTCCTGATTGTCAATTGGGAGAATTTCTTCGTTCTCTACCTTCAGCGATTCTTTGGACTAGTATTTAAATTTCCAGTCTCTGTCGTCATCTCTTTTCTTCTCCTGGAGCAAACATTCTTTAGTCCTTTCATCAATGCCTACAATCATAAAACAAACATCAAAGTTATAAAATCTTTGTGTCTCTTCCTCTTCCGACAACACTACAAATTGTTGCTTTAACATTTCCTTTGCAACACTTCAATTTGTTGTTCTGTCATTTCTTCCGGAAACACTTCAATCTGTTTCTCTGTCATGAGCACATCAGTATGCTGATTCCAATCCTTCAAATAATTCTTGAGACTGTTAGATAGTCTCTCCTCTACATCATCCTCTCCAAGGATGTCTCCTTGCACTGGTTCATAAAAATGAACCTTCTCATTCTCATTTATCTCTGCCTTTACAATCTGAACACTTTTTCTCTGTGTTTCTATCCTCTACTCCAGAACACTTAACTCATGCCACAAATCTGTCATCTCATCTGAGAAAATATCTGTACAGTATTAACTACCTTCACAAGTCAAGTTTCCTACTGTCACTCTCTTTTCTTCTCTCATCAGAATAGAATTCTGATCTCCCATCTCTGCAATAATTACAGTTATCTGTCCATCACTTTTCACTTGGAAATTTAATAAAATAAATTTGTCATTATTAGCAACAAATTTCTCATCATCAAACACAACTTCATTGAAACAATTTATTTCATAAAACGAGGAATTTATGAATTCATTTTGCTGTAGTAATTCAATTTGATCTTCATTGGAAAGATAATCACCATATCTTGCTTGGAAACTTTCAGCTTCACTCATTACAATTTCATTACATGAATTGTCTTCTTCAATACCTGTATTCACACACAACTTGTCAGTTTTAAAACCATAATACCCCATGGTCTCATTTGATGATTCAATCATCAAATCCTCCTGTTGTTCCAAGTCTTCTATACATTTCAGAAATTCTTCAATGGTCTTCTCGTCAGTCTCTTCAGGATGTCCAATTGATTTCTCAATTTCCAGCTTCTGGCCATCATCATAAATTAAATTCCCTCTACTTCCAATATGTTGGAAAGAAAAACCTTTCTCCAACTGTGTATGGACATTTTCAAAATATCTGGCTGTCTCATTTTCTTCCATAGTTACAATATCAACAATTTTTCCTTCTCCACATGTTATTCCTACAAACATACAAAAATTATCAGATGTAAAGCCATTCGAACTCTTGGTCTTACTTGAATTTTCAGTCTTCAAGTCTTTCTCCAAATACTCAATCATCCTGAGTAATCTCTCTTTCTGCTGAGCATTTATCATTTTCTCTCTCTTTATCTGTAGCCTGTGCCACTTTACCTGCTTTTTCATGAGCCAACCAACTCTATGGCTTTCCTCTATCATCATTTTTAGTTTTTTGAACTGTTCCCTAATCTCAGCTACCTCTTTCTCATACTCTTCTCTCTTTAACTGTCTCTGCATACCAGCTATCTTGGCATCTTATTTCTTCATCTTCATTCTATTGTGGCCTCTCTCAAAACCTCCACAATCTCTTCTATGACTATCAGTAGCCATCTTCTCCTTCGTGAGTTCTTACTCACTCATCATGGGCTGCACTGAAACCTCTGCGGTAAAAAGTCCTCCTTGTCACAACTTACCTCACCAATCCTCTCCCCGGATCTGGTCTTTTGGCAAGTACAGGTCCACTATGTCTGGAACCTCTTGAGAATTCCTCTCTGCTCCTTCAGGCTTCACTCCTCTACAACCTCTCAAGAACACATCTGTTCTCTTTTCATCCAACCTCTGTTGGGAATTCTCAAGGTTCTGCCACACTCTCCTTTATCTTTAGAAACCTTCATTGGCTTCCCTCATCACTACTCTTCAAAGCTGCGATCTTCTTGCTGAGATGCTCCTCCATTGCCTGCAATCTTCATTCTGCAAACAAAATTCTTCAAACATAATCAAAAGTACCTCACCTTCAGAATTTTTTCAACATATATTTGCAATTACTTCTGCAAATCCTTCCAATGCTCTGTTGCACTGCACGCTGCCCTGTCAGACTTAAATTTGATCTCTTTTCCATCACCATCACACCTGTGCTCACATTTTCAGAACATATCCTGGAAATCTTCAAAACACTTTGCCTTCAACTTCAGATTTTGCAAATCTGAATATTTTCACTACACACCTCTTCAAATATGCAATCACTCTTAAAAATTGCACTGCTCCAGTGCATATGAATTTCAAAAATTAATTTTCAAAGATATTATCCTACTTTGAGACCACTTGATGGCAGGCCGCCCTGCCAAACCCACAATCAACTCTTCCTCTACATATAAATATGTAGCTCCATTCATTTCCCCTGGACTAGAAATTTATAATATAATTGTGGAAACTTATTTCTACAAGTATAGTGGTTATAAAACCCCCAGTACAACCCAGATTTCAGGCATACGAAGTTAAACTCACTCTTAGACCTTATATCTCAAATCTTTGAATTGAGATCTTACATTCAACTGCTTATAGTTATAAAAATAAAACCCAATTCTCCAAGCATATGTAGAGGCTACCGTTGAAATAAAAGGTTAAAGCATATGAATAAACCCATTTTAGTAAATTCGAATTATATTTGATTCTGCAGAATTCAATTTAATAGAATTTCGCTCCCATTTTTCTTTTGTAACTTTGAAGGCATGTATTACCCATGGCTCTATCATTTAGGTTAAAGCTTGATTTGGTTAAGGCGTATCAACAACTATAAGAGTATTTGACTTTTAGATTAAACCCAAGCACCTACCATATTGAGATTATGGGGTCCCACAATTTTTCTTACCTTGACTAATTGCCGAATGGATATGACGGTCCATAATTCATCGTGTTCCAAATCTCAACAATGCGCACATCCGATGATCATTGCACAATTTAAAACTCCGCCCTTTAACAATCAGAAATCACGCGATAAAAGCGGTAATTAAAAACCACTTAATGCCATGCGTCTAACACCCAATGTTATCGCATTAGAAATTGGGAAACAACTTACCACATTTCTACTACGCGAAACCCACGGTTTCTTGTTTCGAAACCACTCCTCATGGTTCCCTTTCTATTCATGGTTCCGCTCCTTCATTTTATTAAACAACTCGGTCTTAACGTTCACCACCATGTTTCTTCATTTGTTAAATCCCTGCCATATTAGCATTTTAATATGGAAACATACCTGGTTCAACTCCACTCACGTTTTCGTTAACCAAAGTTATTCCTCATCTGCAGAATGAATCGAGTTACTCTTCCAAAAACGCCTTCACTTAACCATTTGCTTTTCCTTTGTATACCAGTCTATTCACTTATTGCCGGATCTTCTTTGAATATTCCGAGACACCCTCAAACAATACTTCCACAGTAATATGCACTGACCACAAATTACATAATAATCGACTTTCACATTTTACGCAGATCATTATAACAATGCCTATTTCAGCTCACTTATGAGTCAAACCATTACCATTAACCCTTAACACAGAATTGATTCACGCATCCTCATACAACACTCAAAATACTCTGTACACAGATTTAAATCAAATAACACCCATATGAAATCAATTCATTTCAGAATGCACCCAACTTGTTATATATAAATTGAGACATACACTTAAATGCCTTCCTGGAATCGATCCCTTCAGTGATTGATTTACTCAAATTTACAAGCCAAATTAAAACACACAATCTCGTATATAAATCAAATTGACCCTGAATTTCTCTTTATAAATAAAACTCAATTAATTACAAAGACTTACTTCCTCTGTGACCTGATCTTCAACTCGATTGACCCTTCTACACTGCCCGTAGGCTTACAAGAACAAACCCTGTTTGCCCAAAACTAAAACACTCACACACTCTGCAGATCTGATCTCTGCTTAATGCCTTTGAGGCTTATTTATACAAAATCATAATAATCGATTCCGATCCCTTAATTCTCAAAAAAACTCTAAAAATTCTAGATTTCCTAAATTTAGACTAAAGCCCTAAATTTGCTGAAGTTGACTCTAATTTCATTCCTAAATCTGAACTTCTCTTCATATTCCCAACTAATTATATTCCCTCATGTTCTCCAATGATTCGAGAACATTTACAATTATTCACCATTTTTAATTAAAATCACTTCAATTATCTAATAATTACATAATCAAGTAAAAATATAAGACCCCCCTATGTTTATGAAAATAGAAAGTATTTTTCGGAACCTAATGCCCCTGCATCAATGCAGCTTGATATTATACAATATAGGATCAAAAACTCGTATGAGCATCCTCAAAAAATATAAGTTCTAGATGGTTTATAATGCAAACTGGTGGCCAAGAGGCCTGGTTTCCTACGGGGAGGTTGAGGTCGCCAAGAACACAACTTTTGTATCTTTCTTTATAGTTAATGAATAGAGAGTCACTGCCAAGTTAACGAGATAAAATAAAATAAATATAATTAAAAAATCATTTGAAAAATATTTTTCAAAACGACAAATCCATTTATAAAAAAAAAAATATATGGTAAAAGGACTACACTAAAAAGGTGGAATAGTTAAGATTACGCTTGATCCGATCTATTTCATAGGTTACGTATGATCATTTGTCGCATGAAAGAATAGGGAAATCGTTTGGTTTCCATATTTTTTCCATTTCTACCATCTTTTACATGTTTAGCTAAGATTCTCAAATGTGAGGCTAGTTTGTCTCTCCTATTGAAGAATTCATTATTTACTGTTTTGGAATTGAAGTTTGGTGCAATGTGATGTGTATTGAAATAAAAAATTAATAAATATTGAGATTAAATGTGTGTATTTATATTATATTGGGTTATTTTTTTTATATATTTAGTGGCATATACAATTTTATTGATTTTTTTATTTTTGAAATAAATTTCGTTTTTGAAAAAAAATATTTGTAATCCTAGAAAATTAATCATCTCATATATATACACCTATAAACAATTAAAAATAAAAAATCAAATATTTAAAATTTTAAAATATTTTATAATTTTTAAAATATTTAATTTACTATTTATTTTTCAAAAATTTAATAAACAACTTATTTATTTTTTTTAAAATTTATTGAAAAAAATCATAAATTTTCCAAAATTATTTAAAATTTTATAAATTTATTGAAAACATTTTTGAGTCAACCTAGAAACAATAACAATATAACCCCTTGGGCAGGTGATAGTTTTAGGTGGTGAGGGCATTATATATGAATACAATTTAAGACGTTTCAAAATTATAACAAATTTTATAAGTTTTAGGACGTTGACAGTGTTCGATGGCTGAGGGATTTTATAAAACTTTTTTTCCTATATCAAAGAAAAAATGTTTTAATCACTGTTGTTAAAAATCTTTCTTGATTCACTTGAATATTCACATGGAGAGAAGACAATAGGTCAATGGCCACATTGTTAAGGTGGTTTTAGTGTAATGATGATCACTTCAAAATTAAGCTAGTGGGTGTTCCATTGCAAATGCTCCAATGTTAGAAGGAAAAATGATGTTCAAAAAATAATTAAATGATAAAAAAGTCGGTCCTTAATAGAATAGATTGACAACACTGAATAAAAACACGGATTTTGAGGAAATGCCAAAAGTGCTCTCCTAAACCTAATACATAGTTTGCACACAACCAGATGTGACATCTACATGATATTCATAATATTAACTATCATTAGGTAATATTCGGCAGCTAAATCGAGTACATAGCACACTTCTAAGAGAGTGTCATGCTTTAACAATCTCAGGAGAATCCTTTCACAAGCTCGAGAGCAGGTATAGGTAGCAAGTGAAAAACAAGGATGGCTGCAAGGTAGCTAGTCCCTCCCTTGAGCCAACTAGATCCGTCAGAAGCTAATCCCTCCCTTGAGCCAACTAGATCCATCAGAAACAGTTGAACCGGTGCCCTAGAAACAGTTGAACCTATGCCCCCAATTATAATTATTCAGGATAATTCTGGCATCGACAAGCAACATTGATTCTTGGGATTGGCTCCTATGATAGCTCATGGGGAATGAATACAAGCATTGAGTACCAACATCAAGTGCATCAAAAACTAGATTAACTAGCGGTATACTAACTCCTGGGGATTGAATACAAGCATTGAGTACCAACATCAAGTGCATCAAAAACTAGATCAACTAGCAACAGATTTACAATGACCGGGGTGCATTGGGTTTACGCAGTTGATCAAGCAATGGAACCCAACAATATTTAAATGATTTTTTTTAAAACAAATTCTCTGTCTTTGTTCAAGATTTTACTGAGTTGGCTAATCCATCATTCTGTGCATAGCTTCTCTTCCATTCATTTTACTGATTTAGGTTCTCCAGAATTGTATATGCAGTTTCTCGTAAATTGCTCGGGTCACAAGATTTGATAATTATAAACAATAATTTCCAAAACATCAAAATAATCATATCTGATTCAATAATTATAAAGAATAATTTAAAAAACATCAAAATAATTGTATATTCGTATATGGTAAGATTTTTTTTATTTTTAAGGTTGCGACAGTGACATGGCTCCATTTGATCATAGGAGCATAAATAATTTTATACTTGTCACCGTTCCTTGCCTTACATAAAGTAAAATCAAAATAAACTAAAAAACTTGTCACTTTCATGCATGCATTTAACGTGTCTGTTGAGTCTCTATTAGTTATCACACTTGTGACCTACTGCTGGTTGTATATTCTAGCGTCCTGCGAGCTAAGCATTTGCTGGTATAAATCAGAGTTTGTAAGCTGAAAATGTGAAAATATTACCTTCTATTGAAGATTGAATTTGTGAGCTTATACCAGAGTTTTTAAGGTGAAAAGGAGAAAATCTTACCTGTTATTGAAGTCTGAATTTGTGCGCTGAAGGGTGCCTAAAATTTCTGCCTGTAGCAACCTATCATTTGTGTATTGAAGACTGAATTTGTGCGCTAAAGGGTGCCTAAAATTTCTTCCTGTAGAAACCTATCATTTGTGTACATGGGCAACATTTCTATTTAAGAGAGTGTTGGAGCCATTTTCTATTTGATATGTAGGAGTTTATGGGTATAATTTTGGCTATTGGTGCATCAGCTTATATTAGTCAAAATGATTTGCACATTGGGGAAATGACTGTGACAGAAACCTTAGACTTCTCTACACGGTGCCAAAGAGTAGTGTCAAGATATGGCATGAATGCCTTTTCTATTTCAGGATCTTGTTAAATCTGATGTTATAGATTTTGAAGTCTACAATTTGAATAATCTGCGATCTTCCTCTTCTGTAGATGTATTAACTGAACTATTGAAGAGGGAAAAGGATCAGAGAATCAAACTAGATCCTGATATATATGTCTTTATGAAGGTACAACACACGCAGCTGCTCTGAGATCCGTTAATATTGAATTAAATTTTCAATGTATTTCAATGAATTTACTGAGAATTGCTGACTATTTCTTGTGCAGGCCACTGCATTAGAGGGCCAGAAAGCTAGCCTGCTCACGGACTATGTTATAAAGGCTATTTTTCTATAGCTTATTTATCAAATAAAATATGGTGTTGTTTTCCTTTTAACTAAAATGAATCCTCTTAGAAATTTTGTAATAAAATTTTCTGATGAATCTGTTGTTCAGATTGCAACTTAACATTTAGAATAAAAAAATATAAATTCTAAATAGCAGGTTAAAGTTGTTAATATTGCAGCAATTTAAATTCTAAAATGGCACTCTAAAGTCGTTAATATTGCAGTATCAAAATGTTAGGAATTGTAAAATCTTTTTTTCAGACCCAAAAAAGCGTGGGATGGACGAGATTTCCAAATGTCTAGATAGTGCTACAACATACCACATTGTTCAATGCCTATGCCAAGTTGTCCACATTTTCAATTCAACTATCGTGGTGTCACTCCTACAACCTGCCCTGAGACCTTCAACGAATTTCTGTAAGCACCTCCTGAGATGTAAGTTCCTTAACCATTGTTGGTGGCTACCCTGCTTACTATTGAATTATTTATAATATAATGATTACTGATATACTGATTTCTAATACGGGGCATGCACCCATTTAGATAGCCATCAATCATATTTCATACCTACACTCTTTCTTTCAGTGGCCATCCGGGATGAAATCTCATCAAGGAAATCACAAAAATCTTGCACAAAATAGGAAAAAATATGGCAATAACAAGACTCCTAATTATCATTAGTCAGAATTGAGAAGTTAAATTGATTTGTACATGTTAGCAATATAGTAATAATGTTAGAAATATGACAGATAGAAAATAAGGATAACGATCACTGAAGGGAGGTTCTAACTTACATCCATATCTTGAGAAGGTTCATACATGCCTGCATCATATAGTGCTCTCTTGGTGTCCTCAGATAGAACTAAAAATAGACACGGAAAACAAAATATGTTTTTGGAAGGTCGAATTGAAGCCGCTCCAAAGGAGGTAGTTCATCGGCTCCTATTGGCTTTACAGCGTTATCATAAAAATGAAGGGAAACCTCATTTCTTTCAACCTGTCATGAATTTATCTGCTTCATTTCAATTTTCCATTTTCTGAATGTGGCTCTGGCGTGATGATGACCAGATTTTTTGGACTATGTGGTGGACATCTAGCAGAAGAAGGTAACAGTGAGAGGGCGTGTAGATCCCAGCAAGAGAATGCAACGAATTAGATCTATGGCGAATGACAAGAAGAGAAGGACCATCGATCAATTTGAAGGGCTGGAAACAAAGAATGAAATCGTTGCAATGGCCTGAGTATTGCAGCAGCAGGGGGGAGTTGGTAAAATCAAGGGATTATAATGTCAGCACCAAACGGGCCTGTTGTTTTCGCTGTGCATATTCTCAGCGGCCTGAGCCTGCTCCTTGCAGATTGGTAGATACGTTTCCTTATATTAATATGTAAATGACAGAATTAGTACTCCTCCATGCACACATAAGCAAGAAATCTGAAGTTGAGCACATTAGTCTTTTCCAGCCATTTTGTGCCTTGTAGTCGCACAGCTCTGATTTTTCTGTATGTAATAAATTTGAAGTGAATGCATCCTGAGATTAGATGAGGCATAGTACCTGAAGGAAGGAAGCTAAAATTTATTGACGGACAAGTGGTTAACATGCCATGAGCCTTATTTCCACTGCCATAGGCCCATAAATGCGCCCAGGCAGGGAATGGCCGCCGTTAGATGATCAACAGCTTTAATCTAACGGTGGAAATTCCCTGCCTGGGCGCATTTATGGGCCTATGGAAGTGGAAATAAGGCTCACCTTAACATGTAGTGTTCCTGGGAAAAATTTATTGACAGCACATGAACTGCATGTATGTGTCGCTGGCGATGGAAATTATTTAATAAAATAACATAGCGGTGCGAATTACTTTATAAAAATATAGCACAAGGCATAAGCACTGAAAAGATAGTATAACCTTTAATATTGTAGATTAATGTTAGTATTAATCTACATGGTGAGCATATATGATAAAAAAAATTAAAAAAAGTAAAAAACATATTAAATTGTTTTGCCTTGGTCTGCCTCGAGAAAAGGCCAAATAAGATGACAAAACTGTTTATCCCTAAAAACTTTGCAAAATTTTTTGATAACGTGATGACGAAGAATAAAAACTTTGTTTAAGGCTTAATAGCAACAAATTGACTAATGCTAATATCGACAAACTGATTACTATAGTCCCTGCCCTAGCCGCAGGTGGCAGGGACTAATAAAGGTGTTTTGTGTTTTTCTTATAAGGTACTTTTCAATTTCCGATTTCCAAATATTTTTACAATGTGCAATCAGATAAAATTTTCCTTTTAATTACATCAATTGATATATTTGAATAAGGTGACCATAAATGTGAGGGAGGTAGAAGATTCTGCCTTTAGCTTAGCCTAAACATTTGGACATCACAACTCGGAATAGTGGGAATGAAAGAAGGTACTGTAGCAGCCAAAATGAGCCCGTATATATCAACATTTTATTAAGATGGTCTAGCTGGGATATTCTGTGTGCCGAGGTAATAATGAGACAATCAAAATTGTTAAAATAACGAATAAGAATAATAAAGTTAATCTTAGCACGACATTGATAGTGGTTCAAGGAAAGAGTTTGAAATAAATTATTGATGCTCCCTGAAAATGGTATCGAATGAAATCAAAACCTAAAGATTGAATTAAGAGAAATTTACGTTAATGTAAGTGATTTAATTAGTCCTGAGCTTCAAGAGTTGAGTTTTGTGCAGAGGTTTGTTACTACCATTCTTGTTATCCAATCCCAAAGAAAAACTATATATACAAGAGAATTGCCCGAAATGTAAATACTATTTATCGTTATATTTCAGTTCTGTCTTCCAAGAGTTTCCTAACTGCATCCTTTAGATAGGCTCTAATAGATGTTGATGCTCCCTGCATTCATAACTCTTCCCTGTACGAATGTTGCAAAGTGATACTTACCTATGAGGTGATCCCCCTTTTCGAGAAAAGGTCTTCTATTTTGTTCAACTCGCTATAAATGTGAGTATATGAAATTTGTTGAAAGGAAGTCACCAAGGACCAGATACACCTTATCCAGTTTGTCAATATATGAGGACTGGAAAACGTATAATCCTTAACCCAGTCAATTATGCATTTATCGTACCCAAACACACTGATATTCATCAACCCCCACCACTTAGAAAATGTGAGACCACTCCAAAGTGTGATGATCTCTGCTCTATTATTATTAGTCCCCACTCCACCCTACCACCAGAAGTGAAAGTATTGCTCTGGCTCCAAAAATATAACTAACCCGCAATGACACCTACACTGTTGAATGGCCCCATTGAAATATATGCTAGGATGCATCCCCATTTTTTTCAATAAGACGGTCTTCCTACTCGTAATCACATAATTTTTAGGACCTATCTCTGAAAAGTATGAAATAGAATTCTGGATCACATCTGAGACCTCCAGCCTCTTACATTCAAACAACCACATATTTCTACAATTCCAAATGGCCCATATGACATAGAATCGGACAGCAAGAAAAGTAGGGAAATGCTTACACCAAATACTAAACCATTGCTCCATTGTAGTTTTTCTATTGATACATTTTAGATTTACGATTCTCTATACTCCATTCCACACTACCTTCTAAAAGGTGCACTTGACAAGAATAAGTTCTACATTATCCCCTTCGCTCCTGCACAACGAGCACATACCTGGAACGGTGAGACCTTTTCCCCATAGAATATCTTACGTAAGAAGGTGTTGATGTATAGACAACCATCTGAAACACAGTAAATTTATAGGAATCCTCCATGCCCACATAATCCCACACCATTTACTATAGTGAAATTGTTGTTCAAGCAACAAAAGGCGATTGCAAATATCTTTAACAATCAAGATTGCATTCTCTAGTACACTGTCCCACTGTAACTGATCTATGCCTACACCAATACAAATACCCCACACATCCAAGGATGAAATAAATTCTTCCCTTTCCAGTGCCAACATACCTATGAGCCCAATATATCTTGCCTTTAGGCAAGAGGGTGTTATGTAAGTTGTCCATGTCTGCCACTATCTGCGCGAATTTGTAAATTCCCTTCACATGTAAATTCGAAATGAAATCAATCGACAGACTATGGTATCGATCGAAGCCCACTAAGCCGTCCAATCTGATCTCAGCCTGTTGGCCATCCCCAATAACCCATTTCAAAAATCCCAACAACCATTGATGGTGCTTCCACATACCCCGCCAAATGTATGATGTTCCTATCGTACTCTTTGCCCCCATATTTGACCATGTATAAAGAAAATGGCCCTTCATATGTGTCTCCATAATTATCTGTCCCTAGATACCAAAATCATTAGTAGCCCTCCAAAAGCTCTTAATTATGAGTGCTCAATTAAAATTATGTGTACTAAGAATGCCCCATCTCCCTTCAAAAATCGGTCTGGCTAAAGTCTTCCAACATACTAGATGATACTTACCCTTCAATTCCAACCCAGACCAAATAAAATTCACCATAATTGCATCGATCCTCTCACAAGCATCCATAGCAATAAGAAATAAGTGCATCCAAAACACCAATATGTTCTGAAGAACATGCTTAATTAAGGTCATTTTCCCTCCCAATGTAAGCCATTTACATGTACACCCAAAAAATTTGTCATTAAATCGATCCAGCAACCAATAACAATCATTGGTGTAATAATTATTTGCCTTAAGGTGGAAACCAATGTATCTAAAACCCTCGTCCACACTAACGACCGAAATCTCAAATAACTTGCAAATCTCCTTGCACCAAGGAAAACTGATATCACCTGTAATTAATATTGATTTCACAATGCTCATATAAAGGCCTGAGGTTGCACAAAAATGTTCAGATATGTTGATGGAGAATCCAACAGTTCTCATTATCATTCATGCCTCCAAATAATATGCCATCAATAAACATGAGGTGTGTAACCTGTATATTCTGGAAAACACGCAAACCCTTCTATCTATCACGTGAGCAAGACATCTGCATCAAAAAACTCAAAACATCCATGACGAAGATCAAAATGAGGGGGGAAAGTGCACACCCCTTCTGCAATCCCCTCTTTTTCATAAAGAAACTAGTTGGAAAACCATTAATGAGGTCTATAAAATTTGTTTTCTGGACACACCCCATAATCCAGCTAATATTCAACATTGAGATACCCACATTTTGTAACACCATTCACAAAAACTCTCAATCTAAACAATCATATACCTTGATCATGCTTGTCCTTTTCTTCTTCACTTTTAGAATATGAAAATATTCTTGTGCTATACCAATAGTATCCTTCATCTTCCTATCATCCAAAAACCCATATTTCTCCATAGAGATGAATGCTAGAAATGTATTTTTAATCCTCATTGTGATCAGTTTAGATATGATATTGTAGAGACCACTGAATAATTATATCATCCTAAAATCATATAAGGATCTAGGTTGGTCCTTCATGAGAATAAAAGAAATGAATGTTACATTAAGTGCCCTCGTTATAAATCCTTTGATTCTAGACTCTTATGCTGAAGCTAATAACTTAGAAATCATCAAATACATAAAATGGTGAAATAACTCAATACCCCAGCCATTCGAGCCAGGTATTTTCTCCTTTGCAAATGTATTTATTAATTCCAACAACTTAGAACTGTAAACCAATTTTCCCAGTAGGATTTTGTCCTCCTCTTTAAACATAATAGGAAATTGAGCTAATATTTCTAATTGTGAACCCAAATCCTGCTCCCTAGTTGTATTGTGGCTCTTAATGTGATTTTACGCCTCCTGTTCCAGCTCTTCCTGCTCAAATAATCGTTGTCCATATGACCCTACAATACCTCTAATACAATTACGACGTTTCCTATTATTTTCACATGCATGGAATACTTCGTGTTTCTACCCCCTACCACCACCCATAGCGCCCTGATTTTCAACCTTCTTTCAGCTTCTTTTGCTGCAAGTTTTTTTTTTTTCCTTCCCTCTAACTCAATAATCGTCCTCTTGTACGAACCCAAGAAGAACATAGGATCATCGAGGTTGTGATAATACCCCATCTCGACATAAATTTGCAATAGGACCTTCTACACTTCTGTTCTCCTCAATTTAATCCAACCTCATGCTTCTTTTTTAAATATCATGATTTTAGTAACAATTGTCCCCATCGCCGCCCAAGTGTAATCGAGAACCAACCTCTTCCACACTTTCATCACCAAATAATTAAATTGTTTCTCACAGAACCAGGTCAAATTAAACTTGAACGAGTAATGGCCTTTTTTCCCCCAACCCTTTCATGTCAACCCAATAACATGATGGTCGGATAGACAGGAAGAGAATACCAATGAGGTTACTGCTTTCAATTTAGAAAGTAGTGAACTACTAGTAAATAAACGTTTCAACCATTTTGATATGCTAGACGACCTAGTATGTGCATTCCACCAAATCGGAACCAGAGGCATCGAGATGACATCACAAATCGCATGCCATTTCAACATATCGAAAAATTATTCCGCCAATTGATCAAAAAAAACATTGACCTCTAAGATATCCTATTTTCCCAACGAGAAGTTAATATCTCTAGCGACAATAATGGAATTCAATCCCAAGACCTCGAAAGCTACTAAATGTCCCCAAAAAAATTTCTACCATCGTAGGGAGCATAAAAATTGATCAAAAGAAATAGTTAAGTCAACCCTTCTCGGTGACCTCTCAAAATGATTCATGCTTCAATAAATAAAGCCTTAAATTTGAAATGTTTAGGATTACAACAAGTGCCAACACCTCTAGAATGTCTACGGACATCTGATGCACAAACAAGCCATATAGGACATATAGAAAAAGGAGATTCCCATGCCACCTCATGAAATCACATTGTCTCATGTAGGAAAATGATTCAGGCTTTGTGAACCCTAACCATTTCCTTAAGTCTATGAATTTTATGGGTCACACACAAGCCCGTCATATTTGATGATAAAATCATCATGGAGTAACCTAATTAAACAAAAGTCTCCCTCTAAGGACTCGATCAGACAGAGATCTACCAATCGCAATGCTCCCCCTATGAATTTCATAATCATCCCCTCCCTCCTTTGACTATTCCTTTGTCTCATAAGGAATCAGAGACAACATGTAACACTGAAATCGTTCCCTTTCCTAGTTTGAAAAAAGTACTGTCTAATCTCCATGCATTCCAGAGAGGTTGAAATGGAAAGAGATTCTAAATCTCTATCTGGAGACAATTGGGTGTCACAATTCTCAACGGTAGAGAAAGATGCCTTAGTCCATTTGGATGTAAACCGTGAAATAATGAGAAGCTCAAAATGATCGACTAGGTAATCCACCCTAGGCCCTTCATAATATATAGAGGGTGGCAAATATGACACCTCTTGAGCCATAGAATCGTTGAGAATGAAGTTTTACGGAGACCCACAAACCCGCCTTGCAATAGGATCAGATCCCCTGACTGTATATGATAATAACTAGAAATATGAAATAGGTTATCAATTTGGCAACAAGGATTACCTATATCAGGTTCTGAAAATAGGGGGGAGGAAGAAGGAGCATCATCCATGGCCACTGAACCACGCTGGTGCATAGAAGACGAACATTTGTAACCACTAGTCACTTCGACATGTTGAGTACAAGCCTTCCTTAGGTGTCTAGTTTCGTAGAAGATGAGATAACATAAAGTAATTCCCCAATAATATGTGGAAATATTTAAGGCATAGGATCCCGATATTACTTCTAAGTTAGCCAATAAACCCCTCCTGAAATAAATCTCTACAAATACCCAATCCATCCTCTTGTCCAATTTCCCAAATCTCCCCCATCCGAGAAGTAAAAACTTCCAACCCTCTTAGCTATATCCCCTATAGCCTCCTCATTTGATAGAAGACCAGGAAGATTATCCCATAACAAGTTCTGACATGAAATTTCTGTAAAGGGGTCAAATTCGGCACGCCACCTTTATAGCACCAACACCCCTCACCCCTTAACCCATGGGGAATCCAAAATAAGTCCAGAGTCTTTAGTAGACCAAAAATGGAAAAAAAAACATGTGTTGCCCAACATTCTTATATTAGGTCGGTACTTCAACAATGGAAACCACTAAGTCTCCACCCAACTTGTCATCCTACTATGGTGCCACCGCCCTAACAATGCATTAAGATTCAATCATTATAAACTTTCCCAAAATAATCCCACTCCAAGAGTAAGGGGAGTCACCCCTGAAACTGCTTTAAGAGCCGTAGATTGATTGTGAGCTTCTTTATGTCCCATTTTCATACAATAGAAACCACACAAGTTACCCCCCCTCTCCACTTAGGAAAGCACCGTAACATTGTGGATCATCCGAAAAAAGGACTAGTTCAGTGGTAATTCTTGAGTTCGTATGCACATCAACACCCCCACAATGAAGCATAGATGAAGGATTAGATTCTATTTTCCTATAATAATCCTCCCACTCTGCCTGCATAGTAAGAACCTCCAACTTGTTATGAAATATGCAGGGAAACCCCAACATTTTTGCCATCTGTGGAAGGCAGTACAACTTGTGTCAAATGCACCGCCATACCTCCAGACAAGCGAGGTTTCCACCTCCCCAAAGGTATAAATCCCAATCATGCTCGTACTCCCACCACCAAGCCACCTTAGATCGAGTTCTATGCACCACGCCCCCTGCTCCATGATCAAAGAAAAACATTAGGTAGTTGCCCCTCTCGAGAAATTAAAAAATGATAAAATAGTGCTCCAAATTCATTAAATATTACCAACTACCATTAATATCATCCTTGTTTGTGCCAAAAGGCACATCACGTATAACCATAATTTTGTGTCTATTTGGTCGTCATGTTTAATCACCTGGATTGGAAAGCACTTGACCACATCAAAACATTTTTTTGTCCCTTTTGCCCTTTTATAATCGTGTCAACATAACACAAAGGTTGAAGATTTGATTATTTTTTATTATTTTTTTATAAGTGTGTCAACATACCAAAAAGGTGTAGATAATAGACCCCTAGTAAATCCATGTTTAACAGCTAGAGAGGGTGAACAACATATTTTCCCCAAATGTGGAGAATTCAAGGAAGAACAAATTCAAGGAGACTCAACTCAGGAGCCAGTTGTAATAAACCGGCATGATGAGCATGATCATGAGGGGAAGCATGAAAAATATAGTATGTAGGATGAGACATTTCTAGAGAGTTAGTCAAAGGTTCAAGATGGAGCTATGATAGTTGAGTATCCAATGCAAACATATATAAAGGCGTCTAGGAGGGCACCAAAATTAATAGTAAAGGTTTTCGGGAAAATATCATGCATTTCAAGAAAAATATTATGATGTTGAAGAAGAGAGTTTGGATAGTGTGAGACAATGCTATATAGGAAAATAGGAAAATTTAGGAGCTCATGGGGGTAAGTTTTGAATCAAAGACCAAGTTTTATAGTGTTGAGAAACAACTTAAGTCCCAACCCGCCTTTATACATTAGGGAGGGCATGAAAAGGTTCTCCAAATAAATCCTTTTGGGTAACCAAGTGGATCAACATGGTTTGAGCATTAGAAAACATCAACATTATAGACTTATTCCATGTTCATGCATTACTACATTTGATCCTTCCCATGGGAATGATTGATGATCGATTATGAGTTGGAAGTCTATCGATGGGATGATTCCCAGGAGGATACCCTTAGCCAAGGGCATTGCAGCTTAGGCCCTTAGGCATGGGAAACAATATAGGGCTGAGAGAGTATCACAATGCACAAGTCCCAAGACATAGGTGGCATTGGGATTCAAGTGAATCTATTGAGGGAAGGATTGGTGGGAGGATTGTTTGGGATCCAGGAATCAAAGGATCCATTCAATATCATTTAGCATGGAGACATGGAATAACACACTGGTTTATATGGGATCTAGGAATCAGTATACATTTTATTTTGTTGTGCATAGAAGTGGATTGCTTGAGGGAAAAAAATATTTGGGCGGGAGGATTTGTAATATTCCCTTTTCTTGATGTCGACAAAATGGATGGAATGTACTCATGGTATTTTCCCTTGGGAACTTCTCATAGTATTTGCCTTAATTTTTAGATGGAAAATAATAAAATAAGGTTTATAGAAAGTCGCTCAAGCCTATTTAAGGGGATAGGAATGAGGTATTTGGATAATCCTGAGTTATTTATTTATTTTTCCTATATTTAGAACTTTGCAAGTCTAGTTCTAGCTAGATCCCAGGGATGAAAACCATGTGGGTGTAATGTGTGTGGTGGATCCATCCAGGTTCCATGTTTGTGCTTCAGTCTCCTAATTTTTATTGGCATCCTTGCATGCCATTGATACAAGTTTCTATGTTATCAATATTGCATGTATTATTTGCAGTATTTAATTAAATAAGTGGCTCCATTTTACTTTCTAAATCCCATATGTGTCTAGTTTTTTTTTGAAATTATTTTATTAGAACACTTAAATGCACCAATATGTTAATAATTTTTGTTGTATAAGATCTTACACTTCTACATGATATTTCTAACATGAACTATCATTTGGTAACATATATAAAATATCGGACCGACGAGAACGACAGGTAGTTTGCATGTTATTGAATTAGTCGCTAGATCTATTACATAACACACTTCTATGTGAGCGTTGTGATTTTACAACCTTAGAAGAATCCTTATTCTCACGAAGTATAAGGAATATGGAGAAGGCACAAAATTTCACCTATATATTGTATATATGGAAAAAAAAATCACTAGAATTTTCACCTGCATTATTTACAAGAATAGAATTCTACAAATTCTTCAAAGTTGCAATCACTTTGAATAGAATCTGTATTGTTGTTCTCCAATATCTAGACCAAATTTTCAAACAACACCACTTCGCAGGAAATTGAGAATCTGTCTTTGAATTTCTCAATGATGAGTATCGTGAGCGATGGATGGTTAGGATACTCAACACTTATGAAATATCATCTCCTACTCTTCCCAACATACATTGGCTTGCATCTGTCGGGCGCTTTATCTACTCTGTGATCTTGATTTACGTGGATGAGGCTCGATGGCCTCTTCTTTGAAATCTGGGGTGAAGAAACTTCGACTAAACCATGAACATCATCATCATCACTAAATGAATCAGGATGGGAGCTAAGATTATTATTCCTTTTCACTCCTAATCTTCATCATCTTTCTTTTCTTCCCCATCTTCGAATGAATCCCTTTCTTAGGTCACAATTTGTCAACCGAATACAATATGGACAGGTGAGGAAGTGGAGGTTGCAGGGGCAGAGACATTGAGCATTGCGAGCAATTTTGGGCTTTCTTCTAATATAGCACATTAAGGAGGTAGGTACATATAACATGATAGCATGTGAATATTGTTGGAAAATGAATCTCAACCACCGCATTTAATTTTCTGACAATAACAATACCTCACTAAATGTTTTGCAGGTTGCGAATTGAGTTTGCAGGTACAAAAATCACGTAAATGAAGTTCTGAACATGAGAAAAATTACCCATTCCGCAATAGATTAAATAATTAAAAGTCAGATATAAATTTAATGCATGGTTAGTAAAATCACATGGGAAACATTTATTCCACAAGGGTTATTTAGTTCACACAACCTCTGGGAGTTCATAAAATTATGTTCATCCATCCTGTGTATTGAATTTTGTGTGTCATGTATCAATTTCTTTGGTATATATGTTTTGAATTAACAATAAAGAATAGGTTGAATGAACTTTTGTGGATGTACATCTAGAAAGACAAGGGGAGAAAATCGTGGAGTGAATTTTGGTGGGTGCTTGAAAACAAGGGTTACAGGTTTTTGCTATGTGTTAATTTGCACCCCGTAGTGCATGAAAATATCAGTAATAACTGGTGAAGGAGTCGACATCTCTATATGAATTAAGTCTAGAATTTTTGAAATCATAATATAATTTTTGGTTACTTGCGATGTGCTTCTGCAAAATTTCGTATATTTTTTTAACTGCAACTACTCTACTTCACAGTGACTAAATTTGTTTGAAGTTTATTTTCTCCATTATAGTTGCGATTTTAATATTTTCCACTGTGTATTAAAAGGAATATTTTTATGATTTCATTTTCACAATTTTGTTTTCTGGATCATAAAAATTTTAACAATATTTTCCACTGTGTATTAAAAGGAATATTTTTATGATTTCATTTCCAAAAATGAGTTGTCTCGATCAAGACTTGAATTTTCTCTTTCATAAAATTTTTAACAAGGTATTAGAGCGGGTGAACTTTTTTTTATTGTAAGAGCAAGTGTTTTTACTAAGGAGTTAAAAGGTGTTCTAAAATTTTTTTTGGAGCATATTCACTAGTAAGGAGAAAATTTTTACACATTGAGAAAGTCTTTTTTATGGATTCAAAATGGAAGAAACAAGCACAAGCTTAACTAATCCACAATTACTTTAGTTTAATGGAAAAAATTATAATCATTGGGTTATAAAAATGAAGGCTTTTTTTTATTCACAACACATTTGGGAATTGGTGGAGAATGGTTTCCAAGAACCAAGAGATGTAGTAGCATACAATGCTTTGACACAAGAAGAAAGAGATTTGTTGAGGGACAAAAGGAAGAAGGACTTCAAAGCCCTCTTCTATATTTTTCAGGCAATTCGTGAAAGTATTTTCCCAAGTATTGAAGTAGCAACAAAGTCCAAGTAAGCATGGGATACCCTCTAGACATCCTACTAAGGCATGGAAAAGGTGAAGACAACAAAACCACAAATGTTGAGAAGAAATTTTGAGACAATTTGTATGAAAGAGTCTGTGAGTGTAGACTCATTTTTTACACATGTAATTGGGTTGGTTACTCAAATCAGGTCTCATGGTTAGACACTTGAGGAAAGGAGAATAGTTGAGAAATTTTTGAGAAGCTTGCCAGAAATTTCTAATGCCATTGTTGTGGCCATTGAAGAGACAAAGGATCTGTCATAGTTTTTAATGGATGAGCTTCATGCATCACTGATTTCTCATGAGAATAGGTTGAACATATCAAAAAAATACTCATTGGAGCATGATTTCAAGGTACAAGTTTCATTTGGTCAAAGTAGAGGTCGAGGAAGATCAAATTATAGAGGAAGATGAAGAATCCCACACAGAGTTGGAAGAAGTATCCCTTCAAGTTCAAGTGGAAGGGGAAACAATGAAAATTCAAGTCAATGCTCAAGCCAAAATCTAGCACAAGTTGAGCGGTATGATAAATCTCAAGTTCAATGTAATTATTGTAATAAGTATGGCCATTATGAAAACGAATGTAGATAGAAGTTGTTAGTATGAATCTTTTTTCGGAAAAATACCACTTTAGCTATGAATAAAAAATAGCCCTAACATCAATTATGGCTGCCAATATCTCCAAATCTGCAGTTGTTTGATCAAGACAAAGCTGCACAAATCCAGATATATGCATAAAAAGACATTAACCAGTGAAAATAATTTTTTTCTCCATGCATCCAATAGACAAGAAAAGAACAATATTTTTGAAATAATATTTTATATTAAAGGGCACCTGAGAGGAAAATAAGAAATGTGTTTCCAATTCTCCTCAATGGGATGGGTTCCTGAAAGTCCTCAACACTTTAGATCTAACATTTCTCTCTCTTGTTGGTGTAGAAAACCCAGACAAACATAGAACTCAAAGGGAGCTCACAAAGAAAATAATAGAGAATGTGGCAATGATAATGGCTCAAAGTCATACCAAGAGTACAAATCTAGAGTGATCTAATATGCAACAAAATGTGACAAATGAATGGGAAAAACCCTTCTATTTATAACAAAATATTAGGGTAGTCTAGAACTTGGTGCATGAATAAAATATTATTAACCAAATTCTAGAACCACCTTTTAGGAATATTTTATTATATTTGTTGGAGGGAAAAGGTATTTGACTTGCGTCAAATCCCTTTATTTGTAAATAATAAACAAATAAATGATTTATTTATTATTTTAAGGAAGTGGTTGAATGATAATTAAATAAATAATGATTTATTTAATTATTTATAAATGATTTAGTCATATTTAACAAGGAATATTATTTAAATAGGATTTAAATAATTATTCCTAGAAAATAATAACATAAATAAGGATTTAAGTAATTAATTTCCTTGTTTTGGGTTAAACATAACTTGGAATAATAATTAAATTATTGTTTAATTAATCATTCTATGAGGAAAATTAAACAAATAAATATTTCTTTAATATTTCCTTTTAGGGTTTCCTATTTGGACCATAAACAACCTAATAAATGTGTTTTATTAAGTTATTTTACATAGCGAAAGCAATTTTACTTAGGGTAAAATTGGTCTTACATGGTGTACTTAGGTCCATCTAATGATAATAGGTTAGATGACCAAAAAATGGTGTAACGAAAGCATTATGATATAAGTAGAAAACCAAGTGAATATTTCATAATGGAGAATCAAAACCATGATAGCATGTTTTTAGCTTGTAATGTAGCACAAGCAAAACAAGGAGATGTATGGTTTCTAGATTCAGGGTGTAACAATCACTTGACTCGGAACATAGAAATGTTTTCAAATCTAAACGAAAGTGTGAAATATAAAGGGAAATTAGGGACTCATAGAAAATTATTTATCATGGGAAAAGGAAGAGTTGAAATTTTAACAAAGAAGGAAGAGAAGAGATATATTTCAGATGTTTATTTTGTTCCTGGTTTGAAGCACAACCTCATAAGCATTGGATATCTCATACAAAATGGCTACAATGTCTTCTTCAAGAATGATGTGTGCATAATTGGACAAGCCTCCATGTAAATAATTGATCACAAAATTTCATATGACAAACAATAGAATGCTTCCTCTCAAGCTGAAATCATATTTGAAGGATGAAGGTGCTCAAGCACAACTATCAATGAATTCACAAGAGAATGAAAGAAAAGTTGTAATTGCCACACAATTAGACTTTGAAGAAGAGGTCAAAGATGCAAATTTGTTATGGAATTTGCGATTTGGTCATCTCAATTTTAGAGGTTTGAATTTTTTTGCATTGGAAAGACATGGTGAAATGATTTCCACTGAGAGAAAAATTGAAAAACCAATGTGAAGGATGCACCTTGGGCAGTCAACATAGATAATTGTTTCCAGCAGGAAAGTCTATAAGGGAAAACGCACCCTTGGGGATTGTCCATTGAAATTTATGTGGACCAATGCAAACACCATCTATTGGTAGAAGCTATTATATTTTGACCTTCATAGATGACTACATAAGGAAGACATGAGTCTACTTCATAAAAACATAAAAGTGAAATGTCTGAGAACCTCCACCAAGACAAAGCTCTTGTTGAGAGCCAAAGTGGACAGTACATCAAAGTGTTGATGACTAACATAAGTGGCTAATACATCCCAAATGACTTCCTACATCTTTGCAGAGAGCATGGAATTCACAAGAAATTTACAACAAGATATACACCTCAGAAAAATGGTGTCGCGAAAAGGAAGAACGGGACCATTATGGAAATGGCAAGGAGTATGTTGAAGGAAAAAAAATTTTAAAATGATTATTGGGCTGAATTTGTCGCTTGCGCCACATATATCCTTAATAGGTGTCCAACAAATAGTGTCAAGAACATATTTCCTGAAGAGGCATGGAGTGGAAGAAAGCATAATGCCACTCACATTAGAGTGTTTGGATGTGTGGCATATGCACATGTCATAGATGAGTTAAGGAAGAAGTTGGAAAACAAGGGGGAGAATGTATATTTTTTGGATATCGTGACGAATCCAAGGCATAGAAGCTCTACAATCAATCAACCAAGAAATTCATAATAACCAGAAATGTTTATTTCATAGAAGAGGAAGCATGTGATGGAATTTTAGAGAAGATAGTAAATCTGAAGACATGTATACCACATGAAGACAAAGAGAAATTGACAAAAATAAGTAATTCCCCAATGATGACTCCTCCTACACCTACACAAGCTGAACAATGCAGTCACCAAGTGACACCATCAATAAATAGTAGGACATTGTTGGGCAACCAAGCAAGTGCTTCTCTAAGAATGATCCAAGTGGATATTGGTGGCCACCCGCCTATTCCACTTGGGGCCCCACCATTGTCTCTTTCAGTTTTTCAGTTTCGACAAAACTTACTATTTTTAGCAGTTTTTTGGGTCCTCAACATCTGAAGCCATTTTGAGGCCCTAAATGACATTTTTTGGGAAATCCAAGTGTAAATTAGGTCCATGGACCGATGTTTCTCACATCAAAAGTTGTATTCCTTTGATAGATATTTCTAACGAGGTATGGTGTGTGTCAAATGGAGATCGTGTGCCAAACTTACATCCTCAAGAATTTGAAACACCAATTTATCCAAACGGGGCCCATAGTTTTGGCGCTTCATCTCCTAGGGTTATGGTTTTGGATATTTATGGTTTTCCATTTTTTCTAAATAATAAATAGTCCCTTGAGCCTCATTGTAACACAGTTCAGAGTCTTGTAGCCACCACATCTCTTCTTAGAGATAATCTACCAGCGCCCTAGCTAGTTTATTTCCATTCTGTCTCTAAGCAAATTTCAGTTCTTTGATATTAATGAAATGAAGTGTTATTTCCATTTCATCTTTATATTTATGATTATATGTGTTTTCAGTTGCATTCCTGCATAAATATGGATCAGTGGTTTTAGAGCAGTCTGTTTTTTCTCGATCCTTCTTTGCATGTCCCCAATGAGGTTGGGGTATAAGGAGTTAGGGCTCGCTTTGGTTGAACCTTTTCTTGATCAGCCCCACAAACCCTGACGACCGCCCACGGGAGACGAAAATAAAGATGAGGGAGTAGGATATCCTATCAAAATATTCCTTGAGGATGCCCTCGAAAAGCAAAGGAACATGATGATGGATAACTTCGCCCAGATCCTTCAACAATTTCCCACTGGCGGTGCATCTACATCCAACACCCACTTTGGAAGCGCGACTCCCTTTAAGGTATAAGTAAAATTTGAAATTCCCATATTTAAGGGTCATATAGATGCAGATGCCGTAGATATATGGTTGAATCTATTAGAGGTATATTTCTCAATTCATGAATTTTCTAATCAGGAGAAGATTATTTTTGCACTCCCCAAAGCTACCCCCCATGTGAAGGACTCATGGGAAACCTACTGTGAGAAAAAGGATGAGAAAGAGCCCTATTTTTTCTTAGTCATACCCACTTGGAATTATTTCCGAGACACCATCAAGGAACAATACTATCTTGTGGGGAGCTATGAGGGCATGTACAGACAATGGATCACGTTGCAGCAACAAAGGGATCAATATTTGCATGAGATGACGAATCTTTTCCATACCCCATGCACAAAGTTGGGTATCAAAGATTTAGAGAAATATTTGGTGCTAAAGTATCGCAGTTGTTTGCACAGATACAGTTAGGAGGAAATAGAGTTCCTCAACATCTCCTCGCTTTGTATGACATACCATTATACTTCCAAGATTGAGAAGAAATTCAAACAGAAGAAGAAAGAATTTGGATTTGCGAATCAAAAGCAATGAAAAGTTGCCCCCAAACTTCAAAACAAAGGAAAAAGCCAAGGCATGGCAGCCCAAGACAACTTGTGAAAGCCACGAGCAAAGAAATACACCGCGAAGTCAAAGAAGGATAGGGGAAAGTGGTGTGAGTTCCATAAGAGCTCCACTCAGAACACAAGTGAGTGTTGGGCCAAGAAATCACTAGTGGTTGAGATGAGGGATTTTGAGTCAGATGCATGCTCTGACTATGAATCAGAACCTGAAAAGGGGAATGAAAAAGGGAAAGAAATTATTGATGCAGATACCAATGCTAGTTTTGCCGCTGTGAATATCTAGAAGGAGGAAACAGAAGATCCAGAGGAGGAGGAACGTCTCTTCCACTCCCATATGTGGGTAAAGGGATCCTTGCTACAGTTAATTTTCAACAATGGAAGCCAAAAGAACCTCATTTCAGCAGATGCCATGAAGCGGTTGGGCTTACCGACAACAACACACCCATGGCCATACAACATCAGGTGGCTTCACCAAGGACGAGATCTTCATGTCAGCCAGTAGTGTCGCCTTCTCTACAACATCAAGCCCTTCACAGATGAGGTATTACATGACATTTATCCTCTTCATGTTTATGATGTATTATTAGGCCAACCATACTTGTGGAAGCGACATGCTATGTATGAGTCCTGACCTCATGCTCTTATTGTTACTTTGGGAAATAAGTTGTACAAGATACCAGAGGTACTACCACCTACCACTATCACTTTGATTACTCCAAAAAAACGGAGTAAGCTCATTTCCCAAACTAAGAAATTTGTTTTCTTGATGGTCTACCCCGAAGGAAAGAAGAAGATTGTGGCCAAGAATTCTAGATAGGGCTCCTCTACACGACAACAAAAAATGGACAAGGTTGTGGAGGAGTATGGGGACATGTTCACCTCACCCATAGGGGTGCCTCTGCACTTTTAGGTAAAGCACCCCATTGATCTAACCCCAGGTGCACTGCTACCCAATGGACTGATCTATCCATGCTCTTTTCTATAGAATGATGAGATCAAGAGGAAAATTGAGGAGTTGCTGTAGAAAGGTCACATCCGTTCAACTTCATCTCCCTGTGAAAGCCCGATCGTGTTGGTACAGAAGAAGGATTGGACTTGGAGACTCTGTATTGACTATCAGGTATTGAAAAATATCACTGTCTAGAATAGGTACCTGATCCCACATATTGATGACCTTCTGGGCCAACTCAAAGGGGCGAAATATTTCATCAAGATTGACTTTAAGTCTAGGCATCACCAGGTACCAATCAAACCCTCTGATGTGTGGAAGATTTCCTTCAAAGCCAAGGAGGGCCTTTTAAAATCGCTGGTCATACATTTTGGGTTGAAAAATGCTCTCGCAACCTTCATGAGGTTGATGCACAACATCTTGCAGCCATTAACCAACTCATTTGTAGTGGTGTACATGGATGACATTCTGATCTTTAGCCAAACTTAGGAAGAGCACCTACAACACTTCTGAAAAGTCCTCCAAACACTTTAGAAACAAAATTTGTGTGCTAATTTGGAGAAGTGAAATTTTGGCATAACCCAGATTCAATATCTGGGATACATTATTGACGAAAAGGGGGTGCATGTGGATCCAACCAAGATCCAAGTCATTTGGGATTAGCTAGCCCCAACCACACTAACAGAGCTGCGCAACTTTCTAGGTCTTGCTAATTTCTACCACAGGTTCATGTTGGGATTCTCTCATATCACTTGACCCTTGAGTCAAGTTAGCAAGGGAGGAGTGAAAGAAAAATTCTTTTGGTCGGAATATCAACAGAAGGTGTTCATAGAATTGAAACATCGCCTCTGTTCTACCCCAGTGCCCACATTACCATACTTGCAACAACCATTTGAGATCGAGACAGATGGCTCTGAATATACTATTGGGGCAGTTCTTAGTCAACAGGGGCATCTAGTGGCATATCACAGTGAGATATTGTACGACACAGTTCGCAAGTGTCCCACTTACAACGAAGAAATGTATTCCATTGTGCAAGCTTCTCCACAACGGAACCATTATATTTTGGAGAAGGAAATAATCATCCACAGAGACCACCAACCCTTGTAGTTCATACAGACATAAGGTAATTTGCAAAATGATCGCCATCAGAAGTGGTCCACATATCTGCAACAGTTTTATTTGAACATCAAGTACAAGAAGGGTAGCACCAATAATCAAATCTTCCACTGCTTGTGCCATTACCAAACCAACCATCAAGAATCAAAGCCTATATAATCTGCTACCTACCCCTAGTTAGCCTTCGTAGTCCATTTCCATGGATTACATGTCGGGCCTTCCTTCTACTAAGAATGAAAACAAATTTGTTTTGCTACTCGTCGACCGATTCTCGAAAATGGCCATTATTGTGCCCTGCAAGAAGAATATCACTACATAAGTGACTGCTAAACTCTTATTTGAATGACTGTGGGTTCACTTTGGGTTCCCACAGTCTATCATATCAGATCGGGACAGTAGGTTCCTCAGAACATTTTGGTCTAGCCTCTGGTCAATATTGGACACCAATATCATCAACTCCATAGCTTTCCATACCCAAATTGATGGCTAGACAGAGGTTGTCAATAGGATGATTATACACATTTCACACATCTACAATTCAAAGAATCCATGAACATGGGATGAGAGCCCCCCCCATGTACAAAATATTTATTACCGAGCTCTCCACAGCTCAACCAACCAGAGCCCCTTTCAGGTGGGCTTGGGATCTCAACCACTATGTCCCATTGATGTAACCATGCCATTTATGGATACTCAAGTCAATTCGGCTCATGTCCAGTCTGAAGCTAACAAAACGAACAACTTCATCGAGTGCTTTCAACACATCGTCCAACAGGTTCATGATATATTTCACAAAGCCAATGCTAAGTACAAGAAATGACATGATCAACATCGGGTGTTGCACACCTTCCAGGTTGCTGACAAAGTGTGGCTACATTTGTAGAAGGACCCCAACGCAAGCTTCACCCGTTCCGATATGGGCCATACATCATCACCAAGGTTGTAGGGAACAATGCCTTCGAGCTCAATATTCCACCATTCCTTGGTCTGCACCCAGTATTCAATGTGGACCACCTTCATCCCTACTTCCCACCTCTACTAGACACCTATGACACTGCAGAACAACTCACTCCAATAGAGTTAAACCTAGACTGCATGGAACAGGCCACCACAGATTGTATCATGGACATGCAAATCAAGAGCACTCGCCAATAGAATATCCAACTGTATCGGGTTGTCAAAGCTGGCTAGCTCCTCCACCAAGGCAAGTGGTTCACCAGGGACCAAGTTCAGCAGACGTTTCCTCATCTCATGGAGGAACTCAACGCAATGGGGACCATTTATTTCTAAGAGGGGAGGAATGATCTGGGTCAATCTTGGTGTCCACCCGCCTATTCCACTTGGGGCCCCACCATTGTCTATTTCAGATTTTTAGTTTCGGTACAACTTACTATTTTTAGCATTTTTTCGAGTCGTGAACTATCGAAGCCGTTTTGAGACCCTAAACGACATTTGTTGGGAATACTGGGAGCAACATGGGTCCATGAACAATTTTTTCTCACATAAAAAGTTGTATTCCTTGGATAGATATTTCTAATGAGGTATGATGCATATCAAACAGAGATTGTATGCTAAAGTTACATCCCCGGGAAGCTGAAACACCAATTTACCCAAACGAGGCCCATATTTTTGGCGCTTCATCTCTTAGTGTTAGGGTTTTGGATGTTTAGGATTCTCCATTGTTTCTAAATAATAAATAGGCCCTCGAGCCTCATTGCAACATAGTTCAAAGCCTTGTAGCCACCACATCTCTTCTCAGATATAAGCTACCAGTGCCCTAGCTAGTTTATTTCCATTTTGTTTGTAAGCAAATTTTAGTTCTTTTATATTAATGAACTGAAGTGTTATTTCCACTACATATTTGTATTTATGGTTATATTGGTATTCTGTTGCGTTCTTGCATAAATCTGGATCAAAGAACACCACAAATAACCACAATGCCATCTACTTCAAGCGTAACACCAAGTGACATATGAAGCCCATCTTTTGCAAGCATAAGAGGACACAAATTTAGAAATTTAAGTGAAATATATGATCAAAATGAAGTCGATAGTAGCGTTGTTCTGAATTCATTATTTTCATTATTTTGTCACATAGATGACCCAATCCACTTTGAGAATGCATTTAAAGAAGAGAAATGAGTTCCGAAAATGGATGAATAAATAGGAGCAATAGAAAATAATGACACATGGGAGTTAGTGGACCTCCACAAGGAAAATAAGTCATTGGAGTGAAGTGGGTCTATAACACCAAGAGGAGCATTGAAGGCAAGATTGAAAGACATAAAGCAAGGCTAGTTGTCGAAGGATATAAGTAGTAACATTTAAGAGACTATGCAGAGACATTTGCTCGAGTCATGATGATGGAGATACTGTGTACAATGTTGTCAATTGTATCACAACATAAATGGAAAGTGTATCAAATGGACATAAAATCAGTTTTCTTTAATGGAATGGTGAAAGAGGAGGTGTATTTTGCACTAACCTCCATGTTATAAGGTATAAGGCCAAGAAGAAAAGGTGTACATGTTGCAGAAATCTCTTTATGGGCTGAAGAACACCGTAGTCATGGTATAGAAGGATATATGCTTGCTTTATTAGCAATGGGTTCAATAAATGTGATGGTGAACCTACTCTCTCCATCAAATAAAGTGGAAGCAAAATTCTTATTGGTGTTTTTTATGTAGATGATTTTATTTTTACAGGGAGTGATGATTTCCTCATCCTTGATTTGAAAGAAGTCATGAAAAGTGATATTGAAATGAATGACTTGGGGTTGTTAAGATATTTTTTGGGCATAGAAGTGAAGAAAATAGAAATGGATTTTTTATCTCTCAAAAAAATTATGTTACAAACATTTTAGAGAGGTTTAATATGCAGAATAGAAAGCCAACAATAACCCCAACTATCATGGGGTTGAAGTTGAGCGAGGAATATTGCAGCGACAATGTCAATCCAACATTATACAAAAGTACAGTGGGAAACCTAATGTATTTGACCTCAACTAGACCTGATATAATGTAGGCAGTGAGTTTGGTGTCAAGGTTCATGGAGATACCCAAGGAGACACATTGAAAGTAGCCAAAAGGATTTTAAAGTATGTCAATGGGACAAGGGAGTATGGTGTTTTGTACACCGCAATAGTTGATTTTAGGTTGGTTGGTTACACTGACAATGAATTGCTTGGAAGTGTTGATGATAGAAAGAGCACGTCAAAATAAGTTTTTCATTTTGGTTGAGGAGCCATCTCATGGGCTTCCAAGAAGTAGCCGATAGTGTCATTATCAATAGAAAAAGCTAAATATGTCGCCGCAGCAGTAGCATCGTGTCAAGTAGTTTGGATGTGAAGGATGTTGAGAGATTTATACCATGAACAAGATGGAGCAACCATTATTTTTTGTGACAATAGCTCAGCAATTGCACTATAAAAGTATTATGTTTTTCACAAGAGAACAAAGCACATTGATGCTAAATTTCATTTCATAAGATAATTAGTTAACAATGGTGAGATTGTGTTATAGCATTGTAGGTCAAAAAAAAAATTTGCAAACATCTTCACAAAGCCATTGGCACGTGATCTTTTTTTTTTTATCTCAGATATTGTTTGAGAATGGTCAATGATGACAGTTGCGATTAAGGGGGACTGTTGGAAAATTAATCTCAACCACCGCGTTTAATTTGTGATTAAGGGGGAGTGTTTGAAAATTAACCTCAACCACCACGTTTAATTTTCTAACAACAACCATACCTTTGTAAATGTTTTGAAGGTCGAGGGTTGAGTTTGCAGGCAAAAACATTGCTTCACATCACTTAAATGAAGTTCTGAACATGAGAATAGTTACCCAATCCCCAACAGATCAAATAATTTTGTCTCTCATGTATTAATGTCATAGATATATATGTTTTGAATTAACGAGCAAGAATAGGTTGAATGAATTGTGCCTCTAGATAGACAAGGGAAGAAGATTGTGGAGTGAATCTTGGTGGGAGGTTGAAAACAACAGTTACAAGTTATTACTATGTGTTACGCCACAACCCCTGGTGAATGTAAAACTCAGTAAAAAGAGTTGTTTTACTAGTGAAGGAGTCTCAATCTCAATATGAATTTCTTATAGTGCTTTGAAAATAATAATATAATGCTTGGTTACTAGAGAATTTAAGGTATTGTTTTCACTGCAACTACTATGTTTTATTTTGTTTCACTATGAGTGAATTTGTTTGAAGTTTATTTTCTCCATTATAGTTGCTATTTTAATCTCGACCACTCTCAATTAAAAGAAAAATAATTATGATTTGATTTCCGCAACTGTGTTGTGTTGTCTTGATCAAAACCTCTCCGCAATTTTGTGTCTCCACAACCCTCTCTGTCTAGGAAAATAATTTTATCTGTCTAAAAATATTTAACAAAGATGAATGTTGTTTTCTGTCGTTGAGAAAAAAATATAGGTAGCACGTGAAAAATAAAACTTATCTTCTCATCAGGTATTTTTCATTTCAGATTTTGAAATATATTTGCAATTTGGAAATAATTTGTGACAACTGCATTTACTCCTAACTAGTTGTTAACTAGTTAAAATGACTTTTAATATTGTTTAAGGAAAAAAGACTGAGACAATTATTATTTTGTTGGAAAAGTATTTTTCCTTATTTTTAATTATGAATAATAATTTTTTTATGGAAAGTAAAAGTGAAAAGGCTGTTGGTATGTGTTTTCCAAGAATTGAAAAGGTACTTGGACAGTTTGAACAATTACCTGCTCCTCTGGGGATAAGAGACTCAGCCTAGTGAGGAATAGGGGTTATGTTCATAGGTAAAGGAAGAGAGGAGATTTTTCTTGAGCTGGTAGAGACCAGTCGAAAAACACTCAGTGAATTCCTAAAGATTTCTGGCATTGACTGGACTTGGAGTCCTAGGGTCATAGTAGAAATTCTACCATCAACCTATACCTTTTTAGTGTGGAGCACGGGAGCAAGCAAAGGATGTAATAATGTCTCTTGAAGGTTGGGTGGAAACCAACGACGAACTACGTTTTCCGGATAAGTGACTGTTTAAATTATTATTATTTAAAAAACGACTGTTATTATGTCTATTAATCGATAGGCGAATGTTTCTAAGTTTTATCTATAGAAAAACTTGTTATTTAATTTCAAGAGAAAGGTTATCATTTTCCTGGAACCTGTCTTATACTGGAAAAATAGTAAGCTAATAAAATTGATTAACCTAGAAAATAGTTACAACGATACTATATACTACTAATGTACAAATTATACATATTCTTGGGATTCTATTTTATATTGGAAAAATAGTAAGATAATGAAAAATATTAACCGAGAAAATAGTTACGGGGATTTTGTACCTTACTATTGTACAATTTATAAACCTGGGTATGTTACGAATTTGCTGTGCGTATTTAAATAAAATATATACAGTAGTTTGTTAACAATAAGTCAAAGAAACAATTATACTATAGTTTATACAAGATTCTGTATTTTGTTCGTATGTTTTTCAAAGATAAATAGATTATTTTAAATAAAGTCTATGCAAAAATAAACTATGTTTATATTCCATATAAAAACCCGATTAATTAATAGTTGTGTGGGATGAGCCGTTGGTATTGGGTACGCGGTAAAACCCCAACCCTATATGCATCGCTTATCTCCTATAAATTCTATACTCGGACAAACTATAGGTGGTTCGGTCACCGAAGCATTATTCCTTATAAAAGAAAGAATAGAAAAAAGGTTATGTGACCTTAAGATTTAACTTCTATAAAGACAATAAACCCTTTATTTCTATGCAAGCAGAGTAAATATCAAAAGGTAAATCCTTTTGACAGGTTCATCACATTGGAGAAAATTAAATTATAGAAGATAAACACAGTGAAAATTTAGAACTGATAATCTTAAAAGTCACAGGAAAAGGAAAACTAACATATTTTCCATTGAACATAAGACAGATTCTGAGTGTAAAAAGAATATTATCATATATTCCATATGAAGTAAGTGTTCTCCAGAAGAGAGAGGAATATACAGTAATATTTTTTATAGTTACATATTCGTTCAGAACCAAAACCTTATAAAATAAACACAGTATTTTCTCATAAATTAAGTTCAGTGAAATTTTACACCACAAGATAGTAAAAGAGAACACTATCCGAGCCTCACGGGTTTGGCCGGACTATGTCTCAAAATTCTCTACAAAATTTTACATAAGGGTGAAAACAAAACAAGGCTTTTAAGCCCAATAACCAACTTATAACCTGAGGCAAGACTGGGTAAATAAAAACCCTCATGAGAAATTAGTACTTTGCCCAAGACAATTAGGGTAACTAGGTCAGAGGAAAAACATTGATGTACCTAGAAGGAGCTATTCGTTAGCCATGAATCCAGAATAGCCGACAGTTCCAAAGGACAACATAAAATTGAATAACTTATTAACCATAAAAAGAGCTGAACTGTATTCCAAATCCATGAGAAAACGAATGTGAGGTGTTTTTTAAATGCAAATCTTATTATATAACATAAGAACTAGATTGCATAACGAAGTACCGAATATAAAATGAGGTATACCTGTAAGCGAAGTTTCGCTGCTGCAATCCAATTACTGGAACCCTTTGACACCAGGAGAAAAGAAAATTAAAATATATACACTCGGATGAGTTGACGATAATATAAATCTCTGGGACTCATAATTCGATGAGCGTAAATAGAACAAAACTTAAGTTCTTTGGAGAATACCTGAATAAAAATTTGGCACTGGAAGAATGCATGGGTCTGTCGAGCTAGAGCTTTAACGGCACCGAGAATGCTCCAACGCCTGAAGTGGGATCTCCCTCTTTGCCATACTGCAATCTCGAAAGTTCCTTGGCACAAGAATAATTTTGGAGTCAGGATGTATATGCAGATTAGTAGAGCCGGAGCTTAACCTTTGTTTCCGAAACAAGAATTCTTAGAGAACAATGAAGGCAAAAAGAACGTGAAACAACAACAAATGGAGGTATCCAACCTAGGGTTAGCGGGGATATCAAGTCGAATCTCGCCCAAATGGTGAGACGTGGATCTTCTAAAATCAACGATGAAGATCTGGATATCATAACCATCGAAATATGCACAATAGTACTGAGGATTTTACACCTGGATGAGAGTTTAATCATTGTACCTACTGCAATAAATCTCCAATACATGCGAGAGAATGCCTTATTTAAAACAATGTCCTGATTAATTGTAAGTGGTTCTATTGGTGAATGTTATAAAACCAAGATAACCAAGAATTCATGGATGTTTTTCCAGAAAATATTCTTGGATCACCTGTGTCAAGGGCCCCTTATAGGATGAATGTCCCTGAATTAACTGAATTAAAAATGCAGTTACAGGAACTGCTGGACAAAGGTTAGATTCGTCCAAGTGTGTCCCCTTGGGGAGCACAAGTGTTGTTCGTGAAGAATAAATATGGAACCATGCGAATGTGCATGGACTATAGGCAGCTTAAGAAGTTAACACTCAAGAATAAATGTCCTTTACCCAGGATTGATGATTTGTTTGATCAAGTAAAGGGGGACATAGTATTTTCAATGATAGATTTAAGATCTGGATATCACCATATTCAGATCAAGGATGAAGAAATTTGCAATACTCCATTCCGTACCAAGAACGAGAATTATGAATTTGTGGTGTTACCCTTGGGTTAAAAAATGCACCAGCAACCTTTATGAGATTAATGCATGGAATATTTCATCCATTCCTAGATAATTTAGTACTCATATTTATAGATGACATTTTGATCTATTCTAAAAACCACGAAGAACATAAAAATCATTTGAGGATTGTGCTAGAAATGCTAAGAAAACACCAGTTGTACGCTAAGTTCAACAAATGGGATTTCTTTAAAATAGAAATCTAGTACCTAGGCCATGTTATTTTAGTAGAATGGATTTTTGTTGACCTAGAGAATATTAAAATAATTATGGAATGGCGAGTACCCCATAATGTGGCAGATGTTCGATCCTTTATGGGATTAGTTGGGTACTATCGGAGATTTATTGAAGGATTATCTAGAATTTATTTTCCCATTACCTATTTGCAGAGAAAAGGAAAAGTCTTCAAGTGGAATGTTGAATGTCAGAACAATTTTGAAAAGCTGAAACAACTTTTGACAACTGCACCAGTGTTGAGGGTGGCTGACCCCAAAGAGTTTGAAGTTTGTACAGATGCAAGAAAAGAGGATGTTGGGGTAGTTTTATCATAAGAAGGAAAATTAGTGTCTTATGAGTCAAGAAAGGTAAAAGAGAATGAACAAAGATATTTGGCCTATGATATAGAATTAACAGTAGTAGTACATGCGCTTCGGGTATGGAGACACTACTTGTTGGGGAAAAAGATTGTGCTAAAAATAGATCATAGCAGCTTGACTAGTTATTTCAAGCAAGTTGATTTAAACTCTAGACACGCAAGATGGAATTCCTTTCTAAGTGAGTTTGATATGGACATACAACACGTGAAAGGTAAGGAAAACAGAGTGGATGATGCTTTAAGTAGGAGTTTTCATTGTGTTTATGAGCTTTATTACAATCAACTTGAAAATAAATTTTTAAATCAAGTAAAAGAAGAAGCACGAAATGATCTGGAATATCAATTCCTATGGTAGCAGATGGAAGAAGCCAAAAATCAGGGAAGTGCTTCTGAGTATGGAGTAAATGATGATCAGATGCTAAATTTTAGAGGTGAATGTGGAGCATCAACATCCCACAGGATTTTTGCAGCCCATACCGGTACCTGAATGGAAGTGGTAGGTCATATCCCTTGACTTCATTATAGGGTTACCGTGAACAAAAAGGGAAAATGACTCCATCATGGTGGTAGTGGATAGATTGAGTAAATCTTCACATTTTATACATGTGCAGTCCACTTAAAGACTATACATATATCAGACATATTCATGAGGAAAATTTTCAGGCTGCATGGTATTCCAAAGACGGTTATCTCGGATAGGGATGTTAAGTTTACCTCAGCATTTTGTAAGACTCTGTTTACAGGTCTGGGTACCAAAATAAACTTTAGAAAAGCTTATCATCCCTAGACTGACAGCAAATAAACCGAGTAAACCAAGTATTGGAAGACATGTTGCATATGTATGTGATGCAGTAGCCAACCAAATGTGAAGACTACTTACATCTTGTTGAATTTTCTTACAACAATGGTTATTAGGAGTCCCTTAAGATGAGTCCTTTCGAGGCCTTGTATGGGAGGTAATGTTTCACACCCATAAATTGGAGCAGCCCCGAAACAAAATTAATGTTGGGACCCGAGATGCTTGCTGAAATGGAATCAGAAGTAAAGAAGATAAGACAAAATTTGAAGGTTTCACAAGATCAACAAAATATCTATGCAGATAAAAAGAGGTTTTATCGAGAATTCGAAGTGGGAGACCATGTGTATGTGAGAATCAAACCCAAGAGGAGTACCTTGCGGCAGATCTCTTGTACCAAGTTGGCTCCCAGGTCTTGTGGACCCTTCCAAATTTTGGAAAGGGTATGAGCTATGGCCTATCGGCTGGCTTTACCCAGTCACATTTGAGTACACATTGTGTTTCATGTTTCCTTGTTGAAGCGTTATGTGCATGATTCAAATCACGTAATTCATTAGAAAAATATACAAGTAGGATAAATTTAAAAATCCTAACGTGAAATATGATTTCTTTATGAGAATTTGACATAGAACTTTGTTGTTTTCATGTACAGTCAGACGACGAGTTTCTGGTTGAGCCACAACACATACTTGATCGGAGGGAAATTATTCTCTAGAAGTGAGTCATCACCCAGGTTAAAGTGCAATGGAAGCACTTCCGCCCGGATGAGGCTACTTGGGAGGAAAAAATATTTGTGCGTGAGGCTTACCCAAAGCTCTTTTCAAAGCTAGAGTGAAACACCGAGGACGATGTTACTTCCAGAGGGGAAGTTGTGACAACTCCATTTACTGCTAACTAGTTGTTAACTAGTTAAAATGACTTTTAATATTGTTTAAGGAAAAAAGACTGAGACAATTAGTATTTTGCTGGAAAAATATTTTTCCTTCTTTCTAATTATGAATAATAAATTGGCTATGGAAAGTAAAAGTGAAAAGGATGTCGGTAAATGTTTTCCAAGAACTCAAAAGGTGGTTGGACATTTTGAACAATTACCTGCTCTTTTGGGGATAAGAGACTCATCCCAGTGAGGAATAGGGATTATGTGCATAGGTAAAGGAAGTGTGGAGATTTTTCATGACCTCATAGAGACCAATGGAAAAACACTAAGTGAATTCCTAAAGATTTATGGCACTGACTGGACTTGAAGTCCTGAGGTCACATCATAAATTCTACTGTCAACCCGTACCTTTTAAGGGTGGAGCACAAGGGAAAGCAGAGGACGTAATAGCCTCTCTTAAAGGTTGGGTGGACACCAACAACCAACTACGTTTTCTAGATAAGTGACTGTCTAAATTATTATTATTTAAACAATGACTATTATATGTCTATTAATTGACAGACGAATGTTTCTAAGTTTTATCTATAGAAAAACTTGTTATTTAATTTCAAGAGAAATGTTATCATTTTCCTGGAACCTGTCTTATACTAGAAAAATAGTAAGCTAATAAATTTTTTTAACCCAACGAATAGTTACAGGGATTCTATATATTACTACTGTACAAATTGTACATATTCTTGGGATTTTGTCTTATATTGGAAAAATAGTAAGATAATGAAAAAGATTAACCCAAAAAATAACTACAAGGATTTTGTACCTTACTACTATACAACTTATAAACCAGGGTATGTTACATATTTGTTGTGGGTATTGTTTTAAATATAATATATACAATAGTTTATTATCAATAAGTCAAAGTAAAAAATATAATGTAGTATACACATCATTTTGTATTTTGTCCGTATGTTTTTCAAAGACGAATAGTTTATTTGATATAAATTCTATGCAAAAATAAATTGTGTTTATATTTCATATAAAACCAGATTAATCAATATTTGTGTGGGATTAGCCATTGGTATTGGGTATAAGGTAAAACCACATCCTTATACACATCTCTTCTCCCTTATGAATTATATATTCGGACAAATTGTAAGTGGTTCGGTCACTAAAGGATTGTATAATAAGAATAGACAAAAGATTATGTAACCTGAAGATTTAACTTCTATAAAGACAATAAACCTTTTATTTCTATGCAAGAAGAGTAAATATCCAAAGGTCAAGCCTTTTCACAGGTCTATCAAATTTGAAGGTGAAAATTTAGAACTGATAATCTTAAAAGTTGCAGGAAAAGAAAAACTAACATATTTTCCATTGAACATCAGACAGATTCCGAGCGTAAAAATAATATTATCATACAGTCCATATGAAGTAAATGTTCTCTAGAAGGGAGAGGAATCTACAGTAATTGTTTTTATAGCTACATATTCATTCAGAACCAGAACCTTATAAAATAAACACAATATTTTCTCATAAATTAAGTTCAGTAAAATCTTACACCACAAGGTAGTAAAAGAGAATAATTTTCGAGTCTCAAGGTTTTGGCCAGACTATGTCTCAAAAATCTCTTCAAAATTTTACATAACGGTGAAAACTAAACAAGGCTTTTAAGCCAAATAACCAACTTATAATTCGAGCCAAGGCTGGATAAATAAAAACCCTCATGAGAAATTAGTAGTTCGCCAGGGACAGTTAGCGTAACTGGGTTGGAGGACAAACATTGATGTACCTAGAAGGAGTTATTCATTAGCCGCGAATCCAAGACAAACATTGATGTACCTAGAAGGAGTTAGTCGTTAGCCACGAATCTAGAGTAGCCGACAGTTTCGAAGGACCGCATAAAATTGAATAACTTATTAACCAAAAAAGAGCTAACCTGTATTCCAAAGGGATGAAAAAATGAATGTGAGGTTTTTTTAAAATGCAAAGCTTAATATATAAGATCTAAGAACTAGATTGCATAACGAAGTAACTGTTGGAATTTAATTTCCAACTGCCCAGAAAACGCAGCACAGCAGAATTTAATTGGAAGGGACAGCAAAGGCGGCAGAGTTAATGTTGAAATTAATTTGAACAAGCGCGAGTTGAATGCAGGGGCGGTGGAACTTATCAGCAGCAACAACTGTATTAAACAGCCACCCAACGCATTTATCACAGAGTTGAAGTGGCAGCACAGAATTGAGGCGGTTCAACACACAGTGCAGAGACCAAGTGGCAAACAATTCCACGGGGGTCTGGAAAGTTGGGCAGGCGGAGTATTGAACCCCACCGGATCTGCTGACGTCATCAGTGGAGGGCCCACACGAATGCACTCACAAGATTTAGGTTAATGTTATTTTCCCATCGCACATGTTTAAAACAATAGTTGGTTTTTAATGTTGAAATGTTATTTGTTTTAAATTTGGGTTATATATTTTATATTATAATGTTATATATATATATATGCCCAGCACATTGTAAAAAGTAGTGTATTGTTCTTATTTACATAAAAAAGAAATATATGCACAGCAGTGCGGAAGAAAAATACAGTGAGAGAGCTGTGTGATGTTTTATTATTGCCCGAAGGCTAAAAATAGTAAAACAGAGAGAGATTGTTTCATATTTTTATACAGAGTGATAGTTCTGCACTATGTTTGCAGCAGTCAAACTATTTTGTAAGCCCTCTGGTTGAGGAAGAATTGTAACAGTAGTTTTTTTTAATAACATAGAGTTGGTATTTCATATCTCTGTCTGTCTGTCTGAAATTTTATTTTATTTTAAAGCTCTGTGTTGTAAAAGAGGAATTTCTATTTCCTCTGTTCTGTTAAGGAATTACCCAGAAAATTCCAACATGGTATCAGAGCTAGTCCAGGCTCTTTGAAGGTCAAAGGAGCTGAAGGAAAGGAGTTCTTAGTTGCAGCAGCTTCTCCAGCAGTGTGAAGACTCAGCCAAAAGAATCCAAAGGTATTTCTCTATACAGTTTTTATGTTACTGTTGCAGAACAGTCAGTTAATTTTAAGCACACAGTCAAGTGTTTTTGAATCATAGTTAAGAGTGCAGAATGGCTGGAGCCTGCACTGGTATGGGTATGGGAAATATCCATCTCCCAATGTTTAATGGAAAAAATTATGACTACTGGTCAATAACTATGAGAGCTCTATTTGTCTCCCAAGACTTATGGGAATTTTTTGAGGAAGGCTTTGAAGAGCCAGCAGATGAACATGAGTTTAATTTGTTAACTCAGGAAGAAAGAGAGATGCTGAAGAGTAATAAGAAGAAAGACTCCAAAGCTCTTTTCTTTTTGTATCAAGCAGTTCATGAGAGTGTGTTTCCAAGGATAGCAGTAGCTAAGAGATCTAGAGAAGCATGGGAAACTCTCAAGACAACCTATCACGGCATGGAAAGAGTGAAGACAGAAAAACTTCAGTTGCTGAGGAGAGATTTTGAGACTCTCTGTATGAAGGAGTCAGATAATATTGACTCATTCTTCACTCATGTGATTGGAATGGTCACACAAATAAGATCTCATGGAGAGACTCTTGAAGACAAGAGGATTGTGGAAAAACTCTTGAGAATTTTACCCTCAAGATTTGATTTGATTGTCACCACCATAGAGAAGACTGGGGATCTCACAAAATTTTCAGTGGATGAACTACATGCATCACTCATGACCCATGAACAGAGATTGGGTAGGAGTGAAAACTCATCTCTTGAGCAAGCCTTTAAGACCCAGATGTCTTTCGGAAGAGGAAGAGGGCAAGGCAGAGGAAAAAAGAGAGGAAGAGGAAGAAGCCAAAATAGAGGTGGAAGAGACAGTCCAGCAAATGCTCAAGGAAGGGGCAGCAATCCAAATCAGCATCAAGGCCAAGGCAGCAGCCAGCAGAATGGTCAGCAAAATCTCAAGGACAAAGGTATGATAAGTCCAATGTCCAATGTTACCATTGTAAAAAATATGGTCATTATGCTAATGAATGTAGAAAGAAGCAGCAAGATATGGCAAGTAGAACTAGTGCAAATTTCACTAAGGAAAATAGCAGCCAAAATAATTGTTTTTTATCTTGTAATATGGCTGAAGAAAAAAGTGAGGATTTATGGTTTCTAGACTCTGGTTGTAGTAACCATATGACAGGAAACTTATCAATGTTTTCTATGTTAGATGAGAGTGTGAAATCACAAGTCACACTAGGAACTGATAACAAAGTTTCTGTTATGGGAAAAGGGATTGTAAATTTTCTAACAAGGAAAGGTGCAAGGAAATCCATAACAGATGTTTATTATCTTCTAGGAATGAAGTGTAACCTCTTAAGTGTTGGACAACTTGTCCATAAGGGGTATAATGTTTTCTTTGAGGATGATGTTTATACCATCATGGACAAACCACCCAGCAAACAGTGTATTGCTTAAGTAAATATGACAAGGAACAGGATGTTCCCTCTCAGAATGAGAGCAGATTTGAAGAATGGTGAAGAGAAAGCAACAGTTTCACAAGAGAGTTTCCAAAGCGAACCAAAAGATGATAATTGGTTATGGCACTTGAGATTTGGACATCTCAACTTTGGAGGTCTTAACTTGTTGAGCAAAAAAGGAATGGTAAGTGGTTTACCATTGATAGAGAAACCGGACAGCCTTTGTGAAGGTTGTATCTTGGGGAAACAACACAGAGAAAGTTTTCCTTCCGAGAAGAGCATAAGGGCAAAAGCACCCTTAGAGATTGTCGACTCAGATTTATGTGGACCGATGAAAACTCCATCGCTTGCAAGCAGCCACTATGTGTTAACATTCATAGATGATTTTACAAGAAAAACTTGGGTTTACTTTTTGAAAAAAAAAAGTGAAGTGTTTGAAAAATTTCGCAATTTCAAAGCACTTGTTGAGAACCAGAGTGGGCTGCATATAAAAGTCTTAAGGAATGATAGAGGAGGTGAGTATATATCTAAATATTTTCTACGTTTTTGTAGAGAAAATGGTATTCAAAAGCAGTTTACAACTAGATATACTCCGCAGCAAAATGGAGTAGCCGAAAGGAAGAACTGAACCATAATGGACATGGCAAGGAGTATGTTAAAGGTAGAGCATTTGCCTAATAATTATTGGGTTGAAGCTGTACATTGTGTAGCGTATATTTTGAATAGGTGCCCTACAAAAGCAGTTATGAACAAAGTGCCGGAAGATGCATGGAGTGGCACAAAGCAAGGTGTCACACACATGAAGGTTTTTGGATGTGTGGCTTATGCACACATTCCGGATCAGCTAAGGAAGAAGTTGGACAGCAAGGGGGAGAAATGTATTTTCATTGGATATAGTGAGGAATCTAAGGCATACAGGTTATATAACCCATCCACCAAGGAGTTTATTGTGAGCAGGAATGTTCAGTTCATTGAAGAGGAAGCTTGGGATGGAAGCATAGAGAAGACAATAAATGTTAAACACTGTTTATCTCATGATGAAAATGATGATGAGTTGGCTGAAATACATCCCCAAACAGCAGTACCAACACAAGAGCAGCATAGCACACCCTTAAGGAGAAATGACAGTGCTTCTCCAAGCACACCACAAGGTGGAAATTCAAGTGCTTCTTCAAGAATTTGTACACCTACGGAAAGAGGTAGGAAATTCAGAAGTTTGAAAGATATTTATGAACAAGATATAGCTAATGAAGATATCAATTCTTTGTTTGCTTTATATTGTCATGTTGATGATCCTGTTCATTTCGAAGAAGCTATTAAGGATAAGAAATGGATAGAAGCTATGGATGAGGAGATAAACGCCATAGAAAGAAACAAAACTTGGGATTTGGTTGAACTCCCAAAAGGTAAAGATGTCATTGGTGTTAAATGGGTCTACAAGACCAAGAGTAATGTTGAAGGCAAAATAGAGAGACACAAGGCAAGCCTTGTTGTCAAAAGTTATAAACAGAAGCATGGGATAGATTATGAGGAAACTTTCACACCGGTTGCCAGAATGGAAACCGTGAGAGCAGTGCTGTCCATAGCAAGCACAAAACAAGTGGAAAGTTTACCAAATGGACGTGAAGTCAGCATTCATAAATGGAGTGTTAATGGAAGAGGTTTACATTGAACAACCTCTCGGCTATGAAAAGAAAGGCCAAGAAAACAAAGTTTGCAAGTTGAATAAAGTTCTTTATGGGCTGAAGCAAGCGCCAAGAGACTGGTACAGTAGGATAGATTCCTATCTACTGGAAAATGGATTTGAAAAGTGTGAGGGAGAACCCACCTTCTACATCAAAGAAAAAGATGGAAAAATATTGATTGTAGTTTTATATGTTGATGATGTTATTTTCACAGGTAATGATGATTATCTGATTGAAAATTTTAAAACAGTTATGAAAGAAGAATTTGAAATGACTAACATGGGTTTGTTGAAATACTTCTTAGGAATAGAAGTAGAACAAGATGAAAATGGGATTTTTATCTCACAGGAAAAGTATGTCAATGAAGTTCTTGAAAGATTTAACATGCAGAAATTCAAAGCAACAATCACTCCCACAGTGATGGGATTAAAACTCAGCAGAGAGGACAGCAACAAGGATTTTGATCCTAGTTTATACAAGAGCATAGTTGGCAGCCTTATGTATTTGACTGCAACTAGGCCGGACATAATGCATGCTGTTAGTTTAATTTTCAGATTCATGGAAAAGCCAAAGGATGCACATTGGCATGCAGCAGAAAGAATTATGAGGTATGTTAAAGGTACAAAAAGGTTTGGTATTTTTTATACTGCTTCAGAATGTTCAGATTTAGTTGGATACACTGATAGTGATTGGGCTGGATGTGTAGATGATCAGAAGAGCACTTCCGGTTATGTTGTTCACATGGGTTCAGGAGCCATTTCATAGGCTTCTAAGAACATCTCATTGTAGAATTATCTATAGCAGAAGCGGAATATGTGGCAGCTACAGCAGCAGCGTGTCAAGCAGTTTGGATGAGAAAAATGTTGAGAAGTTTATGCCAAGAACATGTAAAAGGGACAATGATTTATTGTGACAATAGCTCAGCTACTGCATTGTCTAAAAATTCTGTTTTTCATAAAAGGACAAAGCACATTGACACCAAGTTTCATTTCATATGGGAATTGGTTAGCAATGGTGAGATTGTTTTGCAGCATTGCAGAAGAGATGATCAATTTGCAGATATCCTCACAAAGCCACTTGCGCAGAAAAGCTTTGAACATTTCAGGAAATGCCTGGGTATGCAGGAAAACCCAGCAGTTGAAATTAAGGGGGAGTGTTGGAATTTAATTTTCAACTGCCAAGAAAACGCAGCACAACAGAATTTAATTGGAAGGGACAGCAAAGGCGGCAGAGTTAATGTTGAAATAAATTTGAACAGGTCCGAGTTGAATGCAAGGGCGGTGGAACTTATCAGCAGCAACAACTGTATTAAACAGCCACCAAACGCATTTATCACAGAGTTGAAGCGGCAGCACAGAATTGAGGCGGTTCAACACACAACACAGAGACCAAGCGGCAAACAATTCGACGAGGGTCTGGAAAGTTGGGCAGGCGGAGTATTGAACCCCACCGGATCTGCTGACGTCATCAATGGATGGCCCACACGAATGCACTCACAAGATTTGGGTTAATGGTATTTGCCCATCGCACATGTTTAAAACAATAGTTGGTTTTTAATGTTGAAATGTTATTTGTTTTAAATTTGGGTTATATATTTTATATTATAATGTTATATATATATATATATATATATATATATATATATATATATATATGCCCAGCACATTGTAAAAAGTAGTGTATTGTTCTTATTTACATAGAACAGAAATATATGCACACCAATGCGGAAGAAAAAGACAGTGAGAGAGCTGTGTGATGTTTTATTATTGCCCGAAGGCTGAAAATAGTAAAACAAAGAGACATAGTGTTTCGTATTTTTACACAAAGTGATAGTTCTGCACTGTGTTTGCAGCAGTCAAACTATTTTGTAAGCCCTCTGGTTGAGGAAGAATTGTAACCGCAGTTTTTTTTAATGAGATAGAGTTGGTATTTCATATCTCTGTCTGTCTGTCTGAAATTTTATTTTATTTTAAAGCTTTGTGTTGTAAAAGACAGTAACGAATATAAAATGAAGTATACCTATAACCCAAGTACTGGAACCCTTTGATACCAGGAAGAAAAAAAATTAAAAGATATACACTCGGATCAGTTCATGAGAATATAAAGCTCTGGGACTCGTAATTCTATGAACGTAAAGAGAACAAAACTTAAGTTCTGTGGAGAATACCTGAATAAAAATTAGGCAGTGGAAGAATGCGTGGGTGTGTCGGGCTAGAGCTTGAACAACACCGAGAACGCTCCAACGCTTGAAAACTTAGGTTCTGTGGAGAATACCTGAATAAAAATTGGGCAGTGGAAGAATGTGTGGGTGTGTCGGGCTAGAGCTTGAACAACACCCAGAAAGCTCCAACGCTTGCACTGGGATCTCCCCCTTTGCCATACTGCAATCTCTGAAGTTCCTTGACACAAGAATAATTTTGGAGTCGGGATGAATATGCAAATTAGCAGAGCCAGAGCTTAATCTTTGCTGCCAAAACAAGAATTTTCAGAGAAGAATGAAGGCAAACAGAACAAAGAACAACAACAAATGGCTGTACCCAACTTAGTGTTGGCGGGGATGTCAAGTCAACTCCTGCCCAAATGGTGTTATAAGATTTTAATCATTATACCTACAACAATAAATCTTCAATACATGCCAGCGAAAGCCTCCCGGTTAATTATAAGCGGTAGTGTTGGTGAATGTTATAAAACCGAGATATAACCCTTTGTGAGAGCTGTAAACAATAAACAAGATATGTCCAAGGTTAAAGAAAAAGATATGTCCAAGGTTTAAAGTTTTCTTTAGGCGTTGGTAACTATATGAATATGTAATAAGGTTGAAATGATGAATAATAAGGCTAAAATTTTGTCTTTACGTTCATAGTTAAAAAAAAAAAAATTATTATGTATGTATGTTACACAAATAAAATTCTCCCTTCGAATACATCTTCTTGATATATTTAAATAAAGCAAACCTTAAATGTGAGGGACGTAGAAGATTCTGCCAGGTTAGGATAAACATTTGGAGATCGGGGCGAAAGCAGGTACAGTGGGTAGATAACTAATTTTATTAAGATGGTTTGGCTTAAACACCTAAATTTTATTAAGATGGTTTGGCTTAGATATTCTGTCCGGAGGCCGTGGTCCAACGGTTACATGTGGGGTTTGCTCTCTCAAGTTTCAGGATTCAATCAGGCCAAGTCTATATATATCTGAAATTTAGTCCCCACGAGATTTATTGATGTGGAATTTTCCGGTGAAGAGAATCATTTTGTTTTCTACGTGTTGTAGAGAGGAAGTTTATTCTCCATTGTTGTTCACGGAATTTTAAATATTCCAACCAAAAAACAAAACAAAAACATCCCGTGTACCGACAGTGTAGTAATGAGAACATCAAAATGTTAAATTAACGAATAAGAATGATAAAAATAATCTCATCAAGGCTTTGATATGCGTTCAAGGAAATAGATCGAAATAGATTATTGATGCTCCCAGAACATACTTTTTGCTGAAAATGGATTCCAAGGAAATGAAAATCTAATATAAAGGTTGAACGAAGAAAAATTTACGTTAACGTAACTGCTTTCTTTAATCCATAATGCCAAGAAAACAACAATTTCTTCTTAAATATATCAGTAGACACCATGTGAACATCTCCAATGAACGACAACTTTTGTCAGACAATGAAATCAAACATGCAGAAGAGATTGTTCGTGACGGACTTCGAAATTCTATTATTATTCATTAAACATTAATTAGTTTTTTATTTTATAAATACTTGACAATCAAAATCATTTGCACATGGGAAGAAGCGCATTCCTGTCACTACAAGTTCGCTCTATTCTAGTTTTGTCAGAGAAACTTGTGGCGTTCGATTGTTTCCTCGGGTGGTTTCATAGGTTTATTGTTTTAAATTGAATTTGTCTATCCGTATCAGGAATACCTTGGATTGCAGTTTTTTTTACAGGAATTTTGTAAAATAAAATTCAAAAAATTAGATAGTTGGAGTGTTTGGAATCTATTTTTGAAAATAGAAATGGATTCAGCACTATCAAAAACTTTTAGGACACTCAAAATACTAAAGTTAAATTCTGATAAAATTTTTATTGGATTCTGAGCCATTTCACTGCTTTTCTAGACTACACTGTTTAAAATTAAGTATACAATTAGCTTAAAAAAATAATTTTGTGTCTATGTGGTCGTTATGTTTGGTCACTTGGATTGTAAAGCACTTATCACATCAAATCGTTTTTTTCTCTCTCTTTTTGTCCTTTCATAAGCGTGTCAACATAACGCACAGGTTGAAGATTTCATTATTTTTTTATAATTATTCTTGTCAAATCATTCAATTCAGCCCAATATGAGAAACAACAAAGTTGAGAATCTTATAAGATCATTCAATTCAGCCCAATATGAGAAACAACAAAGTTGAGAATCTTATAAGATCATTTTCAGCATCTACATAAACGTAACACAAATCTTGTTTTCTCCTATTCGTTGTAAGTTTTGATATAATTGCAAATATATAAACGACTAATCCAACATTAGTCTCCTCGTTTTTAAATAAATAGAAAAACAGAACACTCTTATATTATATTAATAGGAAAGTTTTACATATTCGATCGGTTTTAAAGCAGGGTGGCAGCACTTCTTACTAATGATCTTCAGAGCAAGTAACAAAGATCTTCAGTGCCAGCAAAAATTACCTTGTCTCAGAGAGGCATATATTGCAAAGAGTAACAGCGACAATAAAAGAGAGAGAGAAACAGAAGAGCAGCGCGAAATCGTTAAGTTGTAAGGCGTTGGAGTTCTAATTTTCAATTATTTAGTTTCGGCCGTGTTAATCAAAGCGTTTACTATAGAGTGGCTAGCGACAATATTTACTGATTCTTTTACTTCTTTTGGTTTATAAAATAACACTTATCTTCCATTTAATTTAGAATTCATTTGGCTTATGTAAAGTTGATAATTTGTAGTTTCAAAATAGAAACACAATATAAAATTTGAAATTGAAAAATTAGTGTGCAAACCTTCAATTCTATGGAGTAGATATTATATATATATGACAAAAAAAATTATTTTTATTAAATTTAAATCATTCATACAATTTTTATTTTAAAGAATGCAACTTTTAAAAGTTAAAACCTATTAACTTAATTAATTTATATTTTAAAATTAAAAAATAAAATTTAAATATATATATATTTTTTAAATAAAACTATATTAATTACATGCACATGCACGCATATAATTCGGTGAGCTTTATTTCAGCTGCCATAGGCCCATTAATGCGGCCAGGCAGCTGATGCCTGCCGTTGGATTAAAGCCGTAAATCATCCTGCGGCGTGCTGCGGGCATCAGCTGCCTGGCCGCATTAATGGGCTTATGGCAGCTGAAATAAGGTAAATTAATAGGAACCTACAAAGAAATAAATTAGTATGATATAATTTTGTGTATTTTAATAGGTAAATATTCTCTTGATAATTAATTAAAAATAGTTTACATTTTATAGATAATTAACCATAATCATTTGATAGAAAAAAAACAGGAGGTGATTATCGAGGTAACGGATAGGTTTGGGGTTGTTCCCCGTGCCCACCACCCCATGGTGGCGTTCCATTTAATGACGTGGTGGCGTAACCATCACCATACATTCATAAGCATGGAAAGCAAAGTTTTTATTGTCACCATGGTTTGCGTATGTAGAGAAAGAAGGTGGTCAGAAAGGTGCGAAGGGAGAGCAAACTCAAGCGGAAATAACACGGCCTCCCGGAGAAAGTTTTTTGGTCTGGTTATTGTGGGAGCAAAATTTTTATTTACACTATAAAATATGGGGTTTTTTTTATTCCTATTGACAGTTATCTGTTCACCCTAAGAGTGGAGTTGGGTGAAGGTGGTTTGGAGGAAATTCTATTGGTAGCTCTGTGGTGTATAGGATTTTTCAATGGTAATATCAAATAGAGACGTTCAATTTTATCATATCCTTCGTACAGAAATATGAATTTTTTTCTATTGTTTATTTTTAGTTTGAGTCAAATTTGGTGCATAGGTCATTGAAATGATGGAGGGTGGAAAAACAATCAAACAATTTTAAATATTAAGAGATAATCCATAATATTATATAATAAATGACTTAATTGGATATAATAAATTTGTGGTTTTTAAATTCAGATTCACAGTATTTGAATGATTTGAATGATTTGAGAGTACAAAAATAAATCGACCCAAAAGATTTATCTAGGATCTGTGAAGTGATAATTATGGATATGCTAATACATGTCAAATTATTCTTAAATGTAGCCTCTATTAGAATCTACTAGACAACTGGGAAATTGGAAGTAACTAACACATTGAAACACTCCCTTTCAAGTCCCTTTCATGACCACTACTGCATACTGGGCTAACCCTTCACTACGATTGCAACAGTTTTAACATCGAGTTAAAAACTAGTTTTACTTCTAAATTTTGGTGCATGTTTACTTTATCTCTATGTTGTATAAGTTTCCTTTCCTTTTGCTCCAGAATTTGTATTCAGCATAATTTTTCTTCTTCATCAACCTTAACTTAACTCTACTCTTCTTCATCAATATATCTTTTCATTTAGTGTTGTTATCATCCAATTCTTCTTAAGTTTCCTTTCCTTTTGCTCCAGAATTTGTATTCCGCATAATTTTTCTTATTCTTCAACCTCAACCATACCCTACTCTTATTTATCAATATTTCTTTTCATTTAGTGTTGTCATCATCCAATTCTTCTTCTGCACCTACTTTTATCTCAGTTGGTATTAATTAAATTTTTCTAAACTTTCTATTGTAAAATCAAAACATAATTCTCATTTTCTTTCATCTCTTCTACTACTACTACTACAAAAGATCAACATCATTGTTGGTTTCTGCGGTGAGTGTGAATCTCTCCATTATTAATGTATTCTTGTTTCTGAAATTTGTCTCTATGAATATTTGTCTTTTCTTCTATCTGTGTTGTATCTAAGATAATTTTGCTACTTGTATACCCTTCCAATGTTATCAGAGCTAGTGCTATACAAACCTGCTCAAGAATCACAGAACGTTGGCGAAGAAATCAGGGAAGCTCTATTTTGATTTAGGCCCAGCCTTACCATTGAGAGGTGGTGCTGAAAAGCGTTACCCTGCAGTGATGGAGCAATGCCAGTCTCTCAAATAAAAGGTGTTGTAAACTTCCGTGAATATTTTTTATGCAAGATACATAGGAGGCATAGCGAAGCAAGGTTCATGGAAATTTGAAGTAGTTTTCATTGGTATAAATTACCAGTTGTAAATAGTTGACAGGTGTGAAAAAATATTGTTTTGGACATATTACTTCAAATATAACTAGACTAGTAAATTCCTTTTGTTATTTGCCACCATATCCATATCATTTTTCTATCAAACTTCTTGGAAAGTGTTTTTTTATTACGCTGATAGGCGTAGCCCCCTATCGGAAATCGCTTCATTAGTGATTATGCTAATTAATCTTTTTCATCCGATGGTCTAGATTGAAAGATGTCGATATATTCTCGTCGTCGGCACTCAATCAATCAATGAAATTAAAATCCATAACCTCCTTGCATGTCTAAATCAAGTGTTTAAACCCTACTTAAATTAATTTTTTACCAAATGATGATTAAAAATTTATTGTTCCTCTTATTTATCTCCACGTATGAGAGTATGAGGGATTAGAGCGAAATAAGGACACGTTTCAAGAAATAAAGTTCTATCGTCGAAGCCACATGGCATGTGGTTAGCTTAACGTTTTAGGTTTAATCATGGGATTTGCATGGAGGTGGCCATCTCTGTAAAAAAAAAGAAGTATCGATGTCCATCGATCTTCCAACTGGAGCAGCGTGCCACGCACAACGAATTCTTTAATGGCCATTATCTTCACCCAGTGCCACGCGCAACAAATTCTGTAGAGCTATCGCACAAGCGGGAACCGTTACGGGAAGGTGAACTAGAGCGTCGCCCAAACGTTTCAAGAGAGTGGTTCCACAGAGTTGTTCCACCTATCTGCTATGATGGTTGGGATCGTAATGCTCAATTTCTTTCAGACCATAAGGCCACTTGGTTTAGAGCAGCCGATGCATTTGGACGTAGAGAACCAGGACTGTGGATGGTTGTATCGAAGTAAGAAATCCTTCTGAGGAGCTTCATGGCTGTAGAACGCACGCTCTAGATAGTAAGCTTTCGAATACACATTTTTATTCACGTAGACTTTTTATTCATTGTGTATTGAAATACACATGCGCTGCTTTTTAGCAATGTTGGACACTCAAGTGTCCAGTCAAAGCTCTCTTCTTTTGGTACCAAGCGACAAGAAGTTGCTGGTGGTGATGCATATAAACTCTTTCCCAATTGAATCAAATGTATACATAAATGAAGCCTGGAGATTTTAAAGTAGCCGTATTTTTTTTAACCTCACTCTCCGGAAGAGATGTTCATTTTTGCGTCGTTGTTTTCATTAGTGTTTGGTTTCATTTCGAATGTAGCGAGCATTTTGTTATGTTATTTCCGCTCGCGGAAGTTTTACATAGCTGAACTTTGGTTTATGGGTTTCCTAGTGGTGTGGTCGGCCTGCCGCGGCCAGTAGGTCTTAAAATTCCAACGTATAGCATTAGTTTACTTTTAGGTAGACTAATCAATAAAATTTTCATCGGATAATACGAAAGTAATAAATAACTATGCCTGCAAATGTCTTCTCAATGTAAATATCATCATGTTTATGCAGACTCTACAAGTTCCTCTGGCCTTATAGTAGTGGCTAACCTAAGCGTGGGAACCAAAATATGCAAGGGTATTATATTTTGGTATGCATTACATACCCAAAATATTCCATTGAATGGAATGTTAGGTATCGATAGGGGATTTTATTCATTAGTTTTCTAGTTAGGCCGGTGCAAGATAGGTCACAGATTTTCCTATTGCCTCACTTCTGTAGATGTCGCTGCACCTGGCTCGATCTTCTTCGCTATATCTGCAGCTCTCAATAGCAACAAGTATGTCGTGAATATGCCTCTTATAAATCCAAACACTCATGTTAGGATTATAATAATAAAAGTTGACTTTTGCTGTGAATGGAATACATACACATTATTAATATTGCGCGGTTATGTTGGGATTATAATAATGAAATTTGAGACACACATAATTAATAATATCGTCCAGTCATGCTATAGTTAATAATAAATTTTAATGGAAAAAATCAAAACATATAATAATTAAACTTTCTTATAAAAAAATACTCCATAAATTGAAAGCACAACCAGCCAGATTTATTCATAATAACAATTGATCTCAAGAAGTTATTGCAGTGGCCGGAAGAACACTGCCTGTGCAATATGTTTCTCTTTAATATTTATAATATAATATATTATAATATTATAATATTCAATACGTGTCAATAATATATTAAAATTCCTCTGATGTGCGGGCTACTCTCAAACTCTAATCTTGTTGCATATAAAATGCAACTAAAAATCATATGCCGATTCAAACCTTGTAGCCAACATAACTCCAATTAATACACCATTACATTTTTAAAATGAAATCAAAGCAAGCGCCAATATCATACGAAGTCATTCATATACACCTCATATATTAATCAAATACAAATATATTCAAAACTATAAATCTCATTAATTAATTCATATATATGAGCAAAGGGTTTCTATAATGTCCATTATTTTAAATAATTTCCTTCTCATTTACACTCAGTCGTGCTTTTTTTTTAAGAATTCGATTACCTATGTCCTTTTCTTCATATTACCTATTTTCAAATGGAATCCTTCTTATGTTCTTATGATGTATTATAACATGTATAAGTTATATGCTCCATCAAAGTGACGAAACCAATCATGGATTATTTTTACTTCACTGCGCACATGGCATTTTTCTTGTCATGTACTTAAATAATAGATTAATTTAGTTTGGGAATGAGGCTTTTATCATGAATGGATATTATGAACTCACAACACACCTGTGGCGGAATACTGCCTGTTTCACATCCCTATCATATCCATTTATAACTCCCACAGAGAAAACAAACCGGAGGTAATTTTGTTATAATACGATTGGTGAAGCACTGATGAAACCTCGAGCCAAGAGGATGGAACCTTGTGGGAGAATTGAAACCAGAGAAGAGAGATAGTGGTATTCGCGTGATCGAAGTAGTGGAAAGTTGTTTTCATAAAAACAACACGATATTGCCCATTGATTGACACGTAGGCCTCAAGTGGTTTATGAAAACCATCTCTTTCGCGTTATTTTTGTGCATTAACCTCTGGTGGGAAAAAAAATGTGAAACTCAGTTGGGGATGTCAGATCATCCAAAGTGATGTGACGTGCTAGCCGCCATTGGATGTGGATGGCCCGTTAATGCTGGGCCCCGTGCTTATATCCAAGTGAATGATAAAATCAAATATTTAGGTTAACTGAGTACTCATGTGATGCATGCCTTCAGCTCCAAATTGATGGAGAAGCCATCTCTATTTTTTTTTGCCCCAATAAAATGCCAAAATTACAGAATGTACAATTAAAAAGATAATAGCAATATCTAGGGTGAAAGTGTTAGGATGCTTCAGCCCAGCTTGACAGCTTAAGGTATATTAATTAAAAAGATAATAGCAATATCTACAGTGAAACTGTGAGGATGCTTCCGCCCAGCTCGAGAGTTTGAAGGTAGATTATGTGTACTTTGAATTAGTAAGTATTAAAAGGATGGATTTCTCTATCATTTCTTTGTATGTTTAAAAAATCTTAGATTTATTAATATTTACATATATTTGATATTATATTTATTAATCGTTAGTATTAATTAATATGGTATAAATTCATTTTTATTCTGAATTTACAATGTGTTGTGTTGATAGGGATCAATTTCAAGTGTAAAATTTGAAAGAAAAAAAATCTAATTAAAAAGTTTTGTATATCCTCAATTAAAATTAAATCAAAGACCTATCTTGTTTGTTAATAATATAACTATTTATATTGTCTTTTAATACTATTATTCATATTGTATAAATTTCACACTTACATGTATAAAAGTATTTTTAATTTTAATTTTATTAAAATCTAGATTTAATATCTAAAGTATATTTATGGATTATTTTTTTAGTAATAGTAAGGATAGAGGATTTAGCTATATCTCAAAAGTATTTAAAACTTATTTTTTTTTCTATTAAATTTAGTTTAAAAAAATTATAAAATATTTTGATTGTAAAATGGGTAATAGTTTTAAACTATAGTTTTGACCTTCACTCCATTATGTGGTCACTGGTTAGAAACTTAATTGGAAAAAATACACCTATGTTAAGTTTTCTGGTGTGACCGAGGCTGGGTGTGATCCTCTCTTGATTTTGACAACTTAGATGCTCTAGGGTCATGGTTTCTCAAGGAAACACTTATACTTGTAGTAAGACACAACTTGGAAATTAAAAAAATATCATAAAAATGTATAATCATAAATTTTGATTACAATTTACAAAAATATCAAAATAAAAAATTTATCATAAAAATATCAAAATTATTGTTATAATAATAAATTGTATATGGTGCAAAGCACCATAAAATAAAAAATGGTGCAAAAAAGCATTTATTACTATTATAATAAAATTTTGCATGTTGCAAAGCACCATAAAATATGAAATGGTGCAAAAAAAAAAAATAACCTCCTTTATTTAGAAAGGTTATATACTGCCAAGGTTTATAATATGAACCTTGCGGGAGTATTAACAAATATTATGATGTAAAAGATGTAATATTCAACTCATAGTAATAAATATATAATAATAATATTACAAAAATAACTAATTTAATAAATTATTATTATTATAAATTATTTATATTATTATTATTATTAATTTACAATAATAATAGTAATAATAGTAGTAGTAGTTATCGTATATTATTTAATTATTTAAGAATTTTTTATTTAATTGAATAATTTTTAAATTATGGTATATTATTTAATTCAATATATTATTAATTATTATATATTACTATTATTGTTAATTATTTAATAATATTTTTAATTGATAATAGCAATAATATTAAATTAATAACCATATTTTTAATATTTTTTGGGAAAAAATAATATAGATTACACCTCCCATCTTGGAGGAGGAACTTGTTCTTCCCTTTGTCCCTTGTCATCCTCCCTTTTCATTGTGTAATAAGGTTGACATTAATTTAAATAAAAATATTGAATTAATAACATTATTAATATTTCATTTTAAACATTGAGTTTAAAATTTTGTGCTTTCTTGTTGATTATTGTAATAGGGGCCATATAAGTCATTTATTTTTATCAGTGATTTCATGTGTGCAGTATGTATTTCTAATGAGGTTTAGGTTATTTGTAATCAAGTTTATAGCATGACATTTTTAAGATTAAGTTTTTTAAAAATAATACCTGCATGGGGTTATATATCTATATCTGTAATATATATATATATATATATATATATATATATATATATTTATATATATATACATAGATATTTTCTATCTCTTTACGTATTAATTTTTATTTTGTTGTTTTCGTTGCAAATGCGGGTATGGATATATATTTGACATCACGGGTTTTTATTTTGTGTTATATATATATATATATATATATATATATATATATATATATATATATATATATATATATATATATCTGCCTAGATGTTTCTATCTCTTTCTATATTAATTTTTATTTTGTTATTTTCCTTTCAAATGCAGGTATGGATAATAATGATGGCATCTATTATAATCAAGCAGTGGAAAATATCTCTAGACTCATCAGTCTTGTTTCTTACATTCGGAACAAGCTTGATAGAAAACATGGCTTCCATCCTACTTTTATTGATGAGCATCTTCGTGTGCTAGAGGAAATGAAAATGAATGTAAGATACTTGTTTCATGTGCACATGAGGGAGGCTGGGAGAAAAACAAGAAGGGATTGGTTGGAAAGCGTTAAGCATCTGATCATTATCCCGTTGATTTGAATTGGTGTTCCTTTTGTGGCCGGTCTGGTTGTGTTCTTGAAGAGGCTATTTGATAAATGACCTTTGATGGAGAGTTTTGAGTCCATTTTTGTGGTGGGATTTATTTATGTAAAGAAAACAAAAAACATATGTTAATTGCAGTGTTTTTTTTTGTTTCATTGATGGCGGAATTGAGTATCATTTTAGTTTATTTATTTATTTGGTTTATAATATTAACAATTAGTAAGGTTGATTGATCACTTGCGTTTTATCATAATAATATTCATGTGACTTTAAAATTCCTCTCTATTTAAAATATTGGGTCATATTCTTTATTAAGCTATTGTGTTTCTAATATTGTTCCCTTGGCCTTAATGGTCTCTTGGGTTCACCAATTCCTTTGGTTTATGATATTAAACCCCTGGGTTTATTAGTTATTTTGGTTTATAATATGAATAATCCCTTGGGTTAATTATTTGTGTTTATTAATTTCTTCAACTTGAGTATTTTTTTATTATTTTTTTTATCCTTCAACTTTATTGATCATTTGATTTTATTAATAATATTTGTTTCTAATACTAATTTGTTGGGTTTATAATATTGATAATCCCTTCTGTTTATTGATGTTCAATTTTTATAATATTAATGGTCCCTTTTCTTTATTGATGTTTTATGATTATACTATTAATATTTCAATGTATTTGTTGATCAATTGGGTTTATAACATTGATTCCTTGATTTTTCAGATTCTTTCAGTTTGTAATAATATTCCCTTCACATTATTAAAGTCAGATATTGGGGTTTTAATATTAGCCCTGGAGTTTAATACTAATTCATTGTCCAATTTCACATTATGAAAAACACTCACTCAACTTAACATAAACAGAAGGGACTATTGATATAACTTATGTTTTTTAATAATTTTCCCTTGGGTTCACAAATTCCTTTGGTTTATAATATTAAACCCTTGGGTTTATTATATATTTTTGTTTATATTATTAATAGTCCCTCCACTTTATTAATCTTTTCATTTTAAAATATTAAATACTATCGTTTATTAAATTCTTAGGTTTTGTGTTTAAAGTATGTTAATTTCAATGTTATTTTTTTTGGTTTTATATTAGAATGTTTTATAATTATTTTTATTGTCGTCTCCTTTTTCATTTAGTATAATAAGTTTTTCATGTATTAATTAAATGAATACATTCATGAGATGCAATATATAAATATATGAGAAATTTCTTACATCGTTTTTCGTGTTGTTCAATTTACCTCCTTTTTTTAGTCGCTATTGTTCTTTTTTTTGCGATAAACCATTCAGACATATACAACCAGTTATATTAGCCATTCATTAAAAATCAAGATTGAAGTCCATATCCCTATTACATGAAACTAAAAATATTTATCAATGTGGTTTGCTAAATATGTTGTGGTTTGGTTCAATGACAAGATATTTATATTTGATACTAATATTCGACTAAAATTAATATATTCATTGACATTAATTTAAATACAAATATTGAATTACTAACATTATTAATATTTCATTTAAAACATTGAGTTTAAAATTTTGTTCCCTTCGTCTTATTGGTCCCTTGGGTTATTAATATTTTTCCCTTGGGTTCACCAGTTCCTTTGTTTTATAATATTAAACCCTTGGGTTATTACTTCTTTTGGTTTATAATACTTTGTTAATCACTTAAGTTTGTTAATAATTTTTATTTCTATTACTAATTTGTTGGGTAAATTTTTTCCCTTGATTCACCAATTTCTTTAGTTTATAATGTTAAACCCTTGGGTTTGTTAGCTCTTTTGGTTTATAATATGAATAATCGATCAATGTCATCCCTGATCAAACGTCACATTCTCACAAATATTGTCTCAATATGAAAATCACCCATGGCCAACCATGGTCATAGTTGGTCCAACGTCGCATTGTGACAACAATTCTCTCAATGTTTAAATCAAGCATGGTAAACCACATTTATTCCCCTCCGTTTATAATATTAATAATCATGTGGCTTTACTAATTTTTTTTGTTTTTTCTAGGTATCCCTTGGCCTTATTGATAACTTATGCTTTTAATAATTTTCCCTTGGATTCACCAATTCCTTTGGTTTATAATATTAAAACCTTGGGTTTATTAGTTCTTTTGGTTTATAATATTGATAATCCCTTCTATTTATTAATTAGTTTCTTTTAAAATATTGGTTCTTACGGTTTTTTATTTTCTTAGGAATTTGAATTTAAAATATTTATTCTTAGGATTTGTTACGCTCTTCTATTTTTAATATTGATCCCTTGGCCTTATTGATAACTTATATTTTTAATAATTTTCCCTTGGATTCACCAATTCCTTTGGTTTATAATATTAAACCCTTGGGTTTCTTAGTTCTTTTGGTTTTGATCAATTTCATCCATGATCAAATGTCACATTCTGACAAATATTGTCTCAGTATGAAAATGACCCATGGCCAACCATGGTCATAGTTGGTCCAACCTCGGATTGTGACAACATTTGTCTCAATGTTTAAATCAATTCCCTTGGGTTCACAAATTCCTTTGGTTTATAATATCAATAATCGATCAATGTCATCCATGATAAAATGTCACATTCTGACAAATCTTGTCTCAATATGAAAATCACCCATGGCCAACCATGCTCATAGTTCGTCGAACGTCGCATTGTGACAACAATTGTCTCAATGTTTAAATCAATTCCCTTGGGTTCAGCAATTCCTTTGGTTTATAATATTAAACCCTTGGGTTTTATGAATAATTGATCAATTTCATCCATGATCAAATGTCGCATTCTGACAAATATTGTCTCAGTATGAAAATGACCCATGGCCAACCATGGTCATAGTTGGTCCAACGTCGGATTGTGACAACATTTGTCTCAATGTTTAAATGAATTCCCTTGGGTTCAGCAATTCCTTTGGTTTATAATATTAAATCCTTTGGTTTTATGAATAATCGATCAATTTCATCCATGATCAAATGTCACATTTTGAAAATATTTTCTCAGTATGAAAATGACCCATGGCCAACCATGGTCATAGTTGGTCCAACGTCAGATTGTGACAACATTTGTCTCAATGTTTAAATCAATTCCCTTGGGTTCACCAATTCCTTTGGTTTATAATATTAAACCCTTTGGTTTATTAGTTCTTTTGGTTATAATATGAATAATCGATCAATGTCATCCATGATAAAATGTCACATTCTGACAAATCTTGTCTCAATATGAAAATCACCCATGGCCAACCATGGTCATAGTTGGTCCAACGTTGCATTGTGAAAAAAATTGTTTCAATGTTTAAATCAATTCCCTTGGGTTCAAAAATTCCTTTGGTTTATAATATTAAACCCTTGGGTTTTATGAATAACCGATCAATTTCATCCATGATCAAATGTCACATTCCGACAAATATTGTCTCAGTATGAAAATGACCCATGGCCAACCATGGTCATAGTTGGTCCAACGTCGGATTGTGACAACATTTGTCTCAATGTTTAAATCAATTCCCTTGGGTTCAGCAATTCCTTTGGTTTATAATATTAAACCCTTCGGTTTTATGAATAATCGATCAATTTCATCCATCTTCAAATGTCACATTCTGAAAAATATTGTCTCGGTATGAAAATGACGCATGGCCAACCATGGTCATAGTTGGTCCAACATCGGATTGTGACAACATTTGTCTCAATGTTTAAAGAAATTCACTTGGGTTCACCAATTCCTTTGGTTTATAATATTAAACCCTTGGGTTTATTAGTTCTTTTGGTTTATAATATGAATAATCGATCAATGTCATCCATGATCAAATGTCACATTCTGACAAATATTGTCTCAATATGAAAATCACCCATGGCCAACCATGGTCATAGTTGGTCCAACGTCGCATTGTGACAATAATTGTCTCAATGTTTAAATCAATTCCCTTGGGTTCACCAATTCCTTTGGTTTATAATATTAAACCCTTGGGTTTATTAGTTCTTTTGATTTATAATATGAATAATCGATCAATGTCATCCATGATCAAATGTCACATTCTGACAAATATTGTCTCAACATGAAAATCACCCATGGCCAACCATGGTCATAGTTGGTCCAACATTGCATTGTGACAACAATTGTCTCAATGTTTAAATCAATTCCCTTGGGTTCACCAATTCCTTTGGTTTATAATATTAAACCCTTGGGTTTATTAGTTCTTTTGGTTTATAATATGAATAATCGATCAATTTCATCCATGATAAAATGTCACATTTTGAAAAATATTGTCTCTATATGAAAATCACCCATGGCCAACCATGGTCATAGTTGGTCCAACGTCGCATTGTGACAACAATTGTCTCAATGTTTAAATCAATTCCCTTGGGTTCACCAATTCCTTTGGTTTATAATATTAAACCCTTGGGTTTTTTAGTTCTTTTGGTTTATAATATGAATAATCGATCAATGTCATCCATGATCAAATGTCACATTCTGACAAACATTGTCTCAATATGAAAATCACCCATGGCCAACCATGATCATTGTTGGTCCAGCGTCGCATTGTGACAAAAATTGTCTCCATGTTTAAATCAATTCCCTTGGGTTTACCAATTCCTTTGGTTTATAATTTTTTGGGTAATGGTTTTCCCTTGGGTTCACCAATTCTTTTGGTTTATCACATAGCTAAGTCGTGTCATCCTTTAAATGGTATGCGGAACGAAACATTTCTTCAATATGAAAATCACCCATAATGGCTTCTTTTTTATGGTCTTAGTTAAATCAGCGGCAGCATTGCTTGTATTAATTGTCTCAATATTTAATCAATTTCATAGATTTCTTCGTTCTTTGGTTTTTAATATTAAACCCTTGGGTTTATTAGTTTTTTGGTTTATAATATGAATAATCGATCAATGTCATCACAGTCAAACCAGCACATTCAACAAATATTGTAGAATATGAAAATCACCCACCAATAACCAAAGTCATAGTTGATAAGCATTGTGTGTGATAACAATTGTCTCAATGTTTAAATCAATTCCATTGGGTTCACCAATTCCTTTTGGTTTATAATTTGTTGGGTAATGATTGTCCCTTGGGTTCACCAATTCCTTTGCTTTATAATATTAAACCCTTAGGTTTATAAGTTCTTTTGGTTTATAATATGAATAATAGATCAATGAAATCCATGATAAAATGTCACATTCTGAAAAATATTGTCTCAATGTGAAAATCACCCATGGCCAACCATGGTCATAGTTGGTCCAACATCACATTGTGACAATAAATGTCTCAATGTTTAAATCAATTGCTTTGGTTTATAATATTAAACCCTTGGGTTTATTATTTCTTTTAATTTATAATATGAATAATCGATCAATGTCATCCATGATCAAATGTCACATTCTGTCAAATATTGTCTCAACATGAAAATCACCCATGGCCAACCATTGTCATAGTTGGTCCAACATCGCATTGTGAGAACAATTGTCTCAATGTTTAAATCAATTCCCTTGGGTTCACCAATTCCTTTGGTTTATAATATTAAACCCCTGGGTTTATTAGTTCTTTCGGTTTATAATATGAATAATCGATCAATTTCATCCATTATCAAATGTCACATTCTGGAAAATATTGTCTCTATATGAAAATCACCCATGGCCAACCATGGTCATAGTTGGTCCAACGTCGCATTGTGACAACAATTGTCTCAATTTTTAAATCATTTCCCTTGCGTTCACCAATTCCTTTGGTTTACAATATTAAACCCTTGGGTTTATTAGTTATTTAGCTTTATAATATGAATAATCGATCAATGCCATCCATGATCAAATGACACATTCTCACAAATATTTTCTCGATATGAAAATCACCCATGGCCAACCATGGTCACAGTTGGTCCAAAATCACATTGTCACAACAATTGTCTCAATGTTTAAATCAATTCCCTTGGATTCACCAATTCCTTTGGTTTATAATTTGTTGGGTAATGATTTTCCCTTGGGTTCACCAATTCCTTTGGTTTATAATATTAAACCCTTCAGTTTATTATTTTTTTTGGTTTATAATATGAATAATCATTCAATGTCATCCATGATCAAATGTCACATTCTGACAAACATTGTCTCAATATTAAAATCACCCATGGCCAACCATGGTCATAGTTGGTCCAACGTCACATTGTGACAACAATTGTCTCAATGCTTAAATCAATTCCCTTGGGTGCACCAATTCCTTTGGTTTATAATTTGTTGGGTAATTATTTTGCCTTGGGTTCGCCAATTCCTTTGGTTTATAATATTAAACCCTTGGGTTTATTAGTTTTTTTGGTTTATAATATGAATAATCGATCAATCTCATCCATGATCGAATGTCACATTCTGAAAAATATTGTCTCAATATGAAAATCACCCATGGCCAACCCTGGTCATAGTTGGTCCAGCGTCGCATTGTGACAACAATTGTCTCAATGTTTAAATAAATTTCCTTGGGTTCACCAATTCTTTTGGTTTATAATTTTTTGGGTAATCATTTTCCCTTGGGTTCACCAATTCCTTTGGTTCATAGTATTAAACTCTTGGGTTTTATTAATCTCTATTGTTTTTAATATTGCCCTTAGCCTTATTGATCCCTTGGGTTCATTGATTCCTTTGGTTTATAATATTAAACCCTTGGGTTTATTAGTTGTTTTGGTTTATAATGTTAATCACACATTTGGTTTATTACTCTCTTGAGTTTAAAATACTAATTCTCAGGGTTTGTTAATTTCTTAGATTTTTCAGTTTAAAATATTAATTCTTAGGGTTTATTAATCTCTATTGTTTATAATATTCATCAGTTAGGCTTATAATATTTATCCCCAGGGTTCGTTGATTCCTTTGCTTTATAATATTAAACCCTTGGGTCTATTAGTTCTTTTGGTTTATAGTGTTAATAATCCTATTGGTTTATTAATATCTTATGTTTAAAATATTGATTCTTATGGATTATTAATTTATTAGGTTTTTTAGTTTAAACTATCAATTCTTACGCTTTATTAATCTCTTGTGTTTTTAATATTGATCCCTTATGTTTATAATATTTATCCCTTGGGTTCACCAATTCCTTTGGTTTATAATATTTAAACCTTTGGTTTATGATGATATTGGGTTTGTATTATTAATTATCCCTTGGGTTTATTCATATCTTCACTTTAAAATATTTATTGTTAGGGTTTATTAATCTCTTAGGTTTTTTGTTTTTAAATATTGTTTCATATGCTTTATTACTCTCTTGAGTTTAATATATTAATTGTTAAAGTTTATTACTTTCTTATGTTTTTGGGTTTAATATTATTAATATATTAATATATATTATTAATATATTATTAGTTCTTTTGGTTTATTAATAATATAACCATCTATGATATTAATATATTAATAAATTTTAAAATATTATTTATTATTAATATTATTATTATATTAATAAATATTATTAATATATTTTATAGATATTTCAAGTTAATATATAGTATGTATATAGTTAATATTATTAATATATCAATCAATATTATTAATATATATATATATAATATTTTTGTGATTTTAATCATAATTAATATATTAATAAATATTCTTATTAATATATAATATATATATTTCAAGTTAATATAATAAAATTATTATATATAATACTTATTTATTGATATATAAATTAATGTGATGGGTAGTGGATATAGGCCTATCGGCGTATATCAACCACATTGGTAAATGTGGTTGTAAATCTATTTTATATACGCCTATTGGCGTATATCAACCACATTAGTAAATATAATGTGGTTGTGCTAGTTTTAATGGATTTTAAAGTGAGGCCTTGATTACTGCATGCCTGTTTAATAAAATATGGTGTGAACGAATTGTGTATCTTGCTGGTTGCATTTTTTATTTGGGATTTAGCTTAAATTTAAATTAAAAAAATAAAAGGAGGGAAGTCAATTTTGGTTTTTTATTTAAAAAATTTTAAGGTTTAATAATTAAATTCTCTCGCCTCATAAGTGGTGTTTTTATTTTTTATTAATTTAATTGAGAATGTAGATAGAAACATTAAGTGATATGGATAAGTTGAGCAGGGTTGATTTTTCTCTATTGAAATTAGAGATAGAGGATATACTATGGAAATCAATGATGGATGATATATTGATTTTAAAAGATCATTTTTTGCTGATTGAGGGTATAACAAAGAAATCTTCTTCAAGTTTCTTCTGATTGATGGTATAACAAAGAAATCTTCTTCAATAATGGATGAAGAACCGAATAATATAGATAGAAAGGAAATTGCAACAATTTGTGAATATATAGCAAAGAATGTGTATTTCAATGTGTCTAGAGAAAAGACAGCATAAGGATTATGGAAGAAGATCTATGATCCATATGAGAAGAACACGGCATCAAAAAAAGTGTTATTGATGTCTTATTGATAAACAAGATTTATAATCTAAAGATGAAGGAAGGTGCTTAACATGTTTAATATGAAGGATGCCCAGCCAGTTGGTACCCACTTTTCAACCCACTTCAAGATGAGCACTCAGTTGTAACACCCCCAGTTTATGTGGTTGAATTTCAAAGATAGACATTTGAACTCTAATCCTAAGGGGAGTGGACCCCAAAGGACAAGTATTTTTCGAATATTATTAAATATTTAATTTGAGGAAATGAATAAAATAATTTTGTGCAGATTGACCAAAATGAGATTTATGAGATCACTTTCTCAATCCATGAGGATGGATAAGGCAAATACTTTCCCCACAATCTTTCAAAAATCCTTGAAAGAAATTATTTTTAATTTAGATTTTTGAGGAAAAATATAAATTCCCCAATGATGAGGAAAATATTTGGGAAGAGGTAAAAAAAGCTGGAAAAGCTAGGAAAAGCATAAAACAACTTTAAATAATCCCTAAAATGGGAAGCCTAGGCAAACAGGAAGAAAAGTGTCCTGATATTCTGGATGCAGAATTAGAAACAGGCTTTGGGGGAACAATAGCTTAAATAAGCTGCTCCAAAACAGATGAGAGGTTGATCTCTGCTAGGAGAGATCTCAGCTCAGGGGTGAATTCTGGAGATAAACGAATTCTAAGGTTGGGTGGATTGGTCATCTATTTAAGTGGTATGCACAGTTCAGTTAGATTTTTCTGTTTATAAGGTGTAGGTGTAAATATTATGTTGCATGAAATGGGAAAGTATTATATGTGCATGCTGTGTGTGATAATATTCCATACATTTAACAGAAATATCAGCAGAATTAGCCTTCAATTTCTGTACAGTTGTAGGAATCACATAGATGGGAAAGAATTCATCAAAATCTCTAAACCATAACTGGTTTAAATTTGAGAATACATATTTCCCAAGGATGATTTCAAGTTTAACTTTAATCTGCTTCTGTTTCCTAAATTAAATCCTAACCATTGAAAAAGGAACTGGATGTCAAGTATATTTACTTGGATTAAGATGTGAAATGAATAAAGCAGAAAATACAGAGTATAAAATTGATAACAGTACCAGGAAATAGTTAGAAGATACTGGAGTCAATAAATGGTAAAAATTTGAATATGTTACCAGTATACTTATAAATTCAGCCACAGAATGTAATTCATTCTAAAATGTCATAAAGAGGTATACTTACTACATGTTACAAGTATTTATACTAAAATCAAAGGCATGTAATATACAGGTGGTTACAGTACCAATTAGCTGGGTATAGTATACATGAGAATGAATTATATTTACCAAAATTATCTCCAGCAAAACTAAAAAGTCTAGGGAGATGATGACTAAAATTTCATACAACATCGAAATTTACAGATTTGGAGTTTTACCAATCACCAAAAAGGAAGTTAGCCATGTATACATTGAGACTGCCCTATGATGAATATAAAATAATCAACAATTTGAAGGAATTATTTCCCTTTCCTAGGAAGCTGTCACCAGGGAACCTACAATCTCTTAAGAGGACAGAGAGTTCCTGTAGGAACCATACAACCTATGCCAAGAATAGACAATGCTAACTTAAATTTATTGATTTAATGTAAATTCTGAAAAGATGCCAATAAAGAGAAATCTACATATGAGAGTCATAATTATGGTAAGAAGGCAACAAGGGAATTTACACATAATTGTTACAATTAGCTTAAATCAACACAAAACAATTAATTTAGTGTAAGACATAGGAAACGTCTATAAACTATTAAATTGGAGATTCGTGAAGCTGATACAAAATCATGAAAAATCTCAGTGAAGAATAATGTCCATGTTCGGCATATACATGTCAGAGGTCGAGCCTCTTGTGCAAAAGTCATTTAAAGGAGCCCATGCGCACTTCAAAACAAAAATTTATAGGAGCAAAGAATATTATCATATAAATGGAAATTTTTAATAGTTACAGTCTCCGACTGAGTCGATAAAATCTCAATAGACTGCTAACAATTGAAAAAATTTAACAATTCCGCCTAAACGAGATGGAACAATGCGACAGAAGGATGGTTCTCGCCATGCAGACATATACCAAACTGGAACATCAAAGGATTTGAAATTAATATCAAATGAAATGAAGTCTCTCATAGCTGCCGATGTTGAAATGCGTAGGGAATGTGCATTACCTATAGAAACACAACCATGATAGGGGAACTATCAATAAAACCACTTATAGAAAAACTTTTCCAATAGAGAAATTTAGCCGGACGAGGAGGGGTTACCTATTAAGAAGAATACCCTTGTTCCTTCCACGTTATCTGCCACCAGAATAGAGACATAGTATTAACTGATTAGAAAGACAGAGGGTTAACAGTAAAATGGGAAAAAATATATTAATAAAAATACAATCTCAGGACGTCCTTGCCTGAGGACTATCGCTCTTCTGTGAAGAGACGAGCCACGATGATACATCGGCATCCCGAAACTAGCACTCAAGTCACATAAAACGAGCAGAGGTATACCTATTAAGGAACCCTGTATGGTGATATCACACCTCGTTAACCATAGATTTAATGAGAATGACGCAGAGATGGTGACGAGAAGAAAGCAGAGGAAAGAAGTCAAAATGTTGGGACAGGAGATTGCCATGACAGTAAATGAATCCAAACAGAGTTCAACCATAAACGCTATTACAAAAAAATAAAAATGAAACCATTCGTATCGTCATCACTCGAGACTTCCATAGAGATAGATGTATAGTAAGTTCTAAAAACGAATATGATCTTCCAGGGATAATGAAAGACGAGCGTGTAAAGTTCATACCTGGTGTAGTTTCTGATGCCTAGGCAAGCAGACTAGAGTGATGGGCAAACCAACGTGTGAATTCATCAGCGTGCAGAGCCTCGAAGTAGAGAGGTGAACAAACCCAACAAAGGCCAAAGAAACTGCCTTCACACAAAAACTAAGACTTATATAACCATACTACATTCCAGAAAACCTTAACGTGGTGAGAGAATCATAACCATCCACATGGCATGATCCCAAGGGTGAAGCCACAAATCGAATGGCTGGAGGGGCAATTACACCATTCGGTCGACATTCAATGTGACAAGCAAGGCAATTAATTTCATGACATTCCGGCCATATCAATAGAAATTGACGTGTATCCAGAGTAGTCTGGCATGGCGATTGCCATATCGACGTGGAGGTATAGCATGTGAATGGGAATGGGATGAAACCCATCCCAACCAATACCGTGAAACTGAGAAGTCTTATAGAACCTAACGTGGGGAAATAATATCACATCTCCATTACCTTACCACATTAAATCGACTTTACCAGGTTGTATTACGTGGAAGCCCAACATAAATGAGTTCACTCTCAACATAAATTCTGAGGTGAATGATATTTACAACAAAGAGGGAAATATAGGGACACAGATCGTGGTAAAACGATGATCTCCAAATCATTAATTAGCCATAAGCACCATATAATCCTAGGTGTAAGGGTAGGTGAATTAAAAATCCGCCAACGTTTATACGAGGGGTGCGTAGAGTTCGTAAAGGATGCCACGATCAACGTGGGTTTAAATTGGCTGACCCCTTATGTATATAGATTTATATCAATACGTAACAATATATTAAATGCTCAAAAGTGCAATGTTATAAAAACGAAGGCGAGACAATAAATTGCTAAGAGCGACCTTTCATAGAAGGTGGTTCAGTGGTAAATAAATCCACTATGAAGTTATCATAAAGACCATTATATTACAGGATATTGGAAATATAAAGACCATTAGCTTATATTGGGTTGGAAATTAGATTCAACAGATATTGATTTGGATATAGTTGACATGGGGAATTAAATAGTTGACATGTGGAATTAAATTGTAATTGAAAAAAAAAAAGAGTTAACTAAATCGAAATCGAAATGTGATAGTATAACATTCTGTCGGAATGATTCTTGAAAATATTCTCTGTGGGAAAGTAAATGGGAGGTGTGACAAATGGTATCAGATCCCAAGTTATAAAACTGGGTTGTTTTCATTGTGCTCACTGTTGCTGTGTGTTCACTGTATAACTTGATTTCGCTGGGAAAAATTTTATATATATTTTTATTTTTCCTTACCTGTGTTGTGTAGTGTACAGTGGTGTTGGAATGGCATAAGGTGACGAAATTTATGTTGATCTACATGATGAGGATAATACACCAGATGCCAATGTGCCCATGATGGCTATGTTGTGTAGGTTGCAACAGGAATTGGCCGAGATAAAAAGCCAGAATGACAGATTTTCATTAGCTAGTGAGGAGCAAGAAAAGCTCATCAGAGAATTAACTTCGCGGAACAGCCAAGAAGGTAAGGGTTTCGGAAAGAGGAATACTGATGAGTCTGAAGATGAGGATGATGTTAGGCATCAGTATAAACAGAAAAAGGAATTACAGGGGGAATTCCGAAAGATCAAACCTCCCTCCTATGATGGAGAGAAGGAGGAAGATGTTGAAGCCTGGTTGCTGAATATGATTAAGTATTTCTAGGTCTATGAATATGAAAGAAATCTAAAGGCCAGATTAGCTGTTTACCAGCTACAAGGTAAGGCTGCCTTGTGGTGGGAGGAGACAAAAATGGTTCATGCCATTGATGAAAAGACAGTTACCTGGGAGGATTTACAGGTTAAGTTCAAAAATTGCTACTTGAATGAGCGTTATTATGATGATAAGGCAAAGGAATTTCCGGAGCTTAGACTGGGACAACTTACTATTGATGAGTTTGTCACTAAGTTTACAAATCTGTTGAGATATGTCCCTTACATTAGGGAAGAGAAGGTAAAGGTACAAAGGTTTTTGAACTATTTTCCTACTGTGTACAAAGAGAAAATCGAGTTTGACAACCAAAAAAATATGGACGAGGCAGTGAGGAAAGCTAGATTATGTTACCAACAGTTCAAGGGAAAAATTGAACATGGGAAAGGCTGGGTAAATAAGAGTGAATTCAAAGGGAAGAAACAGAAACTAGCCTATTTGAAGAATTTTGGTAGGGATCATCAGCGGAAAAAGTTTAATAAACCCAAAGAAAGTCAAAATTCTCAGTCCCAAGTGGCCTCAAAACAAATAGATGGAGACAATAAGAAAGAGGGCGCAGTGAAAATGAGAGAACCCTTGAAATGTTGGGGATGTGGAGAACCCCATCTGTTGAGGGATTGTCCCCATTGAAACATTTAGATGATTATGAGATATCGAGAAGCCACCACAGTAAATGACATAGCGAGAAATATACCAACCATCAGTGCAGCCTTGGAAAATCGACAAGCAGAACATCAAGCTACCATGGTTGAAATGGAGGGTAAGATTTCTGACCAATCTATACAGTTTTTATTGATCCGGGTGCTTCTATGAGTTACATTAGTCCAAAAATTGTAGAAAAATGTAATCTTAAAACTAAAAAAGTTTTAGTAGTCATGGTTGGTTCAGCTGGCCACTGGAACCAAGAGGAAAGTAACACATAAATTTCCCCGAACAACAATCAAATTAAATGATTTTCAAACATAAATAAATCTGAACATTTTTCCCTTAGGTTCATATGACTTGCTGATAGGAATGGAATGGCTAGAAAAGAAGAAAGCCCTAATGAACTATTGGGATAAGACCTTGCATTGTGTGGACGAGGAAGGGAAACCTTTTGTTCTCAAAGGAAAATAAAAACCTGTCTCGGTAAGACAAATATCAGCACTGCAATTAAAACGAACAGCTAGAAAAGGATACCAAGTTTATGTAGTACATGTGGAAGAAATAGAACAGAAAACTGAAGAAAATCTGCTGGATGCATTGCCAGTAGTAAGGGAATTTAAAGAATTTTTTCCAGATGAAATCCCTCATCTCCCCCCCAAAAGAGAGATTGAATTCTCAATCGATCTGGTGCCGGGAGCAACACCTGTCTCCCGAGCCCCTTATCAAATGAGTCCCCCTGAACTCATAGAACTGAAAATGCAATTGAAAGAATTGTTAGATAAAGGTTGCATCAGACCGAGTGTGTCTCCTTGGGGAGCACCGGTGCTGTTTGTGAAAAATAAAGATGGGACGTTTAGGATGTGCGTTGATTATCGTCAACTGAATAAGATGACCATTAAAAACAGATACCCCTTGCCCAGAATTGATGATCTTTTCGACCAGGTTAGAGGGGCTTCAATTTTTTCGAAAATTGACTTAAGGACTGGTTATCACCAGCTCAGAATTAAAGAAGAAGACATCAGCAAAACAACCTTTCGAACTAGGTATCGTCACTACGAATTTGTAGTCCTACCTTTTGTCTTGACAAATGCCCCTGCCACATTTATGTGCCTAATGAACAGTGTGTTAAACAAGTACTTGGATAAATTTGTCCTTGTGTTCATAGATGATATTTTAGTCTACTCAAAAAGTGAGGAGGAACATAAAGAACACTTGAGGATAGTATTGCAAACTCTGAAGGAAAACCAGTTATATGCCAAGTTCAGCAAATGTGAATTTTATAAAGATAAGATCCAGTACTTGGGTCACATTATTTCTGAAGAAGGGCTGGCTGTTGACCCTGAAAAGATAAAAGCTATTAAAGAATGGCATGTACTAGCTGATGTTTCAGCAGTGAGATCATTCATGGGAATTGCAGGGTATTATCGCAGATTTGTGGAGAGATTTTCTGCCATAGCATATCCCATAACTTCCCTACAAAGGAAAGGTGTCAAATTTGAATGGACTGAAAAGTGCCAAAACAGTTTTGAACAATTGAAGATGAAACTCACTACAGCCCCTATACTGAAAATTGCAGATCCTGATAAAGAATTTGTGGAATGTACAGATGCATGTAGAGAGGGGTTGGGGGGAGTCCTTTTTCAGGACAATGCAGTTATCGCATATGAATCTAGGAAACTGAAGATACATGAATAGAACTATAGTGCCTATGATTTGGAGTTAGCTGCTGTTATTCATGCCTTGAAAATGTGGCGACGTTATTTCCTTGGAAAAAAAATTACATTGATGACTGATCATATTAGTCTTAAATATTTCTTTTCTCAAATTGATCTGAATGCGAGACAGGCCAGATGGTTGTCCTTTCTAAGTGAATTTGACATGGATATAAAGCATATCAGAGGGAAATAAAATAAAATTGTTGATGCTTTAAGTAGCAACGGTTTTCAAATTATAGGCAGCAGTGGAAGTAGTGCCCAGTTTGATTTAGAAGAGTTAGTGAAACAGGCAGCTGACCAGGATCCCAATTATGAGAACATACAAGTGAAAATCCTAAGGAAGGAGATGGTTGATTTCACTCAAAACCAGAAAGGACTGATCTGTTATAAAAATAGATTGTATATTCCCAATGTAGAGTCCTTGAAAAGAGAGATTTTAGATGAATATCACAAACAACCATATGCAGGACATCCAGGATATCAGAAAATGTTAGCAGCTTTGAAAAATAAGTTGTTTTGGCTAGGAATGAAAAGAGATGTAGTAGAACACTTAGCTAGATGCATGGAGTGCCAACTAGTTAAAGTTGAACATCAGCATCATGTGGGTCTTTTAAACCCTTTGCCGATTGCAGAATGGAAATGGGACACAATTTCCATGGATTTCATAACAGGATTACCCAAAACCAAATACCAACATGATTCAGTGATGGTGGTAGTAGACACTTTAACAAAAGCTGCACATTTTATACCAGTGAAATCTACCTTTGGGACAGCTCAAGTAGTGAATGTGTTCCTGAAGGAGGTAGTAAGACTCCATGGGATCCCAAAGGTAATTGTTTCAGACAGAGATGCTAAATTCACAGCATCTTTTTGGAAAGGTATATTTGGAGGTATGGGCACTAAGTTGAATTTTAGTACCGCCTATCACCCTCAGACCGATGGGCAGACAGAAAGAACTAATCAAATTTTTGAAGACATGCTGAGAATGTATGTGATGGACAGGCCATCAAAATGGGAAGACTACTTGCATTTAGCTGAATTTTCCTATAATAACAGTTACCGATCCTCCATCAAAATGAGTCCGTTTGAGGCACTGTATGGAAGAAAATTTCGTACTCCTTTGAGTTGGAGCCAGCCAGAAGATAAACTAATGTTGGGACTAGATGCTTTACAAGAGATGGAAAGAATGGTTAAACGGATACAAAGAAACATCAATACAACACAAGATCGCCAGAAAAACTATGCTGATAAGAAAAGAGTGCACCGAGAATTTAAAGTGGGAGAGCATGTGTACTTGCATATTAAACCCAAAAAGAGCACACTTTATGCTGGAAGTTGTGCAAAACTAGCTCCTAGATATTGTGGTCCTTTTGAAGTATTAGAAAGGGTGGGACCAGTGGCTTACAAGCTGGCCTTACCACCTCATGTTAGAGTTCATGATGTGTTTCATGTTTCATTATTAAAAAGATATATACATGATGCTTCTCACATAGTGGATTGGAATGTGGTACAGGTGGAACCAGAAGGGGAGTTTCTGCCAGAACCGCTTCAAATCTTGGAGTGGGAAGAAATTGAATTGAGGAAACGAACGGTAGAAAGAGTAAAGGTGCAGTGGAAGCACTTTACTACTGAAGAAGCTACCTGGGAAAGAGAAGCTGAAATGATGGAAAGATATCCATTTTTGTTTGAAAAATGAACTCTAGTAGTTAAATAAAAACTTCGAGGATGGTGTTTATTTTTAGAGGGGGAATATGTAACACCCCCAGTTTATGTGTTTGAATTTCAAAGCTAGACATTTGAACTCTAATCCTAAGGGAGTGGACCCCATAGGACAAGTCTTTTTTGAATGTTATTAAATATTTAATTTGAGGAAATGAATAAAATTATTTTGTAGATTGACCAAAATGAGATTTATGAGATCACTTGCTAAATCCATGAGGATGGATAAGGCAAATACTTTCCCCACAATCTTTCAAAAATCCTTGACAGAAATTATTTCTAATTTGTATTTTTGAGGAAAAATCTAAATTCCCCAATGATGAGGAAAATAGTTGGGAAGAGGTAAAAAAAGCTGGAAAAGCTAGGAAAAGCATAAAACAACTTTAAAGAATCCCTAAAATGGGAAGCCTAGGCAATCAGGAAGAAAAGCATCCTGATATTCTGGACGCAGAATTAGAAACAGGCTTTAGGGGGAACAACAACTTAAATAAGCTGCTCCTAAACAGATTAGAGGTTGATCTGTGCTAGGAGGGATCTCATCTCGGGGGTGAATTCTGGAGATAAACGAATTCTAAGGTTGGGTGGATTGGTCATCTAATTAAGTGGTATGCACAGTTTAGTTATATTTTTCCGTTTATAAGGTTTAGGTGTAAATCTTATGTTGCATGGAATGTGAAAGTATTATATGTGCATGCTGTGTGTGATAATATTCCATACATTTAACAGAAATCTCAGCAGAACTAGCCTTCAATTTCTGTACAGTTGTAGGAATTACATAGATGGGAAAGAATTCATCATAATCTCTAAACCATAACTTGTTTAAATCTGATAATACATATTTCCCAAGGATGATTTCAAGTTAACTTTAATCTGCTTCTGTTTCCTGAATTAAATCCTAACTATTGAAAAAGGAACTGGATGTCCAGTATATTTACTTGGATTAAGATGTGAAATGAATAAAGCAGAAAATACAGAGTAAAAAATTTATAACAGTACCAGGAAATAGTTAGAAGATACTGGAGTAAATAAATGGTAAAAATATGAATATGTTACCAGTATCCTTATAAATTCAGCCACAGATTGTAATTCATTCTAAAATATCATAAAGAGGTATACTTACTACATGTTACAAGTAATTATATTAAAACCAAAGGCATGTAATATACAGGTGGTTACAGTACTAATTAGCCTGGCATATTATACATGAGAATGAATTATATTTACAGAAATTATCTCAAGCAAAACTAAAAAGTCTAGGGAGATGATGACTGAAATTTCATACAACATAGAAATTTACAGATATGGAGTTTTACCAATCACCAAAAAGGAAGTTAGTTAGCCATGTATACATTGAGATTGCGCTATGATGAATATAAAATAATCAACAATTTGCAGGGATTATTTCCCTTCCCTAGGAAGCTGTCACCAGGGAACCTACAATCTCTTAAGAGGACAGAGAGTTCCTGTAGGAACCATACAACATATGCCAAGAATAGACAATGCTAACTTAAATTTACTGATTTACTGTAAATTCTGAAAAGATGCCAGTAAAGAGAAATATACATATGAGAGTCATAATTATGGTAAGAAGGCAACAAGGGAATTTACACATAATTGTTACAATCAGCTTAAATCGACATGAAACAATTAATTTAGTGTAAGACACAGGAAACATCTATAAACTAATAAATTGGAGATTCGTGAAGCTGATACAAAATCATGAAAAATCTCAGTGAAGAAGAATGTCCATGTTCGGAATATACATGTCCGAGGTCGAGCTTCTTGTGAAAAATTCATTTAAAGGAGCCCATGCGCACTTCAAAACAAGAATTTATAGGTGCAAAGAATATTATCATACAAATGGAAATTTTTAATAGTTACAGTCTTCGACTGAGTTGATAAAATCTCAATAGACATTGAAAAAATTTAACAATTTCACCTAAACGAGATGGAACAACGCGACGGAAGGATGGTTCTCTCCACGCAGACATATACCAACCTGGAACGTCAAAGGAGTTGAAATTAATATCAACCGGAATGAAGTCTCTCATAGCTACCGACATTGAAATGCGTAGCGAATGTGCATTACCTGTAGAAACGCCGCCATGATAGGGGAACTATCAATAAAACCACTTATAGAAAAACTTTGCCAATAGAGAAATTTAGCCGGATTAGGAGGGGTTACCTATTAAGAAGAAGACACTCGTTCCTTCCACATTATCTACCACCAGAATAGAGACATAATATGATGTAGGCAAGGCCTGCAATACCCAGGATCTTCATTTCCATGCATATAAGAATGCATCTCAAATTTTTCCCAATTAAACTTCAAGACACGAGCAAATTCAACAATTTAAATCTGCGAAATTTCTTCAAATGTCTTGTTCACTAATTTCTATGTTTTAGAAAACCCATGATTCAAATCATTTTCCATGCCATTACCCCAAATACTCATTACAAGCTTTCACACCCAATAAACATTATTCCCGTTTCCATTTGCATAGGCTTTTATTTGTCAAATTTCATTTCACAATCAAAATTTCAACAAAGCAAATGCGCCTTGTTACCATTATACATGTGTATCATTGGGTTTAAAACGAACTTGCATTGTTTTAATCCATTTTAACTCCATCAATCTCTTTACAAACCATTTGAATAACATCTCCTATAGAATTCATATCAACGTGCTTACCTTTATAAACATCCCGCAATTCAACTGCATTATCAACGCTTCCATGCACAATTGATTCAAAACTTCTGGCTTAACTACAAGTTTCCACATGATGTCAATCAATCAATACCATAGAGTAAGTAAGTTTAAGACCAGATTTCATTTCCAGCGTTTTCACAATTCATCTTTTGGTCATATCGATTTTCAGGCATTATTAAAATCGAATGCTATCCAGAGTGTACTTACCATTCCACTTCTGCGTTAAAGATTCTGCTTTCCATTTTATTTCAATAGTGTCCCAGAATAGGACAACAAACAAAACCTGGAACCAGCGTTCAATCACTCCATATTAAATACAATCGACTCCATTGCAAACAACGCTGCGCCTACACATCTTTACAAACCATATTTCTCTGCTTCGAATTCCACTACGCATACTCTCTGCTATGCGTTACCAATGGATTTACTCCAACGTCCCTTCTAAGAGTGATTTTCTTCATTTCCCAATTTATCTCTGCAAATAAACCTCGACTTATGCAATCGATTCTCTTTCCACATAATTCAATTACTGTAATGTGAACAACAGAGTGTTTTTATTCGGATTCTGAGCCAACATCGATCTGTCCTGACACCTTTTATTATAAACTCGTCCTCTGCACCAGCGTTTGGCAATTGTATGATCTGTAAATGTGATACATACCATATCTCTATGTCCTTGATCATGAGTGGACTTCATTCCACGACTTTTTATTGCACAATTCTGCCTTCACACATCAAAATCGACTTCTACCATCGATCTCTCCTACGCATTTGATATAACGAATTGAAAAATCAAATTTCATCAATGTTGCAAACGCTGTCACCTTTTCATTTCAAACTTGTGCCCTTTCAATTCTATTAACTTGCAAACATAGATTTTAAACATTCCACCGTGGCTTCAGCACACTAGACCAATAGCAATTCCTGCTATCGATCACTCAGAATTTCACAATCCTGACAGAACAGAGTTTTACGTACCAAGCTGCAGACTTAAAATGTATTAAAATACTCCCTTACACAGAAGTTTAATTCTTTTATACTCACTGATTATGCATAACGTTTTTACATTTGCTGCGCTCTTCCATTTTCTATCAATCAGATTCAAGTCGATATAAAACATCCATTCATTCGACATAGATAAGCTCAGGATTTATTTAACACAGTTAACAATTGTTATAATCATATCCATCCTTCCAGCTTACACTTACACGTTCTTTCATGTTGGCACTTCATTCAATCGACTGATACATCAATCCATATATACTTTTAATCAATCAACGATTTATATATAAATCTGAAACATTATTTTCATATAAACAAAAGGAGATCACTTACAGCCTTCTCTTTGGCCGGATATCCAACGTTCATGGCCCTTACAATTTGCCATAGGCTTACAACCTTGGCTGTTAAAGCTTGCTCTCAATCACCCTCACTATTCAAGTGTCCCATTTGCCTTTGAGGCCTTTTAATTTATACAATTTTAAAAATGATCTAATTAAATGCTCAATCCCCTTAATATCTCAACACCACTAGAATATCTCAACAAATCCTATTATCTAGAATCTTATCCCTTCATATCCTTAACTACCCAAATTCTCTCATATCCTTTTATTTAATATAAGGATATTTACAAAATCCTCACTTTCTCCTATTTTATTTAAAATAACAAATTAATTAAATAAAATATTAAAAATTGTCACACCCCCTTTTCTAACATATTTACAAATAAAAAATGCCCTTGATGCTCCTGCATCAAACTCCCCATGTAAGAAAATTCATGACCACCTGGTCATAAGTCTAGATAATTATTTCCTCCTGGATCCCAAATTTTATTTTGTAATCTTTCCTTGATTGTCAATTGCTTTACTGCTGTTGTTATCTATTTTTGTCCTCCATGTTTCCATATTTTGTGCTGTAATGCTCCACTTGCTCTGCTCTTGCAATCTTTTGTTGTCTTTCTCTTGTTGTCTTTCCTTTTCTTTCTTGCTGCTGTCTTTCTCTGGGATGTTTTTATCATTAACCTCCTTATCAACTCAATTTCTCTGTCCAGTATATCCTCTGTCTGCTGATTGTTTCCAGCATCTTCAATAAAACATGTTGCTCTAGCTGTCACTATGGATGTTGCTGCCTCCCAAACTTCATGTCCCTTATGCAACATTCCTTTGCTCATCATATGCAATTTCATGTGCAACTTTTTTCTCTAGTTCAGATGTCTCCAGCAAACATTTCAGCATTTCATCAACATGTTGCAAATTAACTCCATCATAATCTCCATCTTCCCCTTCGACAATCTTCAGAAATTGGTCATCATCATCTTGATTGATTCTGGCAATCAGATCAAGTTCTTCAACCACTGTAGCCTCATCTTCTAACCCTGTAGCAGCTCCAAAATTTTGTCCACCAGTCTTCTCTTGGCTATACAGACAAGCCAACTCTTTCTTGTTACCCATGGTAACAAGCCTCTTCATATGAGACATGATTGTCTCATCTTCTACCTGCAACAGTTCTTCTTCTTCCAAGACAATTCCAAATGATGGACTGTCTTCTTTCTCAGCTGTAAACACAATCAAATTGTCAGCATCAAAATCACAAGACCCAACGGTCTCACTTGTAGATTCAGTCATCTGCAGCTCTAAGTCTTCTTCAGGACTCAGAAAATCTTTACTGGCTTTCTCCTCAGCTTTCTCTAGCAGTACTTTAGTATGCTGCTCTGAGTTCCTTCTCAGCATATCAGTATGCTGATTTTCATTCACCATGAGACTATCAGTTACTCTCGCCTTCTTTCCATCTGTCTCCAAGATGTCTTTCTACTCTCGTTCACTGTACTAAACTCTTTCGTCTGCTGCAATCTTTCTATCATACTCTGAATTTATCAACAAATATTCCAACAATGCAATTTCTCTGTAGCATTGCTGAAGCATATCATCATCACCTGCATTCATACATAAACTTTCAGTTTGCATAAAATGTTCAACAGTATCAGCCGTTACTTCCCTTATCTGCACTTCAGACTGCTTCTCTTCTTTAGCATCCACAAGAATTGTCTCTTGTACTATAACAACAAAAGCATCACTGCTTTCTTTTTCAGAGTACTTATCATTTTTTGCTTCCTCTGTCTTCATTCCCTTCTGAGATCTTTCTATCTCAGCATCGATCTGAACAGCCTTCATATTCAATTCTCTCTCCTGAACAAACTTTAAAGCTTGCTCATCTCCCTGCACTGTACCTACAAACATACACAACTCGTCAGTTTTAAAACTACAAGACCTTTCAGTCTTGACTGCTTCCTCCAACACATCCTTCTGAACAAATATGCATGTGGAATCTTCAAATTCCAACTCTGGCTCAAGAACTCTAAGTCATTTCTTCAATAAGGCAACCACACTTTGCCTCAACTTTATCTGCAATGGTTTCCAAATCACTCTCTTTCCCTTGAGTGGAAAGATCCAACCTCTATTCTGATTTTCCTGCTCTTGCATCCATTCCTCCATTACCTGCAATTGTACCTTCATTACTGCAATCTCTCTTTCTCTGACTTCTGCAGTCATCTCATCTCTGTGGCATTCCTCTGAACCTCTTCTCTGATCCTCCATGATCATCTTCTCCATGAGTTTCTCACTCACCCTGAGTTGTACTAGCCTCTACGACAACAATCTCTTCTGCTTCCACTTACCTCACCAAGCTCTCCTCACTCAGTATTTTGGTAAGTACTTGGTTCACTACCTCTGGAACCTTTTGATCACTTTCCTCTGCTCTCTCTCTAGGCTATCTCTTCAACTCACCTTCTTCTTCAGGACATTGCAATTGTCCTCCTTATCCAGCCTTTAGCTGAATGCCAGGTTCACTGCCATCATCTTCTCTGCAACCATAAACTTAAATCATAAATTTCAAATCAAAAAATCATCTCACCTTTAAGATCTTGCAGGATCTCCTCCCCATTCACTTCTTCCATCCCATTCACTGCATTGCATTTAAAAATCTGATTAAAACACATTCAATTAAAACACTTCAGTTCTCAACAGAACTTTCCTGTCTTCATTCAGAAAACAAACTTCTTCAATAGAGCATTCCAGCTCTGATACCAAAAATGATGCAGGCAGGGCCTGCAATACCCAGGATCTTCATTTCCATGCATATAAGAATGCATCTCAACTTTTTCCCAATTAAACTTCAAGACACGGGCAAATTCAACAATTTAAATCTGTAGAAGTTCTTCAAATGTCTTGTTCACTAATTTCTATGTTTTAGAAAACCCATGATTCAAATCATTTTCCATGCCATTACCCCAAATACTCATTACAAGCTTTCACACCCAATAAACATTATTCCTGTTTCCATTTGCATAGGCTTTTATTTGTCGAATTTCATTTCACAATCAAAATTTCAACAAAGCAAATGTGCCTTGTTACCATTATACATGTGTATCATTGGGTTTAAAACGAACTTGCATTGTTTTAATCCATTTTAACTCCATCAATCTCTTTACAAACCATTTGAATAACATCTCCTACAGAATTCATATTAACGTGCTTACCTTTATAAACATCTCGCAATTCAACTGCATCTTCAACGCTTCCATGCACAATTGATTCAGAACTTCTAGCTTAACTACAAGTTTCCACACGATGTCAATCAATCAACACCACAGAGTAAGTAAGTTTAAGACCAGATTTCATTTCCAGCGTTTTCACAATTCATCTTTTGGTCATATCGATTTTCAGGCATTATTAAAATCGAATGCTATCCAGAGTGTACTTACCATCCCACTTCTGCGTTAAAGATTCTTCTTTCCATTTTATTTCAATAGTGTCCCAGAATAGGACAAAAAACAAAACCTAGAACCAGCGTTCAATCACTCCATATTAACTACAATCGACTCCATTGCAAACAGCGTTGTGCCTACACAGCTTTACAAACCACATTTCTCTGCTTCAAATTCCACTACGCATACTCTCTGCTATGCGTTACCAATGGATTTACTCCAACGTCCCTTCTAAGAGTGATTGTCCACGTTTCCCAATTTATCTGTGCAAATAAACCTCGACTTATGCAATCGATTCTCTTTCCACATAATTCAATTACTGTAATGTGAACAACAGAGTGTTTTTATTCGGATTCTGCGCCAACATCGATCTTTCCTGACACCTTTGATTATAAAATCGTCCTCTGCACCAGCGTTTGGCAATTGTATGATCTGCAGATGTGATACGTACCATATCTCTACGTCCTTCATCATGAGTGGACTTCATTCCACGAATTTTTATTGCACAATTTTGCCTTCACACATCAAAATCGACTTCTACCATCGATCTCTCCTACGCATTTGATATAACGAATTGAAAAATCAAATTTCATCAATGTTGCAAACGCTGTCACCGTTTCATTTCAAACCTACACCCTTTCAATTCTATTAACTTGCAAACAGATATTTTAAACATTCCACCGTGGCTTCGGCGCACTAGACCAATACCAATTCCTGCTATCGATCACTCAGAATTTCACAATCCTGACAGAACATAGTTTTACGTACCAAGATGCATACTTGAAATTTATTAAAATACTCCCTTACACAGAAGTTTAATGCTTTTATACTCACTGATTATGCATAACGTTTTTACATTTGCTGCGTTCTTCCTTTTTCTATCAATCAGATTCAGGTCGATATAAAACATCCATTCATTCGACATAGATAAGCTCAGGATTTATTTAACACAGTTAACAATTGTTATATTCATATCCATCCTTCCAGCTTACACTTACACGTTCTTTCATGTTGGCACTTCATTCAATCAATCGATACATCAATCCATATATACTTTTAATCAATCAACGATTTATATATAAATCTGAAACATTATTTTCATATAAACAAAAGGAGATCACTTACAGCCTTTTCTTTGTTTAGGGTATCAAAGATTTCTGGCCCTTACAATTTGTGAAACCACGATAGGTGTTAAAGCGAAGAGCTCTCCCGATCACCCTCACTATTCAAGTGTCCCATTTTCCTTTGAGGCCTTCTAATTTATACAATTTAAAAAATGATCTAATTAAATGCTTAATCCCCTTAATATCTCAACACCACTAGAATATCTCAACAAATCCTATTATCTAGAATCTTATCCCTTCATATCCTTAACTACCCAAATTCTCTCATATCCTTTTAATTAATAAAAGGATATTTACAAAATCCTCACTTTCTCCTATTTTATTTAAAATAACAAATTAATTAAATAAAATATTAAAAATTGTCACACCCCCTTTTCTAACATATTTACAAATAGAAAATGCCCTTAATGCTCCTGCATCATAATATTAACTGATTAGAAAGACAGAGGGTTAACAGTAAAATGGGAAAAAAATCTATTAATAAAAGTACAATATCAGGATGTCCTTGCCTGAGGACTATCGCTCTTCTGTGAAGAGACGAGCCATGATGATACATCGCCATCCCGAAACCAGCACTCAAGTCACATAAAACGAGCAAAGGTATACCTACTAAGGAACCCTGCATGGTGATATCACACCTCGTTAACCATAGATTTAATGAGAATGACACAGAGATGGTGACGAGAAGAAACCAGAGGAAAGAAGTCAAAATGTTGGGACAGGAGATTGCCATGAGAGTAAACGAATCCAAACGGAGTTCAACCATAAACGCTATTACAAAAAAAAAAAATGAAACCATTCGTATCATCATCGCTCGAGACTTCCATAGAGACAGATGTATAGTAAGTTCTGAAAACGAATATGATCTTCTAGGGATAATGAAAGATGGACGTCTAAAGTTTATACCTGGTGTAGTTTCCAACGCCTAGGCAAGCAAACTGGAGTGATGGGTAAACCAACGCGTGAATTCATCAGTGTGCAGAGCCTCGAAGTAGAGAGGTGAACAAACCCAAAGAAGGCCAAAGAAACTGCCTTCACACAAAAATTAAGACTTATATAACCATACTACATTCTAGAAAACCCTAACGTGGTGAGAGAATCGCAACCGTCCAGATGGCATGATCCGAAGGGTGAAGCCACGGATAAAATGGATGGAGGGGCAATTACACCATTCGGTCGACATTCAATGTGACAAGCAAGGCAAGTAATTTCACGACATTCTAGCCATATCAATAGAAATTGACGTGTATCCAGAGTAGTCTAGCATGGCGATTGCCATATTGACGTTGAGGTATAACACGTGAATGGGAATGGGATGAAACCCATCCCATCCAATACCATGAAACTCAGAAGTCTTATAGAACCTAACGTGGGGAAATAATATCACGTCTCCATTACCTTACCACGTTAAATCGACTTTACCAGGTTGTATTACGTGGAAGCCCAACATAAATGAGTTCACTCTCGACATAAATTCTGAGGTGAATGATATGTACAACAAAGAGGGAAATATAGGGATGCAGATCGTGGTAAAACGTTGATCTCCGAATCATTAATTAGCCATAAGCGCCATATAATCCTAGGTGTAAGGGTAGGTGAAGTAACATCCCGCCAACGTTTCTACGAGGGGTGCGTAGAGTTCGTAAAGGATGCCACGACCAACGTGGATTTAAATTGTCTGACCCGTTATGTATATAGATTTATATCAATACGTAACAATAGATTAAATGCTCAAAAGTGAAATGTTATAAAAACGAAGGCGAGACAATAAATTGCTAAGAGCGACCTTTCATAGAAGGTGGTTCAGTGGCAAATAAATCCACTACGAAGTTAGCATAAAGACCATTATATTATAGGAGATTGGAAATATAAATACCATTAGATTATATTGGGTTGGAAATTAAATCCAATAGATATTGATTTGGATATAGTTGACATGGGGAATTAAATAGTTGACATGTGGAATTAAATTGTAATTGAAAAAAAAATGAGTTAACTAGATCGAAATCGAAATGTGATAGTATAACATTCTGCGGAATGATTCTTGAAAATATGGAATACTGAAAAAAAAAAATTGTGTGGGAAAGTAAATGGGAGGTGTGACATCAGTTATGTCCCAGTGATTATAACAAGAAGGAAGAAATGAGCAAGATTCTTTATGCTTCAGTAGTTGGCAACTTGATGTACGCCATTGTATGTACACAACTAGACATTGAATATTCAGTAGGAGTAGTAAGCAGGGTCCCTGTGAATCGAGATAATCAATATTGGCAAGCATTAAAATGGATTCTGAGGTACCTCAAGGGTATTAGTCATTATTTTTTATGTTTTGGTCATAATGAAAATGTGCTTGAAGGATTTATAGATATAGATATGGCTAGAGATATGAACACTAGAACGTCCACTACAAATTATTTGTGTGCATTTGCAGGTGGAGCAGTATCTTGGGTATCAAGACTAAAAAGAATATTAATTCTCTCTACAACAGAGCCATAGTACATAGTCGCAATAGAATCTTGCGAAGATATGTTTTGGATACAATGACTCCTAGGAGAGCTAGGAATAAATCAGGACAAGTATGTGTTATATTGTGATAGTCAAAGTGTCATTCACTTGGGGAAAAACCAAACATTTTACTCAATAACCAAGCACACTGACTTAAGGTACCATTGGCTCCGTCATGTGTTGGATGAAGGAAAATTATCCTTGGAAAATATCCATACAGATAAGAGCCTTTTTAACATGCATACTGAGATTATGCCAAGAAATAATCATGAGTTATGCAGAAGCATGGTGGAAATGGGAGTGACATGATTTAAGATTATTCATTTGATTTCAAGTGGGATAATGGTATATGTGAAGGAAAAGAAGAAAGCATATGAGACTAACTGCCACAATTCATCTTCTCTCAACCAACTCCACTGCCTACACCAACATTTTGACAATTACCACCCACAACCTACCACGCCGACTACCACCCCCCACTGACTTCTAATTTCACTGTGCAATATTGAAAAACACATGCAGATAATTCTAGAGCTTTGTCCAATCATCTATAAATATGTTTTTTTCCTCACCCTGCCTAATCCAAAAAATTAAGACCTGGAATGTAAAGGCTATGAATTTTTGTTCTCCATTGTTAATGTTTTCTTGTTTCGAAGATATGTAGCTATCTAATTTTTCTTCTCTTTGTGCTCTCTCTAAGATACTTTTGCTACTCTAATTTTCATAAAAAGAAATCACAAAAAACATTCATAATAAAATTTTTAATTAAGTTAATATATGACAAACTATTAATAAATTTAAACTCCCTTGAAAACTGATAAATTAGAAAACTGAAACAAATGAACACATTAAAAAAACCACAATTTAGCATGCCCTTAGCTTTCCCTTTATACACACTTGTGGTTTAAGATTTTCAATTTAACAAGTTTCAAAATTTATAACTAATCTCAGAACAAGTTCCAAAATTATGACAATTTTAAGTGGAGAGGGGAATTACATATTCTAATTTAATATGTTTCAAACATTAAACAAATTTTATAACAAAAAGTGCGAGAATGTTGACAATGTTCGATACCTGAGGAATATTATAAATTTTTTTTGGCCTTTATGAAAATAAAACCTTTTAATCGTTGTTGTTAACAGTCTCGTTCAAATAAGCTATATATTTACAAGGAGTAGAAGATCATTAATAGGGGATAGAAGAATTGGTAAACAAATACATTTCTCATGTGGTTGTTGGAAATTTTGAATAACAAAAACAAAGGGAGATGCTTTTTTCATCGAAAACATAGAGAATGCAATGCACATGGAAATAACAGTCATACAATTCACATACATACATCGATTTTACACAAGAGAGAAACTCTTTTCAAATTTATTCAACTATTCTCTAAAATTTGATTCATCTCTCACTTAATATATGAGAAATTGCACAGGTTTATACAAAATTGTCGAAGCCCGCATTTTAATGAAATTCAATGCGAGAATGGACGTTAAACAACAAAATCATCCTTCCATTCTAATTTTTTGTTTAGAAATGAAACATCGTACAAAATGCGTTCAGAACACATATCAACGGACCTCAAATATTATGAATTCTGCTTCCGAAAACACATCATGTCTAGGGCCTTCATCACAAATCGCTCATCAGCGATTTTAACTTTTAACAGGAGCAAACATGGGAAAACCTTAAGCATTTCGATATGTGATGTTACGTGGCACATCTCATCACAATGAAAACATCCTAACCTTTGGGTGCTTATCCATTAACTCCTGATCTTTGTGATGTGCACTTTCTCTACCCTACTGAGCTTGACACGTGCCCCTTTGTGATCGCATCACATCACATATATCTTATCTTGCGGTGGCTTTAAAAAGCTAAACTTAAACTTTTTGAAGTGAGGGTTGCAGGTAGTAAGCTGTGGAAAATACGTAATACAAAAAGGTAAGGAAATAAGCCAAAAAAAAAGGTTTGTGGTAATGCGACAAAGGGTTGGTTGGTCTTGCTAGATCACATCAGCAGGGAAATAACATTTCGGTGAAGGGATTAAAGTTAAACACTAAGAGTTTCAAAGTGCGGGCAGCGACGTGAAAAATCACAGTAAGTGTGAAATGAATAAAGTTAAGAAAATGGGTGAAATACAAAGGATTTCATGGGTTTGAAAATGTGGTAAGGTTGGTGGTGGGTCCCGCCGATATCGCGTCGACAGGGAAATAACATTCGACAAAAATTTTAGGGGTAAACCATAAAATTTGTGGGCGGCGAAGTGTGGGCACGGTAATTCAATGCAAAGAAATGGAAATTAAATGAAGGTAGGGCTTGGGTACTCTATTTTGATTATTTTTTTGTGGATTTCATGAAAACACCTCTCAGTTTGAAGCCTGTTGCTTGTCCTTCTTGCACAAAAATTCAATGAAGCATGGGTTTCTACCACTCCTTATTCATGGTGGTGGTTGGGAGTAATTCTAACACTCCCCCTTAATCACAACTTTCGCCTTCAACCATTCCCAAAAAATGTCACATATAAACAGAACTTTTCTATCCTAATGGCTTTGTGAGGATGTCAAAAAAATGTTCCTCTGAGCTGCAATGCTCCAAAACAATTTCACCATTGTTAACTAATTCTCTTATGAAATGGAATTTGGCATAAATGTGCTTTATTATCTTGTGGAAAACATAATTATCTGACAAGGCAATTGCTGAGTTGTTATGATAGAAAATTGTGGTTCCTTTGTCTTGCTCATGACATAAATCTCTCAGCATCCTTCTCATCCAAACTGCTTGAAATGTTGTTGCTGTTGCTGCTACATATTCAGCTTTTACTTTTGTTAATGAAACTATTGGATTCTTCTTTGAAGCCCATGAAATGGCTCCTGATCATCAGTTGAGGAGTATAGAACACCATACTCCTTTTTTCCATTTACATACCTCAATATTCTCTTGCCTTCTTGCCAATGTGTCTCTTTGGATGTCTCCATGAATCTAGATATCAAGCTTACTGCATTAATTATATCAGGCCTAGTTACAGCCGAATACATCAGAATTCCAACCATGATTTTGTACAATGTCAGATCGACAATCTTGCTGCAATATTCCATGCTCAATTACAACCCCATGACAGTTGGAGTTGAGGATGGCTTGATGTTTTTCATATTGAACCTCTTTAAAACTTCTTCAACATACTTTGCTTAGGAGATAGAAATCCCCTTTTCTGTTTTCTTTACTTCAATGCCCAAAAAATATCTTAGCAAACCCAAGTTAGTCATTGATGAACTCCATCATTAGACATATTTGGAGGGGTTAATAGTCACCTTTTTTCATTCTTAGATGTCTTTTTCTTGGATTTTTATTTTTATTCGGGTTTATGATGCTAGCATATGTGGTGATTAAAGATAACATACTCTGAGTGCCTAATATAATGTTGAGTGCATAAAATCATGAATATTAAGCATTTTTATAAATATTTTATCACAAAGAATTGGAGGAAATAGCAAGGAAAAACTATAGGAGGATTGTCCACCCTCAAAGGTAGCGGAAGGATCTCAAATATTCTCTCTAGCAATTCGAATTCCAGAGGCAGCCAAGCAACTCGAAGAGGAAAGCACTCAGTCTTGGTTTACTTGGAGTCCAATGGACTCAATAACCATTTTCTAGGGAGCTATTAGTAGCTACCTGATAGAATAAATCGAGCAGAGCTAGAGCTAGGAAAAGTTAGTGTATCCTAGTCTCGCTTCCATTCAGAATTATTGTTGTGAAATATTAAAGATTTTTGTTTTATTCAGGGATCAAAACTTTCAGATATGTATGTAGTTATTCTTTTATGAAATGAGCAAACTGATTTCATTTAATCGATCTAATTTCATAGGGTTGGGCTCATGGGTTAGGGCCCAATCCATGTGCCTCAACTTCTCTATTGTTATTATCTTTTCCTTTCTGTCATTTAGCTAGCTTTGGCTCTGTCATTTAAGTTATATTTTCTTCTGATAAGTTTCATTGCTCTTTAGTTTTTTTTGTTGTTGTAGTTTTAATTGACTATGCATAGTGAAATAGAGGAAAAACTCCAAAACTATGGTCAAGTATCCCCTCTCTCATCTCCATCAATATAATTCGAGTAGGGTCAGACCTTCCCAGAGGCCAAAATTTATTTTTGTTTGAGTTCAAGGAAGAACTTTTATTACCAAGTCCAAGCCTTTCCTTCACTATTTCAACCCGCATTTTTGTCTATTTCCCATACATAAATCCACAAGTGTGCTTCACTTCTGAGCACTGCTCTTACGCTTCCATTTCCCTCCTTTATTTCTCACCTTAGTGCTGCACTTACCTTCTTTCGAACACCCTTAAGCTCTTCAGCCTTACTTCTCTATTTTTCTCTGTTCACGATCGCCTTACCATTTTTTCAAAAAACACGTGAAAAACCATACAGAACCACCGAAAACCCAACCTTTTCCTTCGATCCTCAAGACTCCCACCACTGTATGTCACACTTAGAAATCGCAACATATAATGATTACCTTTAACACTTACCACTCGTTCCTTGTGAATTCAATATTGCAAAATCACAAATCGCACTTTGCACTTCTTACATTTTTCCTTTAAGACTTATCGCTCTCCTTTGGCAATTCACTGCCTTATTCCTTCCTTCTATCGATCACCATCGCCAAACTCGTTTTAACACAAAAAATATTGAAAGCCATCGAAAACATGACCTCCACCTTCCTCCTCCAGACTCCGGCCAGCCTACGTCGCACTTCGCAAATCACAACATTTAATGTTTACTTTAACACTTACCTTTTATTTGTTGCGATTGCGAAATTTTGAAATTGCAAATTGCATTTCACCACTCTTAGCTTTTACCTTTAACACTTACCTCTTGTTCTTGTGATTTCGATATTGCAACATCATATATCACAAATCACAACTTTTCCCTTTCTTCCTTTCACCACCACGTCATTTGCATCGCAAATGGAAGCCTGCAACCTTTACCATATCACAAATCGCACTTCACTGAACTTATGATATTGAAAATCACAATGTTTCCCTTTATTCCATTCACCACCATGTCATTTTCATCGCAAATCGCAGCATGCAAAATTTACCGTATCACAAATCATACTTCGATTAACTTACGATATTGCAAATTACAACTTTTCCCTTTGTTCCTTTCACTGCCACGTCACGGCTTTTGTCCTCCATTGCGCTACACCATCGCACTTTTGAGTTATTTCTGCAAATGGACACAATGCAGGTCAAAAGGAAGCAAGAGGAAGTAGAGAGGGCCCTAGGCATATTTTTTCCTAGATGTACCAGGAAACACCCAAGAAATGAATTTCCACTAAATTTCATAGAGATTTTCTTTGTCTGTGAAGAGAATCATGCCACAAACAAGTGTCCCTCCTTACATGGACTTAAAGTTGTATATCAAGGTGGGGAAACAATGCTAAAGAAACTCTGTTTCATCAACCAAAGAAGGCCTCAGGGCCCTCAACCATATAAACAAGGTATGCAAGGTGCACCTCACTCTTACTATTACAACAATTAGGGTGCACTCATGCAACCTTGGTACACCCGCACTCCTTCATCTTGGTCTACAACTCCTACTTGGCCTTCCAACCATCCATATCATCCTTAACGAGTAAACCAACCATTTCAGCAGTATGTTCCACAACAACCTCAGTGGAACAATCCATCCCAAGGGAGGAGGCCTCAACAAAATAAACTGCCTACTCTAATGCCTCCACCCCAAACTCAACCTCATCTTACTCATTGTTACACAGAATTTTCTCACCGTCACTTAAATCCCCATCTCACACATTGGAGGACCATTTTTGTGACTTATATTTAGTGACATGCCTTGAAAAAAGTGTCATTTCATCCCTTGCTATGAGAAGAACATTTCATCTATTGACTATTCCTAGAACAGACAAAAAAAAACACATGATTTTGGGTCGGCACTAGTAGGCAGTTATGGCCTCACGCCAATAAGAGAAATTAGTAGTGGGACCTGTGCCCATTGGCACTCTGTCTCAATGGACTGCATGCGTCGAGCTATTTTTGGAATGTTTTTTAAACATAGAAGCAATTTTTCCATTTCCAACCACTTCGTGAGTGAAGTCAACATGGGTTGTTCGACTGAATAATGTTGAACATGTTCCTTTGGCTTCTTGTTTCCTACCTTTGAGCAACCTCCCAAAGGATAAGGCCTCCCTTCCACCATTTGAGGGATCCCAACCTCCTCCTTCTCTCCTACTTTTAATTGCTAGCTGAAAATTTTGGAGAATAACTTAAACAGTCTGATATACCTGGTGTGAGATAGAGAAGAGAGAGACCCCTTGTCGAGAGAGAGTCTAGGCTGATTATCTCACCAAGTCCAATTCCCCGACGAATGCTTGAGATGCATTCGACTAAACCCACTGAAGGAGGCTGCGACATCAAGGCTTATTTGGTTGTAGTATATTTCTTTCTCTTAATTAATACATGATTGATGTTTTGGTTCCCGTCTTGTGTTGACGTGATTAATCTTGTGCAATACGTTTAATTCTCCTTAAAAAATTAGATATTTATGAATGCAAATATTGTTTTGTATGTTGCTATCATTATTTGATCCTTGTGCAGGCACCTAAGTACCATTGCTGAAGGACTGCGATGTGTTAGGATGAAGATCAGGAGACTGTTGTGGCAACTATGACAACTACATTGGAACAAAGGTAGGACATCTATCCCGACTCTGTTTCATTCATTAACTAGGAATCAACAAATTAGCATGTCCTCTTGTTGCTAGACCCACCCTAGGGCTAGAAGGATCACTTCTATCCACAAAGGGGATTTACCTACACAAAAAGTCAGCGAATCCACTAGGGATCAGTGTGTGTTTTTCATTTCGTTGTTTCTTGAGCGTTTCTCTTGTCGAGTCAAATTTGGCCATTTCATCATTTTTCTACTTTGCTTGACTTGTCTGACTGCTTTCAACCGTCCTATTTAGTTCCAGAGTGTCAAGTGTGACCTTTGATTAGTGGTTTAATTTTTTCCCCATGATTTTCTAGCTCGACGTGATTTTTCCTTCAACAGTCATGCCAATTGGCGCATGTTGCTTTTGTCACAGGTGTGCCAACTCCTGTTTAGGGCAGATTAATGCTAAATAGTCACGTTGAATCCTGTACGATTTGATTTGACCTATTTTTTGAGTTTTTGTCAGTGTTTCTTGGCTCTTGATTGGTTTTTTGCCTTGAAATTGGTCTATTGAGATCATTTTGACTCTGTAGTCTCGGTCTTCTCAATTGTTTTTCCATTATCTTATCAGTGGAGTTTAGCGCCCTAGGGTTTCTAGGTGCCTTGTGTTGTTTATGCAGCCCTCTCCTCACTGAGCCTTCTGAGTTAAGTTCGAGTCACTTTTTATCTTTGTCATTTCAATTCACTGACTGATTATGTTAATATTTCTCTCGATTCTTCGTGTCTTTAGTTTGTTGGATGATCACTTTTTTTTCAGTTGACTCTCCATTCGTCACTTCGAGCATAGATTACGTTGCTTATTGGATCATTTCGAAAGCCATTTTTTTCTTGGAAGGGTGCATTCTTCTTTTGAGTACGTTTTATGGTTGTATTTCATAGATATATTTGTTTTAGATCGTTACATTTGTAGTGCTCAAAACTAGTATTTGTTTTTCTTTTAGTGTAATAGTGTGTTGTGTGCTTCATTCATCTAAAAGACAAAAAATCACATTCTTTCACTTAAATTGAAAATGGAAATGATCTTTTGAATTACTATCTCTTACAAAACTAGAAAAGAGTTTTTGTTTCTCATCTGGTTGTATTAGATGCATTGGTGAAATTATTCTTATGTTTCAATTGACTGCTACTTTATCATAGATTGCTATCCTTCTCTTAGCTAATATTCATTGAAAGGAAAAAATGTTCTTTTGCATGTAGTGTGCATTTAGGAATTCGAGATCACATTTGATTAGGCCTTGAAATCGCAACATTAATTCAAGATCAACCTTAAAATGAATTCAATCAACCTAAGGAAGCATTAAAACCTAATGCACATGTTTTAGAGGTCTAGGCTAGTGACGTGTTCCAGCATTGTTAAACTTGGTAGATTTCCTTCGCCATATGGCATTAGAAAACACTAGTATGGACTTGTGCTCCCTGTACCATCGCGTATATAAAGGAAGACCCTCATAGGTTGCAATCCTATCTATAGGAAGCCGAGTCTGTCGCCTTGTAACTGTGATACACCAAACACAAAATTTGAGGAGACTATATGCACGTATGTCAAGTCCTTGGTATTTTCTTTTTCATTTGATCACTAAGGTGTATATGGCAGTTCATAGGAACTTGGTCCACCCTATTGCTTATATTACCTGAGTAATCATTTAGGTATTTTTGTGACTCTCTAAAAGTGAAAATATTATCGAGCACTTGTCCTTTCACGCTCTGTCAATTTGAAAGTGACTAGAGTCATCTTTTGCCTATTTCTCAACTCCTAAAACATAGAACAACAAATTTTTCTTTCAATCTCATAAAATTAACTTCCTATGATCACATGCCCGTTAACGATTTTTTCTTGGCTTGTTTTTAATAGTTCCTTAGTGTTTGGTCTTGAAGCCTCAAATATTCTATCACGTTTCCTCCCTTTTTTGAAACTTTTTCTTGGTGGAGGAACCACCAGTTTCATTGTCCTCTTCATTGCCTCCTAGCGGTGATACTTTTCCTGACGTTTCTTTGGAAACACCTCAATCCACTAGTTCTATCGAGTTTTGGCAATCGGTCCTTCCGAGTATCTTGCCTATCGCTACCCGGTCTCCTCTTGAAGGGTTAGTTGATATCAATTTTCAACCTTAGGGTGCTTGGTCTGGTTTTGGGATTGAGGAAGAATTCCCTCCTCTTACTTTAGGATCACTGCTATTAGCCGTTGCTTTACCTGTTAGTCCTCATTTCCTTTTCGACGATCTTATAGCCTTTTCAGACATGGATTCTTTGAAATCCGTTGGTAGTGAAGAGCTTCATGTTTCTACCAAAGAGTATCAGATCTTCCCAAAATATTTCTCATATGTCTCCAGTCAACCTTCCCCACAATCGGTGTCACTTCCACTCGGTTATCGTACTTTGGGTCTGATCATTTATAGTGTTGCATCCATGACACAGTATAGTACATCGAATCCCACAAGAAGCTCGTCTATTCTTGTATCAGTAATGTCGCCTTCGACACCCATCTTGTCGGCCATTATTACATCTATCCCGGTCTGAACCACCATTTGTGTGGCTTCATCTGCACCGGTTGTTAGTACCACTCCGTCATCAAGGTCTGCTTTTGTTCATAAGTTTATCTTTATCAATCCCACGATGTCGGTTAGGGCCACCGTGAGTAGATCACAACCTCGCACTATGGAAATCAATCCTACGTGCATTTCAACCATGGTTTCTACTTCTGTTCCTAGTGGTTATACATTTGATGAGTATCTGTTGGCTATTCAACAATGGTATGCTCCCTCTCCGGATCCTCAACAACATAATTACACACCTCTAGGTTCTCAGCAACCACAAGCTTCTAACAATCCTCCACATCATTATGATGTATATGGTAATCCCATCTATTTGCCTTCGATTGATCCCAATAAACCTGCTTACTAGCCAAGATAACCCTCAGGCCTACAAGGACAACCCTTTCAGGGATAAACTTCGGTCCAACAGGGAAAACCCTTGGATCCATAGGGAAAAGCTTACAGTCTGCAAGGGAAACGCTTACAGGGGAAACTTTGGCCCAACAAGGACAACCCTATGGTCCTTCTGGTCAACCTCAATTTCAATTAGGAGCATATTTCGTTCTTGGGGGGAAAATATATCCACCACACGGACAACCTTTTGTGCAACAACATCAACCTTACATTCAACAAGGACAAACTTTTGTAAAACACTGACAACCCTATGGTCCTACAATGGGTCAACGATCGGGCCAACCTCTTCCAGAAGGGAAACCCGGTGGCTCCTAGTATCTAGGCGAACTTGCCCCGTAAGGACAGCCTACTTAACCTCAGTATCCAGGCCAACCTACCCAGCAAGGTCAGCCTGTCCAACCTCAGAATCTGGTTCAACCTACTCCGTAAGGACAACCTGCTCATCCTCAATGTGCTACTTACCCTCCTGAAGGTCAAACTCAAGCAGTATATAGTGCACCCCAAGGTTTCACTTATTATCCTGAAGGTCAATCCCAGATGGTGTATAATTCAACTCAAGGTAATGCTTAAATTCCGTAGAAAAATCCATATGTTGCTTAGCAAGGACCTCAGTGGTATGCTCATAATCAATATCCCGGTCCTCAACCCATGTACATACAGAATTATCAGGCTTATAAACCCTCTTGATAGAATCCTCCGGGACAAAACATACGTGGGCAGAATTTCTCTCAACCTGGGTGGAATGCTAATACTGGTCTTTATCAGCGATCTACAATGCCTTTTAATCCTCAATTTCCTTTTCTTGCTACGTTAGAACTGCCTGATGTGTCAAAGTTGATGAATGATCCAATCCTTCATAACCCATATTGGCCTCCAGTTCCAACCAAAATTCCTAGTGATTGTCCCAAGTTTGAGGGAAAGTACGGAGAAAACCCCCAAGCGCATGTTATGACCTATCATCTTTGGTGTTCCTCTAACTCTTGGATTGATGATTCTATATGACTCTGTCCTTTCCAATGGACTCTTACTGGTGCTGCTACTAAGTGGTACATCGAGTTATCTCGTGGTGTCTTCCAAGATTTCAATTCTTTAGCCATGGTGTTTCTCATGCATTTTCAGTTGCCAGTTCACTATGAAACCAGGACGCACCTCCTCACATCCTTGAAGTAAGATCGAGCTACTCATATCTCAGATCATATTCATGAATGGAGGCGTTGTCACCACTTGTTAAAGTTTGAGATTCATGTTCATCTTCTAACTGATTGGTTTACTACCTCCTTCGTTGCTCGGATTGTCAAGGACATTGCTATGGGGGCGTGCATCACTTAGGAACAAGCCATTTATCATGCCCAGTACCTTGATCTTATTTACTCTGAGCCCGGTACATTGTATGAACTCTGGCCTAATGCTCCTAGACCTAGAACTTCCAAAGCACTAGCAAAACCATACGTCGACGGTGTCATTCGTTTTGTGTCTCAGAATTCTCGAAAGTTTTCTCCTCCAAATCCTGGGAAGAAAAAATCTACTCCTTCCAATGATACTGCATTTTAGCTAACCTCGAATTCTGGTAAAACCATGGAAGTGAATGTCGTTCAAGCCGATACGGCAGTTAAAAATTCCAAGGGTAAAAATAAGGACAAAGGTAATGCCAAAGCTGGTACCCCAAAACAGGATTATCAGAATTCTTGTGATGATGATGGTTCACAACGTAAACTGAAGTATATTTGCTTGATTTGTGATGAAGAGCATTACACCAAGGACTGTCCTCGATGGGATGAAGTGAGTCAATTTCTAAAAGGCACCCATGGAACTCCAGCTATTCTCACAGAACCATTTCCATCACAGCAGACTCAGTTGGTAGAGCAACCTCAGTCCTCTGCCCCATTTGGCTCTTAGGATTTCATGATGAACGGTTCTACATCTATTTCCATAGCTACTCAGTCGAAAGATTATACCAGACCATGTCAAGCAGCGGGGAAAGAGATCGCTGATGGTCTTCCTCCTCCACCTACTTTTGGCCCTCTTTAGATTGAAAGGCCCAGTACTAAGCCCATTGTACGACCACCTTCCAAAGGTGTACTCCATAAGTCTTCTTACAATCCTAACGCCAATGTTGCCCAACATTACAATATTTTTGAGGATATAGCTCAACCTCCCTCTGCTATGTCCACATTAGAAGTACTTCAGAGTTGTCTGTCTCAACGGAATGATTTGATATCTACCATCGGTGGGGTTGATAATGCTGATTCGAGTCTTATCACTTTCAACTTAGAGAATTTCATCCCATGTCTCCCTCACCAACTTGCGCTCATCATTCAATTTTGGGTTTATGGATTGAATATCCACCGAGCGGTCGTGGATGAGGGTACAACGATGTGCATCAAATCATCTGCCTGTTGGAAAGCCCTTGGTTCTCCAATGCTTAATTCATCTCCAAATGCTCTAAAATAATTTGATGGAAGGGAATCTAAACCTCTTGTTGTTATCGCTAATTTACCAATTACTCTAGAAGGGAAAAGAGTCAACGTCGAGGTTGAAGTAGTTGATGCCAAGATCAATTACAATCATCTCCTCAATCACAGTTGGACTCATGCAATGTTGTGCATTTCGTCCACTCTCTTTCATGTTTTGCGATTTCCGCATGAAGGAAAGATCATTACTATCGATCAATTGTCTTTCTTCACTTCTTCATCTTCTGAGAGCAACGTTGCATACGTCAATCAAATTCATATGCCTTATGAGTGAGTAACGCTGGGTATCTTCGAAGATCCTACCCTCATCGGTATTTTTCCTCTTCATCCACCCAACACTGTTAAGGTTAATATGATCTCCAGGTCTTCTGATCCATGGATCATCCCTTCACCTAAGCATATATATTCCTTTGGATATTCGATGTTGTTAAGTCTGATTGAGATTGATTATTGTGAATTTATTTTGGCTTCGGATCCTACACCTAATCATGCTCCTTTGGACATGTCTCTTGACACTTATTCTCAATTCTCTTGGCTCGATGATTTGGATTGCCTTGATCCCTTATAAGAGATATTTCCCTCTGATAAGGCCATTGTGGGAACTATGTCTCTTGAGGATCCTTCTTGGGACCATAGTCATCATAATTCCTCATTCATGCTCGGACTTGGGGCCATGTCTATGTGTCTTGAGAGGTTCGCTTCTTAGGTTCCTTCTCCTCTGCTTCAAACACCTATCCTGACACACAAAGTCTTTGCGGAAGGTAAGTTATGCAACACTACACGGACGATGCCTATCAACATCTCCGTTAAACTGAGGGTTGTCAAGAACATTCATATTGGGGTGACCTATTCTCCCAATGAGATTCAGGTATATACCAGTCTCTTCCATGAGTTTCATGATGTTTTCTCCTGGTCCTATGAAGAGATGCCCATCATTGATCCAAGTATAATGGTGCATGAGATTCCCACCTATCTTGGCTCGAATCATGTTCGTCAGCGTCTTCATCCTGTACACCCTAGAAATGTTGCCACTATTAAAGGAGAAGTTGAAAAACTTCTTAAATTTGGTTTTATCTCTCTGATTCCCTTGACAGAATGGGTTTCCAATATTGTTCTTGTAGATAAGAAAGAGGGTAACATTCATGTCTATGTCGATTACTGTGACATTAATCGTGCTTTCCCTAGGGATAATTATCCCACTCCTTTTATTGATCAAATCATTGATGACTGTGCTGGGAGTGAGATTTTTTCCCTTATGGATGGGTTTTCTAGCGACAACCAGATTAAGATTCTTCCGGCCGATCAACATAAGACTGCTTTTATTTTTCCTTGCGGTACTTTCACTTATAAATGTTAGCCTCTCTCAAATAAAAATAATAAATCCAAAATAATAAATAAATTAATTAAATATTCCAAGTTAGGAATATGTGCCTAACTCTTGGGTTCTTCCTCAAATATTGGAGTTTGTTTAGGAACTCGTATCTTGGTGGGTTTTTGGTGAGAAATTATCTCAACCAAAGGAGTATAAGATAGCACAGACTATCTTAGAAATTTTCTCTCATCTATTTAAACTGTAAACTAAATTATTTTAATAATAGAGAATGACAAGAATGCCATGAGGTTAAAGCCTCTTTTCTGCCATTGTTTTTTCTGGTTCTCTATCTGTGTTTTCTACAGTATGTTTCTGAGTTATTTCATTTATTACATGTGGTATCAGAGCAATATGGTCCTGAGCTTTTCCCTCATCAAAGGTATAGGGAGATGATATTGTTGTTTATCACGGGTTCGAATCTTTTGTTCGGTTATCTTATTTGAGTGTTCCAGTTTTGAGAGTGGAGGCTATTAAGCATGGTGTGATTGAGCCTCTTGGAAAATTGTGATACGCTAAATACGCACTGGGTTTGTTGGCTGGAGGCCCATAACCTACTATAGAGGGCATTCAAATTCTTCTTTCATATCTGTTGAGATTGAGTAGAGAAATCTGATGTTGTGAAGCACCGTGATAGCTCATCATAGCCACGAGCGGATGGAATGATGTAGTGTAATGAATTTTAGCAGCTCCATCAACGACCACAATATGTGTGATGCTCCTTGTTGGCCCTCTACCAGGTACTTCACAATTGGATGTGCTAATAGTTCTCCAAATTTGTATATGTTATCCCCAAGTAATGCAACAAGAGACAAGTCAAATGCTAAATCTGGCTTGAATGGTTCTAAAAGAGACTCTACAGTAGTGTAAGCTAGAAACATAAGCGCACTTTTATAAAACTCAGCAAATTATTGTCTCGACTTATGATATTAAGACCCAATGGTAGCTTGCATAAACAGAAGGATATATATCAATCATATTGTCCATTTTATTTTTTCCCTCATCTAGTAGCTTTTTACATTCTTTCTGTTCATTTTGTTCTAGTTTTAATGCAACTACTTTCATTCTAACATATAGTATTGGTTCCTCAATTCATGTATCCCTTGTGGCACGAAGCTTCTCAATTACTCCCTCTAAGTAGCTGATAACATCTTCCCTTTCTGTGTACTTACGAGAAACAATAGCAGCAAAATGTGCAAGCTTAAGAAGATTGATGTTTGTCTCAAAATCTGTTATAAAATTGTGATATAGTTGGATAAGTGCATCACTAGCCTAAAAAACTATGAGGGCTATGAACTGTTCCAGCATGAGAGTGAGTTGGTGCCATAGCTTGCACACGTAGAGATCAACCAATGCATTGTACCATTCAACCATTTCGGACTGGGCTGCCCTTTGAGTTCTAGATACTTGAGCGCGACCATTTTACAAATGTAGATCTGGTGTGCCATGAAACTTTGATTGATTTGTTTCTAGTTTATTCCTTTCTATCAGATGTTAAATAAACTTAGTTCTGTCTAGAGTATATAGACAGTGGAATAAACCTTGACGTTTTGTCACTTTTGCTTTAGCGAAATGAAACCATGACATTTAGAACGATCGACCTGCTCTATAGTTTTTTGGCCTCTTTCAATCAATATATGTAATCCAAAGAATAATCGCACATATTGTTAGTAAATGTTGATGGTATTATGGTGGAATTTGGGTGATGGAACCCTATTTGTTTTTAAACAAATAGTGAGCCATGCATATCAGTTTATCCAATCCTGATGAAGCCGGAGTTGTGTTTGCATTTGAACAACATTTGACATCGTTTGAACTCGTACTCCAATTTCTCCAAAGTCTGGCCGAAGTAAATAACATATTTTTTTTTACAGCCTTTGCGTTTGCGTTGAAATCTGCAGAAAAGGGCAATGAACCTCTTGATCTTTGCAGCTAAGTGTTTCTGGTCAGGAGTTTAGCATGTGAATGCACCCAATGCCTGATGGAGCGATCATCACCGTATGTAGATTTATATTTGGCACACAAAGGCATAATTTCATTTCTTAAAAAGGAAATTTACTTTTTGAGAAGCATTTATTTTTTATGTAATAAGTGGGAGGAGAGATAGTATGAGTGTAAAGCTCATGAGAGTGAATAAGTGGAGAGTGTGTTTTAATATTTTTTTTAATGAGTGAATGGGAGAGAAAAAAATTGACTCTCTTTGTAGTTGAAGAAATAAGGTGTGTTTTCATTTGTATTTGGAGAGATAAGGAGATTTATTGTAAATTTTGAGGGATAAGTGTTTTGTATTTGGAGTGATCCTAGGAATTTTTTAGAGCAATTTCTTGTTGTAATTCAAAGTATTGGTTTAGTTTGAGAGATATTGAGTCGGTGAATATCCAGATTTTGAAGACAAATTTCTTCCAAGGGTTGTGAGCTTGACATATTCATTACTTCAAGGTGGAGATTTTTTATGTACTCCAAAGTTTAATAAATATATCATTTTTCTAGTGTTGTTGTGTCCTAGATCTGCCCGAAATTGAATAAGGGTATCTTAGGTACACGTGATGGCACATGTTTTTTTATGGCTTCATGTTGTTGTTTTTTATTTGTGTCTCGTTGTGACACATCAATAATTTCATTTAATATTGCATACATAAAGTTCAATATCAGCAAGCACAACACATAGCTGCAAGATCAACACATGCATTTACGCCACTACAACATATAATCAAAGATTGTCTACATCAGCATTCTACACATCAACAATAAAATTTACTTAGTCAAGTTAATGCATTTCGAAGAAAATTCTACATCAGCGTTCTTGCAAATCCATTTCAGAACTTGTAATCAAATTCATTGTTTTAAGTGAACCATTAAAAATTCATTTTTAATGAATTTTTAAGAGAACAAGTGAATCATTAAAATCATTGTAAGCTTTCTTCGGTGCATTGACGACAGTGTTCTACACCCTTCCTTTAAGAAAAATCAAGTGAGTGCACGAATTTTTTAATCAAACAAGATACAAATTCACATCTCCGGCAAGCGAGCAAGAGTATTCATTCAAGCAATTTGCATCAGGTCAGTAGAAATATAAAACCATCAAGCGAGCCATAGTGAATTTTATTGCAGCAACCTTAAAAGAAACCAAACAAGTTAAAACAATCAAGAAAGTTGAGATCGAATCAAGCGAGCATGGATAATCATTCAAGTGAGCGTGAAGTCATCAAGTAAGTGAAGTGAGCACTTAAACAAGCACGATCGTTATCATGCGAGCATGAATTCCAGAGTTTAAGCAAGAAAATTCTACAATTCTAGCAAGTGTTCCAACCACGCGCAATCAACAACCAATCAAGCGAGCGTTCCATTCAAGCCACATTCAAGCGAGGCTGTCATTCAAGTGAAACAGTTCAAAGTACGGAATCTACAACAAGAGAGCCTAATTTCAAGTGATCAAGTTTAGATGGCACACCATATTTAGTTGTTAAAAATTCTTCACAGTTTGATCATCTCAAGTGATAAAGAGATGGTGCAAGTCAGCAAAGAAACTCTTGCTGATATTTCACGACATCCACAACAAACACATGAAACCATTGGGTTTCTTCAACTCAAGTCGCAACTTCAAAGGATTGAATTGCAAGAAAAGCATGATACTTTCAAGTTTTTTAACCATCCATATGATAAGTCATTCATCCAAACAACTTCAAGTGTCGAAGTTGTTCCAATACCAATTTCTTCTAAGCCCATCATCAAGCCATGGGAAGAAATTCAACATAACAAGAATCGACGAGGCTTAGGATGTGTCAACAATGACACCAACCTGCATATCCTAGATTATTCCAAGCCAATTTAGTTCGTCAGTGCAGCATTTCTTGCACCAATCACCTTAGTAATTTCTGAGAAAGTTGCAGACAACCAACAATGCATGCAACCCAAAGTTGCAAACAACCAAAATTGCATGCAACCTGAAGTTGAAGTCCAACCAAAATGTTCTCATTGTCAAAGAACTGGTCATATGGAAGGTCAGTGTTTTGATCTCCATCCTTGTCATCATTGTGGCAAGCCCAATCATTCCTCAAAAAATTGTCGTAACCCACAAAAATTAGCCAAATTGAAGATACATTATGAATGGATCGACCCTTGGAAATGGTCATCCACAGTCAAAAGTTTGTCTCAGTTCTACAATCGCATACAATCACACACAATGCAACCAATAGTGAAAAGATGATGGTACTCTCATGCAGTTGAATGGGGGAGTACACCAGTGTAAAACTCCTACAAGGGGGGATTTCAAGAATACTTTCCAAAATAAGTGTCTCTCCTTTCAGGTGACAAAGGGGGGAAAATGTCAATGAAATTGACAGTGGTTGTGACACTGAAAGTCTTGAAAATACCAACAAAAGTAGCCAGTGGCATCTTCAACAGTGAGTGGGCATCAACAAATTTTCCAGAGGGCATCAATTTTTTTTACAGTGGGCAGTCGACATTAAAGAAGCAATGAATAGTTTTCAGCACATCAAAAGTAACAGTGACTTTTTTTTGACATCATCAGCCAATGGGCTTTCAACAAATTTTGTCAGTGGACAAAGGATGTTGATTTCATGCAAAGGACAGATGGATCCTTTTGCAACTTGGCACTTGATGAAGTTGTTAAGTGAACTTCAGAGATGAATCATACATGCAGCTAACTCATGGTATCTTCAGATTGCAATTTTTCAGCATCCAGCTTTGGCGGCTTTTCAGGCAATGTTTTTCAGGATCAACATGAGAACTTGGAAGATGGTTCCTCGTTATTATTTTGGATTTTTCATTGAAGGGGGTAGTTTTAGCCTCTCTCAAATAAAAATAATAAATCCAAAATAATAAATAAATTAATTAAATATTCCAAGTTAGGAATATGTGCCTAACTCTTGGGTTGTTCCTCAAATATTGGAGTTTGTTTAGGAACTCCTATCTTGGTGGGTTTTTGGTGAGAAATTATCTCAACCAAAGGAGTATAAGATAGCACAGACTATCTTAGAAATTTTCTCTCATATATTTAAATTGTAAACTAAATTCTTTTAAGAAGAGAGAATTATGAGAATGCCATGAGGCTGAAGCCTTTTTTCCGCCATTGTTTTGTCTGGTTTTGTATCTATGTTTTCTGCAATCTGTTTTTGAGTTATTTCATTTCTTACAATAAAAAGATCCCTTTTGGTCTTAAAAATGTTGGGGCTACATCTCAGCGAGCAATGTCATATGCTTTCAATGATATCAAGCACATTGTTCAGCCTTATTTGGATGACCTTCCGTCTCATTTGCCTAAGCACAAAGACCGTCTTCATTAGCTCCATCATATTTTTCTTTCTTTTCAACGCTATAACATCTGGCTAAATCCGCATAAGTGCATCTTCTTCATTGACTCTGGTAGTCTTAGGTTTTATCATTTCCAAAGATGAGATTTGTCTCGATCCACACAAAGTTGAAGCTATCATTAATCTCCCCTCTCCTTCCTCCTTACATCAGCTGCAGAGTCTACAGGGGAAAGCTAACTTCTCATGCTGTTTTATACTTAACTATGCCAAAGTGGCTAAAGGATTTATGTGATTACTGAAGCAAGGTGGCCCATTCCTCTGGGATGAGATCTTCTAGAATTCCTTTGATGCATTGAAGATGTTGCTCGTCAATGCTCCTTTGTTGCATCTCCAAATTATCATCGCGATTACTCCCTCTATTTTTTCGCAGTGTGTAGCACTATTTCCATGGTTTTGGTAAAAGATGATGATGATGGTGATGAGCATGTCATTTACTCTATGTCCCATAACCTTCTTGATACTGAGACGCAATATTCACATGTGGAGAAGTTGGTGTTGCATGTTGTTCAAGTTGTTCAACGTTTTCATCACTACATCATGTTGTGCACAGTGACTGTGATTTCTGATTGCAACCTTATGACTTACATATTTACTCTTCAATTTCTGGGGGGAAGGTGCTCAAAGTGGATTTTCATCCTCCAAGAGTTTTATTTTGAGTTCACTACCGCCAATTCAAAGAAGTCATTAGTCTTCGCTAATTTTATCTGCTCTCTCCCTTTTGATTCTGCTCTGTTTGGTTCCGAGGAATGCATTCTAGATGAAACACTTTTTCTTATTTAGACATCCACATTATGATTTGAGTAGATGAAGGATGCTCTCTAATGCATCCGTCATCAATCACAACCCTATCGCATAGTCGAAGATACATTCTACCACATCAGAGTTGATTCCATTCTCTGCCGGTGTTTGACTCTCGAGGAGGATGAAAAGGCCCTCAATGATTGTTACAGTGGTACCTGTGGTGGTCACATTTTTGGATATGCCACTGCATAGAAAATTCTTCCTGCTGGATATTTTTTGCCCACCATCTTTAAATATTGAATCGTTGATGTCCGTAAGTGCCATTATTGCCAAATCTATCAGTGCAAGATGCACGCGCCACCTTCCCATCTTCACCCTGTCATTACCGTTAGTCCCTTTACAAAGTGGGGCATTGATTTTATTACATGTAAACCTCACACAGATGGGGGGCATGATTATATTATCATAGCCATGGACTACTTCACCAAATGGGTCAAATAAATGCCTACACTTACAGTTGACGGTAAGACAACAACACAGTTTCTATTCAATCATGTCATTTTTAGGTTTGGTGTCCCTCAAGCCATTGTTACTAATCATGGTTCTCATTTTTGGCATTACATGGTGGTGGAAGTGACTTCCAAGTTAGGTCTGTGTCACGCCAGCTAAATGTCGTACTACCCTCAGGCCAATGGCCAAGTTGAAGCCGTGAACAAAGTTCTCGTCACTATGCTTCAACATACGATTGGGATGCACAATCAAACTGGAATCTCATGGAAGGATTCGACCGGATTCACTCAACTTCAACTTGTCTATAGTCTGGAAGCTACCCTTCCGATTGAATGTGAAATACCTTCACTCAAGCTAGCTGTCGAATTGATTCTGAATGCTTTGCCAGAAGAAGAGCATCTTCTCTATTTAGAGAGGCTTGATGAAACACGTCGCTTTGCAGCTATGGGCATAGAAGCACAGAGAAAGTGGGTCAAAGCTCATTTTGACTAGTCGGTTTCCCCTTGTTCCTTTATAGAAGGAGACCTTGTCCTTTTGTACGACCAAGGTCACGATAAGCTGGGAGTTGGAAAATTTTAACCCATATGGCATGGGCCCTACATTGCTAAGCACGTTTTGTGGAATGGGGCTTATGATCTTATGGATTAGACAATCAATCTAGGAACGAGGAAGCAATAACCAATGTTCTCTACAGTTGAGAGTCCTGCTTTAAAGCAATTAAAAGGAAATAGAAATTAAACTAAAGCTGCCATTGAAAGTAAACTAGGAAAACTCCTTAAAAGCAAACTCTTGCAATTAATCAACCAAAATAAACAGCGAAGTAAATGGACAGCAAACTTATAATTAAAGGAATTAAACAACGAATCATATTTAATAAATCTGAACAGCAAACTCTAATTAGTGGAATCGAATAACCAACAATCTGAAATGAACAGCGAAGCTTTACATTTGAAATGAACAACATAACAATATAAGTTGAAAAGGATAATAATCTCTATTATGATGGAAAAGAACAACCACACGATTCAATCTCAACTTGTGCAATAAAATAATTCCATAAAATATTCTAACAGCACACTATAAAAACATGAAACTGTAAAATAATGCAATTCAAAAGAATAGGAAATAAATCAAACCATCACACAGCAGCAATTGTAAATATATGTCCCACACCTACCCATGTAGGATTAGGTGTTCCAACATACATCAACAATAAAATTTACTTAGTCAAGTTAATGCATTTCGCAAGAAAATTCTACATCAGCGTTCTTGCAAATCCATTTTGAGAACTTGTAATCAAATTCATTGTTTTAGTGAACCATTAAAAATTCATTTTTTAATGAATTTTTAAGAGCATATGTGAATCATTAAAATCATTGTAAGCTTTTCCTCGGTGCGATTGATGGCAGTATTTCTACACCCTTCCTTTAAGAAAAATCAAGTGAGTGCACGAATTTTTTAATCAAACAAGATACAAATTCACATCTCACGGCAAGCGAGCAAGAGTATTCATTCAAGCAATTTGCATCGAGGTCGGTAGAAATATAAAACCATCAAGCGAGCTACAGTGAATTTTTATCGCAGTCAACCTTAAAAGAAACCAAACAAGTTAAAACAATCAAGAAAGTTGAGATCGAATCAAGCGAGCATGGATAATCATTCAAGTGAGCGTGAAGTCATCAAGTAAGTGAAGTGAGCACTTAAACAAGCACGATCGTTATCATGCGAGCATGAATTCCGGAGTTTAAGCAAGAAAATTCTACAATTCTAGCAAGTGTATCCCAACCACGCGCAATCAACAACCAATCAAGCGAGCGTTCCATTCAAGCCATCATTCCAGCGGTACTGTCATTCAAGTGAAATAGTTCAAAGTACGTGAATCTACAACAAAGAGAGCCTAATTTCAAGTGATCAAGTTTAGATGGCACACCATATTTAGTTGTTAAAAATTCTTCTACGCGTTTGATCATCTCAAGTGATAAAGAGATGGTGCAAGTCAAAGAAGAAACTCTTAAGCCGATACTTTCACGATCATCCACAACAAACACATGAAACCATTGGGTTTCTTCAACTCAAGTCGCAACTTCAAAGGATTGAATTGCAAGAGAAAAGCATGATACTTTCAAGTTTTTTAACCATCCATATGATAAGTCATTCATCCAAACAACTTCAAGTGTCGAAGTTGTTCCAATACTCACTCTCTTCTAAGCCCATCATCAAGCCATGGGAAGAAATTCAACATAACAAAGAATCGCACGAGGCTTAGGGATGTGTCAACAATGACACCAACTTTCTAGCATATCCTAGATTATCTCAAGCAGTAATTTAGTTCGTCGGTGCGGCATTTCTTGCACCAATCACCCTAGTACTTTTCCCGAGAAAGTTGCGTACAACCCAACGATGCATAGTAACCCAAAGTTGCAAACAACCAAAATTGCATGCAACCTCGAAGTTGAAGTCCAACCAAAATGTTCTCATTGTCAAAGAAGCTGGTCATATGGAAGGTCGGTGTTTTGATCTCCATCCTTGTCATCATTGTGGCAAGCTCAATCATTCTCGAAAAAATTGTCGTAACCCACAAAAAATTAGCCAAATTGAAGAGATACATTATGAATGGATGCGACCCTTGGAAATGGTCATCCACAGAGTCAAAAGTTTGTCTCCAGTTCTACAATCGCATACAATCACACACAATGCAACCAATAGTGAGAAAAGATGATGCACTCTCATGCGGTTGACATCGGGGGAGTACACCGTTGTAAAAACTCCTACAAGGGGGGATTTCAAGAATACTTTCCAAAATAAGTGTCTCTCCTTCGGGATGACAAAGGGGGGAAAATGTCAATCGAAATTGACGTTGGTTGTATGACACGCGAAAGTCTTGAAAATACCAACAAAAGTAGCCGGTGGCATCTTCACCAGAGTGAGTGGGCATCAACAAATTTTTCCAGAGGAGCATCAATTTTTTTTACGGTAGGCAAGCAGTCGACATTAAAGAAGCAATGAATAGTTTTCATGACATCAAAAGTAACGGTGACTTCTTTTTGACATCATCGACCAATGGGCTTTTCAACAAATTTTGTCGCGTGGACAAAGGATGTTGATTTCATGCAAAGGACAGAGATGGATCCTTTTTGCAACTTGGCACTTGATGAAGTTGTTAAGTGAACTTCGAGAGATGAATCATACATACGTGCTAACTCATGGTATCTTTCGCGATTGCAATTTTTCAGAGCATCCGACTTTTTGGCGGCTTTTTCAGCAATGTTTTTCGGGATCAACATGAGAACTCGGGAAGGTGGTTCTCGTTATTATTTTGGATTTTTTCATTCGAAGGAGTAGTTTTAGCCTCTCTCTCAAATAAAAATAATAAAATCCAAAATAATAAATAAATTAATTAAATATTCCAGAAGTTAGGAATATGTGCCTAACTCTTGGGTTGTTCCTCAAATATTGGAGTTTGTTTAGGAACTCCTATCTAGTGGAGTTTTTTGGTGAGAAATTATCTCAACCAAAGGAGTATAAGATAGCACGTGACTATCTTAGAAATTTTCTCTTATATATTTAAATTGTAAACTAAATTCTTTTAAGAAGAGAGAATTATGAGAATGCCATGAAACTCTGAAGCCTTTTTTCGCCATTGTTTTGTGCGGTTTTGTATCTATGTTTTCTACGTAATGCTGTTTTTGAGTTATTTCATTTCTTACAATAAAAAAAGATCTCCCTTTTGGTCTTAAAAATGTTGGGGACTACATCTCGGCGAGCAATGTCATATGCTTTCAATGATATCAAGCATCATTGTTCAGATTCCTTATTTGGATGACCTTCCGTCTCATTTGCTAAGTCACCAAAGACCGTCTTCATTAGCTCCATCATATTTTTTCTTTGCTTTTCAACGCTATAACATCTCGAGCTAAATCCGCATAAGTGCATCTTCTTCATTGACTACGGTAGTCTTAGGTTTTATCATTTCCAAAGATGAGATTTGTCTCGATCCACACAAAGTTGAAGCTATCATTAATCTCCCCTCTCCTTCCTCCTTACATCGAAACTGCGAGTCTGTTGGTGGGAAAGCTAACTTCTCATGTTGTGTTTTATACTTAACTATGCCAAAGTGGCATAAAGGATTTATGTGATTGCGAAGCAAGGTGGCCCATTCCTCAGGGATGAGATCTTCTAGAATTCCTTTGATGCATTGAAGATGTTGCTCGTCAATGCTCCTTTGTTGCATCTCTCCAAATTATCATCGTGATTACTCCCTCTATTTTTTACGCATGTGTAGCACTATTTCCATGGTTTTGGTAAAAGATGATGATGATGGTGATGAGCATGTCATTTACTCTATGTCCCATAACCTTCTTGATACTTGAGACGCTTAATATTCACATGTGGAGAAGTTGGTGTTGCATGTTGTTCAAGTTGTTCAACGTTTTCATCACTACATCATGTTGTGCACTGATTATTTGTGATTTACTGATTGCAACCTTGTGACTTACATATTTACTCTTCAACTCCCTTGGGAAGCAAAGGCGCTGAGTGGATTTTCATCCTCCAAGAGTTTTATTTTGAGTTCACTACCGCCAATTCAAAAGTAAAGTCATTAGTCTTCGCTAATTTTATACGCTCTCTCCTTTTGATTACGCACTTTCTGTTTGGTCTCCCGAGGAATGCATTCGTAGATGAAACACTTTTTCTTATTTAGACATCCACATTATGATTTGAGTAGATGAAGGATGCTCTCTAATGCATCAGATCATCAATCACAACCCTATCGCATGAGTCGAAGATACATTCTACCACATCGAGTTGATTCCATTCTCTGCCGGTGTTCGACTTCCTCGAGGAGGATGAAAAGGCCCTCAATGATTGTTACGGTGGTACCCTGTGGTGGCTCACATTTTTGGATATGCCGCTCGCATAGAAAATTCTTCTGCTTTGGATATTTTTTGCCCACCATCTTTAAATATTGAATCGTTGATGTCCGTGAGTGCTATTGTGCCAAATCTATCGATGCAAGATGCATGCGCCAACACTCTTCCCCATCTTTCACCCACGGGCTCATATCAGATTAGTCCCCTTTACAAAGTGGGGGCATTGATTTTATATACATGTAAACCCTCACATGATGAGGGGGGGCATGATTATATTATCATAGCCATGGACTACTTCACCGAAATGGGTCAAATAAATGCCTACACTTACGGTTGACGGTAAGACAACAACATGCGATTTCTATTCAATCATGTCATTTTTAGAGTTTGGTGTCCCTCGAAAGCCATTGTTACTAATCATGGTTCTCATTTTTAAGCATTACATGGTGGTGGAAGTGACTTCCAAGTTAGGGTCACGTAGTCACGCCCGACTAAATGTCGTACTACCCTCGAGGCCAATGGCCAAGTTGAAGCCAAGTGAACAAAGTTCTCGTCACTATGCTTCAACATACGATTGGGATGCCGCAATCAGCTCGGAATCTCATGGAAGGATTCGCGGATTCACTCAACTTCAACATGTCTATGGTTCCGGAAGCTACCCCTTCCGATTGAATGTGAAATACCTTCACTCAAGCTAGTCGTCGAATTGATTCTCGAATGCTTTGCCGCGAAGAAGAGCATCTTCTCTATTTAGAGAGGCTTCGATGAAAAACACGTCGCTTTGGCAGCTATGGGCATAGAAGCTACGCGAGAAAGTGGGTCAAAGCTCATTTTGACTAGCCTCGGTTTCCCCTTGTTCCTTTATAGAAGGAGACCTTGTCCTTTTGTACGACCAAGGTCACGATAAGCTGGGAGTTGGAAAATTTTAACCCATATGGCATGGGCCCTACATTGCTAAGCACGTTTTGTGGAATGGGGCTTATGATCTTATGGATTATGAAAGTCATTGTGGGGCGATAAAAAGGGTCTTTTTAACTCCTAATTACCTTCACATTAATTATCAACCCAGGGACGAATTTTTATTTCAAGAGTGTACTCAGTCTGAGGCGGATATTTACTTAAGAGTAATGTTTTGCAGTATAGTGCTTAAAATGCAAAAGTAAATGAAAGCTGGAAACAAAATCTAATTGGAACAGCAAGAAACTGAAATGTTCTAAACTAAATCATTCACTCAAACAACCATCAATCGAGGATACAGTAGCAATAACTCATTTCTCTGGATATTGATGTAATTGAAATCAAACCGGAACAAGACAATCAATCTGGGAACGAGGAAGTAATAACCAATGTTCTCTACAGTTGAGAGTCCTGCTTTAAAGCAATTAAAAGGAAATCGAAATTGAACTAAAGCTGCTATTGAAAGTAAACTAGGAAAACTCCTTAAAAGAAAACTCTTGCAATTAATCAACCAAACTAAACAGCGAAGTAAATGGACAACAAACTTATAATTAAAGGAATTAAACAACGAATCATATTTAATAAATCTGAACAGCAAACTCTAATTAGTGGAATCGAATAACCAAAAATCTGAAATGAACAGCGAAGCTTTACATTTGAAATGAACAGCATAACAATATAAGTTGAAAAGGATAATAATCTCTGTTATGATGGAAAAGAACAGCCACACGATTCAATCTCAACTTGTGCAATAAAATAATTCCATAAAATATTCTAACAGCACACTATAAAAACATGAAACTGTAAAATAATGCAATTCAAAAGAATAGGAAATAAATCAAACCATCACACAGCAGCAATTGTAAATATATGATACACAGTAGTAGCAGCGTACTCCACCAGAGGCTGGGTCCTTAGCCGCCAGCAGACGCTGCTGGGTTACTTCAGAATGAAAAGAATGAACAGCAACTCCCAAATCATGTATTAATCAGCAAATTGTGGAATCATTACAACAGCAAAGGCTTTAGAATTACGGCATGCAACAATCCCTATCCTATCATGAATAATCCACCATCATTCTTCATCATTTTTCCATCATTTTTCATCCCCAAATCATCCCCATCTATGATCTCCGTTTTCATTTAAATAGAGAGAGATCAGAGAGAAGTTACAATAAAGATAAGTATAACATGATTTCCATTACAAAATTGGTTTGCTTCTAACCATTTGATCAACAAGAACAAGGCGAATTTGGCTTTGCAGCTTAGATTTGGAGGATGGCCGCAACAACAAATCTGAGAAAATCATGCTCAAAGAACCCTGTGTTTCTCTCAGTACAAGCTGAATTTGGGCAAACTGTTCCTTTCTAAAGTTAATTGGGTCCGTTCTGGACAAAACCCATGTTCCGGATTTTCCAGATTCTACTTCATTTGCTCGAAATCTCAACCGCAAAACCGTCACTTCTTATTCCAGCGAATTTCTGAGTTGGCACTTTTAATGATCAAATCTTCAATCTGGAAATTATCTTGGAGGCTAAAAATGGTGAATAATGTTACAATTGATTTATTAAAACTATCATTGATAAAATCATGCATAATCATCAATTTATTAGAAATAAAGGAGAATAAATAATATTCATTCATAGAAGCATAAATCATCATAAAATGGATTTACATAATAAATTATAATAAATGACATGATGAAGAATAGTAGAAATGGGTGGAATAAGTGTTCAAAAGTGATAATAATAATGGCATATTAACGGCCCAACATACCCCCACACTCAATATGTTGCATATCCTCATGCAACGAAAACTGAATATATTGCATGTCCTCATGCAACCCAAAGACAAAAACCCATGTGTTAACCAAGCAATAAAAAATATGTTCATCTCAGCTCATGAAATGGATAGAACAAATGAATTCTTCCTTAGTTAATGAATATTCACTTTTAGTAATCTTGATGAAGGCATAACAATTTTTATATTGACATTCAACTATATGTATATATGAAGTTGCAACAAAATATGATATAAGTAACAGCAAACTTCATTAACCATTTTCTCAAAAACTACAAACCAGATTTTGTTGAAATTTGGCAAGTAAATTTATAATATATGAATGCCTTTATGATCCAAAAATCAGACTGTTTTGATGCATGGATCATGAGATATAAAAAAAATGACTGTAGCTGAGAGTGCATGATTTCCGAAATTTTATGAACCAATATTTCTTGAAATTGTCTGGGTTTGTATTAATGATACGTTTGCATTTTCCAAAAATTACAAGAATTGAGTTCATAGTTTTAAAAATATTATGGAAATCAATTTCTGCACTGAAATTGTATGCCTTAAATGAGAAAGAAAATTGAAAACATCCATCATGCGTAGCAATTCCTCCCCCTCTCTGAAAAATTAGCATGCCCTCATGCGATGCTAGAAAACAAATAGAGGTGGTTGCTACCAGCTGTTGAATTCTATGCTTGGTGTAAAACAACATGGAATAAGGGAGGTGTTGAGAATGAATAAGAATAGCAATGGATGATAAAGAATATGAATGACATGGTTATAAGAAAGAAATGAATGAAAGCGAGACCCCCCCAAACTGAAAGATGATATGTCGCTGAAAAATAAAATGGGAAGTGTACAGATGTGGACTGAAGGATGATAAATAATGCCCAAAATGGACGTTTTTGAAATTCTCCTAAATTCGTAATAAATCAGAAAATTATGCGATTTTACCTCAAGTTTTACCTCCAAAAATGTGGAATGACATATATGTACTGGCAGGTGTTGAAGCTGATGTAGGCAGAGTTGGTGCTGAAAGTGATGCAAAAGGTAGAATCCAGGCAAGCACATCATGTCGGAAGAATTGTGTACGTTCGCGAGTTGCTCGAGCCTCTTCTGTTAGTTGCAATAGTGTGGTCATGCTGTGAATAGAATTCAGCCCATACTTGTTGTTCTCCTGTAAACAAAGCACTATTTTGCATACAATGTTCTTGAATCCATAGTGTTAGTTTTGAATAGAAATAGATAAGATGCATGCAAAACTTTCAGTCAGAAAAACTTTTGTCAAATCAACAAGTTATGGCAGAGTGTAGTAATCATATTGCATGCTATCCCATAATGCATACATTCCCCCTCCAATTGGAAAAGGAATTCCATGACCATAAAGCGTATGAGAGGTGTTGTGCTGAGAGCAAGGCAAGGGAATGAACAATATTGCAGTAAATAAAGCAAAGTACAAATATCAATGATAGGACAGCGAGAGTTATGGTTATAATGAGAGCAGAGTGTGTAAAGATAGTTATGAATAAAAGATAGGACGCTTTGGATTGATGATAAGTTATGAAAAAGAGAAAAAGGACAGAAATATGCCAAAAAAAATGCTTTACTGACAGTATTCTAGCTGAAAATGATGCGATTGATCATAAAAAAATTTCTCATGCATAAAGGTTCAAAACAGGGAAAATTAAGGAAATAACTTCTCTGATAAAAAGAAAAAAAATAAGAAAAGGGTATTATAGTAATAATTGACGATAAGATATAACTTCAATACCATAAGCAGAGCCTCTGCTGTCAGCAGGTGTCCATAGCCTCGGCATGGTTGCTTTTTAACCCATATGAGCCAGAATCCTCAATTTATAACTAGAGAGTTTCAGTGCTGTTCTTACAGAAGAGACCAGTGTGCTGGCGTGGTAACCAGATAACCACACTTCCATTCACTGGGATGTAGCAAAAGTGATCAGGCCGGCTTGTGATGAGACCTCCTGTTCCAAGGATAATTTGACTATCCAATGGATCATAACCCTAGTGTGGTGGCCATAATGGGAATGTCACTTTCTTACAACCTTATGAACATGGTAGGCTGGCTCGTAATGAGACCCCCTATCCCCCATCTGTGAACAAAATTTTGTTGTTATTACACAATTTTATGATAAAAAGAGGGAGGCTCAGTACTCCTTAAGAGCAGGGATGGTGGAAGAAGTTGAACATGTAAATAGAAAAATATACCCACAATCTCATTTATTACAGACAGAGAAGATTATAATCCAGAAGGGTGGAACCAGCATGGTATTAAGATGATCAATCAATATCATGTTCAACAGAAAACAATGTAGTAAAGTAGTATATAAATAATTGTGTCCCTTTTGAAAATAATCTATCATCAAGGAGCTGTCCTGTTAAAGATCATAACGTGAATGATATTAACTCGCTTCAATAGAATCCATAATTCTTGTCCTTATAAAAATAGTGTACTTCATGCCATGAAGGGGAATCAGTAAAATGTGGTTGAGATAAACTAGGAATAGTCCCACAAGAGGAAGAAAAGGTTGCTCTCAAAAATACTCCCAAAGGGTTGCTCTTTTGAAGGAACAACAAAAACACTCAAAAAGTGGTGTTCCGTGTAGGGAACAGCAAAGGAAATGCACACCAAAAAGCAAAAATACACATAAAAAAATGTGAAAATGCAAATGTTGTTCCTTTGGAAAAAGGAACAACAAAAACTAAAAGTGTCGTTCCTTTGGAAAAGGAACAGCAGAAACGCAAGTGCCGTTCCTTTGGAAAAGGAACAGCAAAAATGAAAAGTGTAGAAGTGCTGATTCATTCGAAAATGAACAGAAAAACGTGAAAGTGCAGAAGTGTTGTTCCATTCTGAAAGGAACAGCAAAATGGACAAGCATAAAATGCAAACATGCAAAAAAAACAAATTCGCTGTTCACAACATCGATGCTGAGGATGAGTTACACTTTGAATGAAGCAACACCTGAAACACAAAATATAAGAGAAATTAGAAAAGAAACAACATTTTATTTAAAAACAATATGTAAATTAAGTTACAACAGCTATGATATTATGTAAAAAAAATGATCTTTTTGAAGAATGTTTTGGGAGCAGTGACAAGACATTAATCTTCAAATCGAAATAAATTCTTCATTTCTTCTATTATGAATCCGTTGGGTAATGACTTAGATGAAATTCCTTTGTTTCGTTAAATTTTTTTTCAAGAATCACTCGTCCATAAATTGACCTTCTTTATTTTCCCAGGACCTGCAAAAAAGCGAGTGTCTACCTGCAATAAAACATTAAATCATGGAGAAAGAGAGGTGATCGGGCTCCCCTAATCCAAGAATGATGCAAAAAACAACAAGTAGTTACTCTATATAACAAATCCATTGAGAAAATAACAAAGTAAAATTTATTTGTCACCTGCGGGAGAGCAGTGGTCGACCATACTATCCAGCAGTGTTTTAATCACAACTTCTTTGTTTTTCATCGAAATTGAGTGATTCCAAAGCAAAATGAGAGCTAATTCAAATTTTTATCTCCAGTAACAACAGGTTTTAGAAATTCAATGATATGATATGTCAATTTTAGTTAGAACAACCTGCATAACATAGTCATTTTCAATTACCCAGCTCAAATCAACAGTTAATGTTTTAAGCGTAACTTTTTCGTTTGATGTCGGATTCGAATGATTCAAATTGGAAATGAAATTATATTCATTTATTTATTTCCAATAGAAACAGGTTTTGAATACAAGAATAATTGATAGGTCAAATACTGTAAGGAACAGCCGGAAAGACATAGTTTTAAGGGTGCTGATTTACGATAGACAGTCAGTATTTTGATCATAAATTCCCCATACGATATTGAAAATGAGTGATTCCAATTGAGTTGTAAACTAGATTCATAGGGGAATCTACCATAGTAACAGGTTTTAAAAATTCAAACATTTAGGCCTCCAAACACTGACTGTCCCAACTCTGTTCCTGAGCTGCCCACTAGACATCCGGTCAATGTTTTGGTTCTAACTTTTTCGTTTCAAATCCAAATTGACTGATTCAAATTGGGTTAGAAAGTAGACATCAAGGGCTACCTAGGGTAGAAACATGTTTTAAAAATATTTACTTTTGGTCCCTCAAAACATGACTGTCCCGACTGTTTTTCCAGAAAGTTCATCAAACCCGCAAGCCAAAAAAATGATATTCAAGCATTTTTTCAAATTGGTGATAAAAATGAAAAATGAGTGTTTGTAGAACTTATTATTTCTATTATGATTCATCTACATACACAAATAAATTGAAAAATTATCACCAATGTTGATTTGATAGCGTGTTGCAACAAACAAACAACTATTTTTACAAAAAAAACAAAATGCATTTATTTATGTTCTTATTTTATTTTATTTTATTTTTTCACTAACCTACTTTGATTGAAATATGAATATGACTATGTATAGGAGTACTTCCAATGGAACCATTTTCTAAATAAGGCTTCAAATATGTACATACCCAAATTTGAAAAATGCATGTTGATAAAAATTAGGGTATGAGAAGCCAACTTCCCTTGAAAAGATGTTGTCAAAAATTGTTGAAGTATAGAGTGATGGTGCAAACAAGTGATGGAATGAAACCAATCTTCAATATATCCTTTACTTTCTTGATTTCCCATAGCCATCATATCATGAAGTTCTTGAGCTTTTAAAATGACTTGTTGGGGCATACTAAAAGAAACCTCATTTTCTTCCATAACTTCTACAATTTTTGAATTTGAAACATTCTGAATCTCATTGTAAGTTTTCTCCATTGGTGCATGTGAGATAGAATGGGTGGGAAGGATGGGTAAATTTTGCAGTTCAACATTGTAAGCATGTTGTATTGGTTTATTGTGGTGAGGGTGTGGAATTAGTTGAGAAGGAAATTGTGTATGGAATGGAGCATTGTGATGATGTGGTTGGTTGGGTTGAGTGGATAAATTTGATATGCAAGCAGGATGTTGTGAAAGAGCTGGTGGAGAATATGGAGAATGTGCTTGTGCTACAAGATGAGGGAGAGTAGTCATGCAATCATAAGGTGAACCATACCAAACTTGTAGATAAGATTGGTGGTTATATTGAAATTGACATGGCTGCCCTAGAACATGAGTATTCCATAATGGATTATGCAAGTAAGAGAATGGAGAAGAAGTGTTTTGAACCATACCTGTAGGCCATGATTTCCATGGTTTTGACCTTGTTGCGGCTTCCTCACCTCTTTGATATGATACTTCCATCCTAGATAAGGAAGAGTAACCATCTATGGGCTGCTCCTTTTGGTCATGAGGGAAAAACACTTCATCAAATTCTTCATTTTTATGAACCTGCAAAACGTCCAATTTTGAGCTTAGAGAGCTAATAAAATCAACTTTAAAATTTTCAAATAAATAATTGATTTCAGCTCTTATGTCTCTTATTCTTGTAGCAGATTTGGAAAAGAAAGAACAAACATCTCTAGAATTCTTACCAGCCTTGGAGATTGCTCTTGAATACCTTATGCACAACTCACAAACATCATCATATGATAACTGAAAAACATCACCTTTTCCTATCAGATTTAAGAGTTCTAAAAATTCATCTTTGATTCCTTTAAGAAAGAGTGTTTTTAAGATCTCTTTTTCCAAATGCTTATGCTTTGATTTTTCAAGGTTATAATGAAATCGATCTACATAGTCCTCCAAACTTTCATCTTCCCCTTGTATCATACCGAAAATATCTTCATTGGATTTGCAATAGTCTTGGTACTTCTTCAAGAATATGTTCTTCATGTTCTCCCATGATTGGATGAAATTCCCACCTAGGCTCATGAACCATCGGAGAGCTGCTCCTTTTAGAGTAAGAGGAAACACTTTCAATCTTTAATCATTAGTACAATAATCATATCCTCTACAAAGTATTTCGAACTCAAATAAGAATGTATTTGGATCTTCATTTGCTAAGCCATGAAAATTTGGTAAAGATGGGGGAATTATGTGCATTTGTGTCATTCCTCCTAGATCTTTGATAGGAAATTCAAAAGTAGAAACGTGAGCCATTTCTTACCATAATATAAGATGTTTTTCATGTGTTTCTTCGAGGCTCCTTCTTCAAATGTTCCTGTCAATTAGTTAGTGAAATGGGTGGTGCTTACATCACCACTTGAGTGAAATCATGTGATTCGTTTTTTTTTTTTTAATTTCTATATTTTTTGTAGTCATTCACACAAAAATTCAAACATCTATTTCTACACAAAAAATTAACAAATCTACCCGAAAGCGGGCGGGGGAGCAGTGCTGTTACATGCTCCATACGCAGGTTCTTACCTTCCGTTTTTAATACCCAATTCTCTCCTAGCAGGCACTCATCAGATTCACACTACTCTTTAGAAATGGCTACAATCTCCCCGGCAACGGCGCCAAAATGTGGGGCGATAAAAAGGGTCTTTTTAACTCCTAATTACCTTCACATTAATTATCAACCCAGGGACGACTTTTTATTTCAAGAGTGTACTCAATCTGAGGCGGCTATTTACTCAAAAGTAATGTTTTGCAGTATAGTGCTTAAAATGAAAAAGTAAATGAAAGCTGGAAACAAAATCTAATTGGAACAGCAAGAAACTGAAATGTTCTAAACTAAATCATTCACTCAAACAACCATCAATCGAGGATACAGTAGAAATAACTCATTCCTCTGGATATTGATGCAATTGAAATCAAACCGGAACAAGACAATCAATCTAGGAACGAGGAAGCAATAACCAATGTTCTCTACAGTTGAGAGTCCTGCTTTAAAGCAATTAAAAGGAAATAGAAATTAAACTAAAGCTGCCATTGAAAGTAAACTAGGAAAATTCCTTAAAAGCAAACTCTTGCAATTAATCAACCAAACTAAACAGCGAAGTAAATGGACAGCAAACTTATAATTAAAGGAATTAAACAACGAATCATATTTAATAAATCTGAACAACAAACTCTAATTAGTGGAATCGAATAACCAACAATCTAAAATGAACAGCGAAGCTTTACATTTGAAATGAACAACATAACAATATAAGTTGAAAATGATAATAATCTCTGTTATGATGGAAAAGAACAGCCACACGATTCAATCTCAACTTGTGCAATAAAATAATTCCATAAAATATTCTAACAGCACACTATAAAAACATGAAACTGTAAAATAATGCAATTCAAAAGAATAGGAAATAAATCAAACCACCACACAGCAGCAATTGTAAATATATGATACACAGCAGCAGCAGCGTACTCCACCAGAGGCTGGGCCCTTAGCCGCCAGCGGACGCTGCTGGGTTACTTCAGAATGAAAGGAATGAACAGCAACTCCCAAATCATGTATTAATCAGCAAATTGTGGAATCATTACAACAGCAAAGGCTTGAGAATTACAGCATGCAACAATCCCTATCCTATCATGAATAATCCACCATCATTCTTCATCATTTTTCCATCATTTTTCATCCCCAAATCATCCCCAAATCATCCCCATCTCTGATCTCCGTTTTCATTTAAATAGAGAGATATCAGAGAGAAGTTACAATAAAGATAAGTATAACATGATTTCTATTACAAAATTGGTTTGCTTCTAACCATTTGATCAACAAGAACAAGGCGAATTTGGCTTTGCAGCTGAGATTTGGAGGAAGGCCGCAACAACAAATCTGAGAAAATCATGCTCAAAGAACCCTGCGTTTCTCTCAGTACAAGCCGAATTTGGGCAAACCGTTCTTTGATTAAAGTTAATTGGGTCCGTTCTAGACAAAACCCATGTTCCGGATTTTCCAGATTCTGCTTCATTTGCTCGAAATCTCAACCGCAAAACCGTCACTTCTTATTCCAGCGAATTTCTGAGTTGGCACTTTTAATGATCAAATCTTCAATCTGGAAATTATCTTGGAGGCTAAAAATGGTGAATAATGTTACAAATGATTTATTAAAACTATCATTGATAAAATCATGCATAATCATCAATTTATTAGAAATAAAGGAGAATAAATAATATTCATTCATAGAAGCATAAATCATCATAAAATGGATAATTTTATATAATAAATTATAATAAATGACATGATGAAGAATAGTAGAAATGGGTGGAATAAGTGTTCAAAAGGGATAATAATAATGGCATATTAACAGCCCAACAGTCATCCTCTGGATCAACCCAAAAATGGGTTGTATCTTAAAAAGTACTATGCATGAGTCATTTGTCCGTGTTTTTTGTACATAGGTGTTCTTTTCATTTTTGTATATTTTTTGCTTCATGTGCTTTGCGAGTGTTTTCCTCGTTATTGGATCATTTCTTACTGTGCAAATGTTCATTATCCCTTTTGTCGGTTTCACAGATGGTGCTTCCTGTAGTGCCCAGAACCTATCTTCAATAGCCTGGGTGATTTATGTTCCTGCTGATGAGTTGATAGACCTTCAAGGTATGTATATAGTATGAACCACAAACAATGTTGCTGGATATAGTTTTGTTATAGAACTATTAACCGAGGCCATTACTCTCGACATTCATGTATTGATTGTTAACCTAGACTCAAAGCTTGTTGTTCTTGAACTTAATGGACATTATTATGTTAGAAACCCTCACATATTAAGATTGTATTTGCGTGTTCATTTACTGGAAAGATAGTTTGATTACATTACATATGAACATATTCCTAGAAGAATGAATACGTTAACTGATACAGTAGCTAATATTGTATTAGATAGACATTTGCATAATTTGTAAAGAAATCATCATCACATGACAGGATCCATACAGGAAAATAGATGTATATATATATATATATATATATATATATATATCAAGTGTTTTCATCCATGTGCATCATAAGTTCAAAAAATATGTATGTTTCTGTTACATCCTGAGACATCATGTATCTAAAAAAATATGTGGAAATGAAGCCTAGGTGTCTAGTCGGCATGACGCTCATGATAGCATGTCACTGCCCATACAAGTCACCTCAACAAGTAGTGAACACGGTTTGACACCCTTGCAGTGTGTCTTTAGTATGCATGAGCAACATCATCGAATCATGCATAGTTCCGGATCCCATGGGAGATTCCCTCCAAGTTGCATATGATTTCCACCTCTTCACCTCCCTCACCATGAAGGGCCACTTCAAAATTGCGAGGAATCCTCTATGCTATCGAAGACATGCCTGCAGGTCTCTCTGGGCCAACATCTGTAATTACATGGATCAATGTCAGAATATGCATGAGAAAAAAATTCATAATACTCATCAAAATAAAAAATGAGTCTTACCTAGTACTTCATCCCGATCGTATTTTTCTGGCAGTGGGAGATTTGCATCACCGGTGAAATCTGTGCCAGACTAGGGCCAGTCCTCCATGACAATCAATTGTCGACAGAGACACTCAAATAAATCTGGTCTCCAGGACATCTGTTGACCACTCCCTGACCCTGACATCAAAGCTGCCCAACGGCCCTTTCGTGGCTCTTAGGTTGGTGGTGTCAGAGCTATTACCTCCTGACATTGGAATATTGGTAACCACTCCAAGATGAAAGGTACCAATATGGGCCTGTAGCCAAAATTATTTAGCTTACCATTATTTCATTTTGTTAATCATTGTTTGATGTTGATTGTTACTGCCTCTACCCAGTTGTAGAGTGTCGGTGCCAAGCAATCCACTGCAAGAAGTAATTTTGTTTTTGTGGCCTCATGTGGAGCCTGAACACCTACAGCTCGTGTGATGGTGTGTAGCACTACTCTCAGTGCCAGATTGAGAATGCTTTGGATATCGACCTTCCCTCTTTTGGATCATTTCCTTGTTCATTGGCACCACCTGTGGATAACCATACCCATGTTTTCCATTGTGGTCCGAGTACCAGTCAGGATTGGTACTGACCCCCTCCGCGACAATCTGGTTATGAAGTATATATCTGAGACCTCAATCTCAAGTTCCTGGTCGTGAATAATGAATTTTTCCTGATCAATGTCCCAAACACTGATCAAGTACTGCAACAGATCTAGTTGAGCTCTGGGACATGGTGCCATAAAGAATTTTTTGAGCCTGCAGTCTCTAAGAGCGTTCATGCATCTCACATTGCACATGGCTTCCTCGTCTTCTTCACTGTGTTCTCATTCTTTCCATTCAATCACCATTTTGTCCTTTCACACCTGCAAAAATATCCATATTGTCATCATTAGCCAAATCCTATTCTTTTGAATGGTTAATTTAGGCTTACTTGTTTGATTTTTCAAATTAAAATGGTTGCCACAGTTGGCGCACCCCCGTTCAAGTTTTAGGCCAGTTCGTGCGAGTCCATGCCTGATACTTGCGCCAACCATAGTGCCCTAGATTTTACAAAATCCCCCCACAGATCTACAAAAGCGGGGTTTCGGGTAATTAAAATGCTATCAAAATGCAGGGAAGGATGTGAATTCTCACCTCGAACAGATGTATTCACGATTGGCCTCTTGGATTGACCGTTGTTAGCTCTGCAAAATCACAATGAAAAAGGGTAAAAAATTGCTCACAAGAGGTAAAAATGTGCTAAACACACACATGGTGTATGAGAAAGATAGGCATTCGTTGCTTCTCTATTACATATAGATGTACATTTATAATACAATAATGTGACTCTTGGATTCATCTTCCAAGGTCACTTGGACTCCTTTGTGACTCTTCACCTTCCACACCTACCCATAGAGGATTAGGTGTTCAATATTCCCCCCCTTAATCCAAAGGGGTATGTGTGAGTCCAAAAAGAGAGTTGTAATATAAATATGCAAAATATGCATGGCAGCACTTAGGCTGAATCAACTCTCTGAAATGTTGTTATAAAGAGGTGGTTTAAGGATGACCACCAACACTAGAACACAATTCTTATTGCAGTTCTCGGAACTCTTCCAAAACTAGCAAGAAGCTAAGGGCTTCTGCTAGAGGAATTGTCCCTCATATTTAAAGAGGGAGACCTTCAACCTAAAATAAGGGAAGTCTACAACCTGTGTTGGTTTAAGGATGACCACCAACACTGGAATGCTTGAAGCATTTCCTGGAACTCAACCAAAACTAGCAAGAAGATGAAGTCTTTTGCTAGAGGAAGTGTTCTGAAAGAGGAAGAATATCAACCTTACATGGATGGTTTAAGGTTTTCCATCAACCAAAGGCATGCTCATGGGAATCTGTGTCTCTGGCTACAACTCTAAATTTGGAATGATGAATTGTGGCCTAGGCTCACTTGAACTACTATGTATTTGGCTACAACTCTGAATATGGAATGAGAGATTGTGGCTTAGGCTTGCTTGATCTGACTTTGAAGCTTGTATATGACCAACATTTCCCCCCCTGTCAGGTACAAGGTGAGATGATGGTGACAACTCAATTTCAATTTTTCTCAATATTCGAGAATAAGTTCTAACATGCGACTTAAACATCTTCTTGGTTGTTGATGCCCATTTCCAAGAAGCGATCCATCCAAGATAAATCTTTGTTCTTGCAGGAGGCTTGTTTTTGAAGCATCTGTGTGAAGAATGGGTGTGCCAACCACAGTTCTTGCATGGGTGAAGATCGAAACAATGATCTTTCATATGGCCAACTCAAACACAGTGTTGGAATTTTTCAATTTGTTGTTTTTGTCAATGTGGAAGAGGAGCAGGATCTGGAATAGCTGCAGGTGAACTGTCATAAAGAAATCTGGCACTCTGAAATTTGATGGGCTTGGAGTAGTCTGGAATATGAAAGGACAACTCCTTGTCATATCCAAGACCAGTTCTGTGCTTGTTGTGGACAAGCTCTTCCCAAGGTCTGATGATGGGCTTGGGAAGTGCAGACTGAATTGTTGCATCTATATGTAAATTTTCTCTTGTACAAGGAACTGAATGTGAGTCGACTGCAAATTTATATTCTTTCTTTTGATGAGAGTCCTTAAAATTTTTTTGAACAGAAACAGGTTCAGAATGGTGACTCTTTTTCTAAATTTCATCTTGGTAAAGATGAGACTCCAACTGCAAAAACTCAATCTTGTCTTGTGCATCTTGCAAGCAAGTTTCAATATTAAAAAGAGAATTCTTGCTCATTTTTACCATATCATGAACACTGTAATGAATGAATTTATTTGACAACTCTAATGCATCATTTATTTTAGCCATTTTTCTCAACAATTAAAGCTCAAGAAATAAAGGGTGCCAGCTTCTACCAATAATGCACTCATTTACAATGTGATTCAACTTACTTTCAAAAGAATACAAGTGACTTCAAAGAGCCTTTTCTTTCATGAACTTCCAATTATGGAATTCCCAAAGAACAATCTCTACTACTCAAATTATGGAGGACCTCAAGGTGTAGACTTGGTTGTCTGATCAGAAAGCAACAATGAATCACATCATAGAAGTGTTCAACAGTTTCTCAACAACTCAAAGTTAAACACTGACTGAAACTATGAATTAAGAAGCAATGCAATGTCACTGCAAATATTTTGTAAATGTCCAGCAAAAACCACTATGCAATAACCCTTTAAGGCAGATGATTTCTCTCTTCTTCAAAGAATTGTTTTACACCAAAAACTCTAATTGAACAAAAATATATTCATGAGCTTGGATGCTTCATTATCGATGAGCAGATGGTCTTGAGCTTGCTATATTACTTCACAATAAAGAGGAAGGAAAATTTCAAAAACTATGAGTAAGTTTTATGATGCCACCAATTTTCAACATTTTCCTTCACATTGTCATGCCACACATCTTGGTCACATTTTCATAATAGAGAAATATACAAAAAAAAATTCACCTTTTACTATCTATACAATCGATTTATCCATTTACCATATCCTCTCTCTCTTCTTCTCCTGCTGTTTTTTCTTTTTTCTTTTGAAAAAGAAAAACAGTGGTTTTAACTGGGGGAGGATTTATTTAGGGGAGGTTTTAAGTAGGGGAGGATATATCTGGGGGAGGTTTTTACTGGGAGAGGATTTATCTAGGGAAGTTTTTAACTAGGGGAGGTTTTATCTAGGGGAGGCCAATCTGTAAAAAATTGAAATTTATGGCCAAAAAACCAAAAATTAGGTGAACGCAGAGAATCTACGATTTCTATGGTGGGGGGGAGAGGGGGGGGATTCTGTACAAATAATAAAAAAAGAGGGGAATGGGTTGGGGAGGGAGGATATGAGGGGGCGAGGACTATGAGAGGAGGGTTGGGGAGAGAGCAGTGAGGGGAAGGGAGCGGGGTAAGTGGGGAGGGAGAGGGAGTGTAAGGAGTGAGTGGGCTGGGGAGAGGGGAAGCGATGTGAGTGGGGAGGGAGGGGGACAGGTGAGGGAAAGGGGGGGGGGGGAGGGGTGCGGCACTAGGTGGGCGGGGTGGGGAATGGGGGCCGAGGGCTGAGTGGGGGTAGAGGGAGGGTTGGGTGAGGGTGCGGGGATCGAGGTGAGGGGATGGGTTACGGAGGAGTGTAATGAGAGTGTAGGGAAGAGGGGTGACGGGGGCCGTGGGTTGAGTGGGGGGTTTGAGTAGGTCATGAGGCCAAGAGGAGAGGTGAGAATTGGGTGGAGTGTGGTGAGGGGGTCAGGTGGAGAGAGTGAGGCCGCGGGTGACAGCTTTGTGGTGAGGGGATAGAGGGCGAAAGCCTATGAGGGGGAAGGCTGAGAGCTATAGTAATATTTTATTTTATTTTTAATTTTTATTTTTATTTTTTATTATTTATGAAAGAAGGAGTGAGGGGAGGGAGGAGGTTTGAGCGGAAGGATGAGCAGAAATTGAGCAAAAAATTAAATTGTGCTCGGAATTTTAGCAGAAATTGTACACAACAGAAATTTGCATAATTAAAAAAATTTCATATTAACAAAAATTTGCAACAGAATTTTTAGTAAAAACTCAAAAATTTTCTAGAGACCCACTTTAAATAGTAGCATAAAATATTTTTCCGGAAACTCTCCAATTCAATCTTTTCTAAAATTCAAAGATTGCACAGTAATGTGCAGAAATAAGGGTAGGCAGAAATTGCAGGAAAAAATTCAGAATTTTTCCAGAATTTGTAGTAAAAAAAACTCAGAAATTTTTTCATAATTCAGAATGGAGGGAGCAATAAAAATTGAATGCAGTAGGAAGAAATGAGAGAAAACCTACAGAATTCTGAATGAACCCAATAGAATAATTTCTGAATGCTACAAAAATTGATTCCTGAAAGCTGCAGAAAATTTCTGAACACTGCAAAAATGACTAGAATTTTTACAGATCTACACAGGCCACAAAAAAAAATGGCTATCACAAGGTTGAGCTGGTTATGAACATATCAACTCTGATACCATGTGAAACACACACATGGTGTATGAGAAAGATAAACACACACATAGAAATATGGGCATTCGTTGCTTCTCTATTACACATAGATGTACATTTATAATACAATAATGTGATTCTTGGATTCATCTTCCAAGGTCACTTGGACTCCTTTGTGACTCTTCACCTTCCACACCTACCAATAGAGGATTAGGTGTTCAACAAAGTGAAAACTAATTTATATTTACCATTTTTGGCATTTTATAACTTTTTAGAACCCTAATTAGGTTTTAAAGTATATTTTTTGATTATTGCGCTATGTTATTTCGAAAAATGGGTTTTACATGCACCTCTTGTGCAGTGACATGTCCTCAACGTGATGACGATGAAGTGACAAGTTGTATTTTATACTTTTTTGGACTCGGTAAAAAAATGAAAAATTCATTGTTGGAGTCATCTTTCAACTCTTTTCTGACTCTTGAAAATTGAAAATATTGTCGAGACTCTTGTCATTTTCAACTCGTTAAATGGTTGCGAAAGGATATCTACCAAGTATATTTTTATGCATTTTTTGGGCTAGGATATATTATTTAAGAAAAACAAATACCTTAGCCTATTGCGACTACGAGGTTCTCTCAGATACAATTTTCTACCTTTTAGGATCTGTGAGACTACTTACGAAGAGGGAGCTGCTGGATTTTTCTTTTTTTGCTTCTTTTAAAACTCTCTAAACATTAAAAGATGATGAGTTTTTCCTTTGTCAGACTCATTAAAACCTAAATGACATCGAAAACTGTCACCATGACATAACCGAGTTCCTCCTTCCTGGGGCTCGTGAAATGTACTAGGATGGATTTGTTTGAAGGAAAAACTTACATTACAAGCATATGTTATCCCCTTCAAGCTTGTTTCTAAAAATAATTGGGGTACTTGCCAGCAATGGTGGGGGGAAATGGAACCAGATTTCAGTTGTGTTGGCAGTATGTCACCCTTGAACATGACGCTCATATGCATTCTTTTCGAGTTGGGGAGATCTCATTTCGTCATTTTTTCCTCCATGGGTTTGGGTAATCTGTTTTGACCCCTAATCTTCTCTTTTCCGCGTCATCATGGCCTTAGATCCATTGATGTCAAATACTGTCAAATGAGGAGTCGTGTCATTGATATGTGGAAGAGAGGTTTCCGTTTGCAATTTTCAACCTCCCTCTGATCCTCCTTTTGGTCATGATTCACTATCATCATATTCCTCTATCTCATGTTAATAATGTGGGAAATATTATGGCCCTCCTTCAACCAGGTCACTTGCTGTCGACTTTAGCTCGTTATCTAGGATTCTGATTTAGAGAGACCCTTTCAGTACCTTGGAGCTTGTATGCCTCAATGGCAAGTTCTTCGCATTCAATGACAGGTCCACATCATTGGACTTTGATCGAGTGATTTTGCAACTACTTGATGCTAGATCACTCTTGATATTTTGTGGATTGTACTAGTTGTACCTTGAGAGCCATTGTCATTATTGGTGGTTCCTCTCATGCCTTTTAACATCATTCATCATCGGCCAGTAGTCAGGTGAATTTCTCGCATGTTCCAATTATGCTCACATATTCGCATGCTTGAATTTGTACTTTTTTGGGTCGAGATGGAGCACAAAACCCTACGTTTTGTCTGATAAAATCCAGGCTGTGGGATATTTTGGTTTATCATGACTATATGCATGAATATTTTTGATTGGATGACTACGACCATACCTGTGTCTATTTGTTGATCCTTACTACTGGATGGCTGCGTCCATACCTCGGATCTCAATTTCTATGTACTCTATTATGGATGGATGTGCCCATGCAACACGTTCATGTACCATAGATATTGGTTGTATTTGTACTTGCAGGTCCTCTAATAGCGTTATTTGGTTTGCATGCGTTCTCGTAAATCATTTCACTCCTCCCCTTCTCTATGACCTCATGCTTTAGGGGGCATCATCTTGTTGTGTAGGTAAATCCCCTCTGTGGACAGAGGCGATCCCTCTAGCCCTAGAGTGGGTCTAGTAGAAAGAGGACATGCTCATGCGTTAATTCCTAGTTAATGAATGAAAATGAGTCGGGATATATGTCCTACCTTTTTTCCAGCGCAGTTTTTGTAGCTGTGGCAGTAGTCTCCTGATCTTCATCCCAACACATCATGGTCCTTCAGCAATGGCACTCAGGTGCCTGCATAATGATCAAAGAATGATAGAAGCATACAAAACAATATGTGAATTCATAACTATCTAATTGGTCAAGGATAATTAAACGTATTGCGTAAGATTAATCATTTCAACACAAGACGAGAACCAAAACATCAATCATGTATTAATTAAGAGAGAGAAAGAGATTACAACCAAATAAGCCTTGACGTCGCATCCTCTGTTAGTAGGTTTAGTCCAACGCCTCTCAAGAATTTGTCAGGGAATTGGAATTGTCGAGGTAATCAACCTAGAATCTCTCTCGACAAGGGGTCTCTCTTTTCTCTATCTCACACCAGCTATATCAAATTGTTTAAGCTATTCTCCAAAATTTTTAGCTAGCTACATCTATGTGAGACAGATATATTTATAGGATAGGAGGAGGAGGTTGGGATCCCTCAAATGGTGGAAGGGAGGCCTTATCCTTTGGGAGGTTGCTCAAAATTAGGAAGCAAGAAGCCAAAGGAAGATGTTCGACGTTACTTAGTCGAACAACCCATGTTGACTCTACTCACGAAGTGGTTGGCAATGGAAACTTCGCTGCTATATTTAAAAAAATTCCAAAAATAGCTCAGCGTGGGTAGTCCACTGAGATAGAGTGCCAATGGGCGTGGGTCCCAGTGCTAATTTCTCTTATTGGCGCCAGGCCATAACTGCCTGCGAGCGTCAACCAAAAATCATGTGTTTTTTATGGTCTCTTCCAGGAATAGTCAATAGAGGAAATGTTCTTCTCATAGTGAGGGATGGAATGACACTTTTTGCAAGGCATGAAACTACATATAAGTCACAGAAATGGTTCTCCAATGTGCGGTATGGGGATTGCAGGGATGGTGACAAAATTTTGTATAACACTGATGTTGCTCCCCCTAGGCTACCTATACCTCCACATCCCAATTTGAACCCGAACAACGGACAGGAAAAACAGGATCCTAATGGAGAAAAATCCCATCAAGCTTATGTTGTGGAGATACAAGAGGTTAATCTCAGGTCGAGAAGAGTACTCCCAGACAACCATCCCCCATCTCCATCTATAGAGGTTGAGGTGGAGAAGGAATAATATAACACTCTGATCCAAAAACCTCCTTTTCCCGAGCGCTTGATCCACCCTAGTCAGCACACCCTAAAGGAGATTGAACTCTTGGGAGAGTTGGAAAATTTGTGTGTAAAAATACCACTTCTCTAGGACATTAAGGATGTTCCTATCTACAATAATCTCATCAAATAAAAGTTCTTAAAGAAACCTGGAAGGAGGAAGAAAGATACTCCCACCATCAATGTGGTACGACAATTGTCTGACCTGATGCTGGGGAAGGTGGTATTTCCAAAATACCTAGACCCTGGTAGTCCATTTGTTGATATACATATAGATGGTGTCATATTCCCCAATGCTCTGATTTATTTAGGGGTTGCCATCAATATCATGACCAAGGAGACTATGTTGAAACTTAATCTCCAAGGGAATTTGAGGAAAAATACTATAGTTCTGAAACTTGCAGATTGGTCCACCATAACTCCGGAAGGAATTGTTGAGGATGTTGTGGTTGCCATTGACTCTTGGGAGTATCCTACAAATTTCCTGGTCTTGTAACCAAAAACCAAGTCTAGTGGTTATCCTCTCATTTTAGGGAGACGTTGGTTAGCCATTGTAGATGCTTATAATATTTGTTGGGCTAGAAGCATGACTATAAAAAATGGGCCTTTGCGTAAATAGCTAGTGTTATATCATCCAGTCTAGCCTTCCATTGATCATGATCTCCCTATACGGTTGGAGGATGAAGAATATGAGTTATATAAAACTGCCCCTATGTGTACCATAGATGTTATACTTAGAGGGGGGGTAGATTGATGAAAATCAACTCATCGACCATCCCATTAAAAACCAATTCTCCACTAAGACTCCTCTCAAAACACCATTTAAAGACTCTGAAAGCCAACATTGGATAGAAGTGCAATAAGTTGAGGCAAGCTCTGAAACCACCAAAGCTATCGAGTTTGGCCCATCTATATCTCTGAAAATCAAACCAAACCTCTCAAATGAAGAAGAGAGGCAACTATGCCATATTTTGAAAGAAAATATTGAAGCATTTTCTTGGGATTAAAAGGACATGAAAGGGGTGCATACTTTAGTATGCGGACATCACATTTACATCAAAGAAGGATACAAGCCTGTGAGACAATCCCAAAGAAGAATGAGCCCAGATCTGAAGGACATAGTCAAAGAAGAGTTGCAGAAACTATTGGATGCGGGGTTCATATATCCTATATTCGATATTGAGTGGGTATCTCCTCTTGTCCTAGTCCTAAAGAAGAATGGGAAGTGGAAAATTTGTGTTGATTATCGAGAACTTAACAAATCCACCAAGAAAGACCATTTCCATTTCCCCTTTATAGACCAAGTCTTGGATGGCCTTGCAGGGAAGAAGTTATTTTCATTCTTATATGGGTTAAATGGGTATAATCAGATTCAAATCAGCCCTGAAGACCAATATAAGACTACTTTCACCTACCCTTGGTGTACCTTTTCTTATAGAGTCATACCCTTTGGGTTATGCAATGCCCCAACCACCTTCCAGAGAGATGTCCTGAGCATCTTTTCTGAGTTAGTCCATGACTTTATCAAAATTTACCTGGATGATTTCACACCATATGGGGATGACTTCCAGGAAGCTCTCTCCAATTCGGGTAAAGTACTATGAAGGTGAATTGAGATGCATCTCTCCTTGAGCCCATAAAAGTGTGAATTCCTAAAGAAAGCAGGTGTTGTATTATGACACTCCATATCCCAAGTAGGAATACAGTTAGACCTGAACAAAATCACTATCATCAAAAGGGTACATGCTCCTCATAAGCAGAAAGATGTCAGGAGTTTCTTAGGCTTAGCTGGTTACTATAGACAGTTCATCAAAGATTTCAACAAGATGGCTTTGCCATTATTTGGGTTATTGGCCAAATATTCAGTGTTTATTTGGTTCGGTCCTTGTCAAGAGGCTTGTGAGCTCATTAAGAAGCAGTTTATTACTTCCCCCATCCTCTGAGGTCCAAATTGGACTCTGCATTTCCACATCCACATTGATGCATCCAAAAAGGCTATAGGGGCAGCATTAGGACAACTAGAGGACAAAATCCCTTATGCCATTTATTTGATTAGCAAGAATTGTCCGAAGCTGAGCTGAATTACACTCGTACTGAGAAGGAGATGTTGGAAATTGTCCATGCATTGAACAAATTCATGCATTACGTCACTGGATATCAGATATTTGTTCACACTGACCATGCAACCATCAAGTATTTAATGAAAAAACTGGATGTTAATGCTAGAATAATTATATGGTTTTTACTTTTGCAGCAATTTGATTTGACATTTGTTGATAAAATTGGAAAGGAAAATGTTGTTCCATATTTTTTTTCCATGTTAGTTCTCCCTAGAGATGAAGAAGGAATGGTGGATGATCAACTACCAAATGAACACCTCTTTTCCATATCAGCACTCTCACCATGGTTTGCTGATATAGCCAACTACTTGGTTGCGAGATGATCTGGATTTATGTAGGAACACAATAAAATACAGAAATAGACATAAACACAAAGACACAGCAGAAAAAATACTTCATTTTATTTAAATCAAATGACTGAAATATGCTTATAGACATAATGGAAATAAAAATAGCTAGAGTGTTGGTAGGGTATCTCTGAGAAGAGATGTTGTGGCTACAACCCTCTAAACTGGGTTCCAATGAACCTAAAGGGCATATTTATTATTTATAAACAATGGAGAACTCTAAACGTCCAAAAAACTAACCCTAGGATACGAAGCGCCAAAACTATGGGCCCTGTTTGGGTAAATTGGTGTTTCAACTTCCCGGGGACATAACTTTGGCATACGATCTCCGTTTGATGTGTATCATACCTTGTTAGAAAGATATATCTGAGGAGTTCAATTTTTTATGTGATAATTTTTTTATGAACTCATGTTGCTCCCATTTTTCCGAAAAAACATTGTTCAGGGCCTCAAAACAGCTCCAGAAGTTCAAGACCCGAAAAACTGCTAAAAACAGTAAGTTGTGTTATAACTTAAAAACTAAAAGAAGTAATGGTGGGGGTTAAAATGGAATAGGTGGATCGCCACCAATATCCACCTCGATCATTAAGGCCCAAAAAAGGCTCCGAGAGTGTAGGACTAGAAAAACCTGCTAATAATAGTAAGTTGTGCTGAATGTGAAAAGCTGCAAGAATTGATGGTGCGGGTCCAAATGGGATAGGTTGGTGGCCACTGATATCCACCTGAATCATTCCTCCCTCCTTAGGAATCAATGGTTCCTCTTGCATTGAGATCCTCCATGAGATGAGGCAAATTATGTTGAATTGGGTATTAGATTTTTCGAAGATGTCATGGACCTACGGGTAGACATGCTGGATGCATTTATTAATTTTGGTTTCCTTATCAGCCTCATAAAGTACATGTGTGGTTTCTGTATGTGTAGTTGAAGGAGGTATGGCAACATCAGGCATCGGTGCATCGGGGGTCAGATTAATGGAGTGCTTGTCCTGACAGTGTAGAGGAACCTCTGTGAGTGAGGAGACAATGTCCTCGTATTCCTCCATGACTTTTTCCATCTGTTGTAGTCATGCAGGGGAGCCATGTTGCGAGGTTGGGGCCAAAATATTCTTCTTTCCCTATGAGCGGGTTGTCGGGAAAATAATTTCCTGGTTTGGGAAATAATCTTACCGCCTTGTTTTCCAGTAGTCAAAGAGATGATAGGAGGCGGTAGTACCTCCGGCATCCTGTACAAGTTATTTCCCAAAGTAATAATAACAACACAAGGCCTACACTCATACACAGCATGTTGCCTCCACAAGTATGGGTTGGCCCAATAATACATCACATGGTTGGCCCAATAATCAAGAGGAGAAACATCACATAATACCTCAAGAGTGAATGGCTTGATGCTCTACGGAAGGTGGCACTGTTGGCGAATGCGAATATCTCTCCGTGGGTTAAGCCACCTGATGGTATACGACTACAGGTGTGTTATGGTCAGTAGGATGAGCCACTTCATGACCTCTGCTGAAATGAATTTCTTTTGGCTTCCGCTATCAACATGGAATTGCAGTGGAGAACCCTTCACCCAGATATGCGAATGGAAGAGGCGCTCCTCCTCCTCTGGATCATCAAGATCCTCCCTCTGGATCTTGGTGGTGGCAACAATGGCACTGGGCTCCGCATCAATGATTTGATTTCCTTTGTCATTTCCTTTTTCTGGTTCTGACTCAGGATTAGAAAATGCCTCTGATTCAGGTGCCCTTATTTTTCCCACCAATGACTGTTTGGCCCGACACTCGTTTTTGATATGAGCGAGGCTGTTATGAAATTTACACCACTTCCCCATGTCCTTATTTGGATTTTTGGTGTTGTTCTAACTCGCCCAGCTTTGGCCTTTCCCCTTGTTCTGCGGTTCTGGAGCACCTTTCCCTGTCTTCATATTCACAGATCCAAAGTCTCGCTTCTTCTTCTTAAATTTCTGCTCAATCTTGGTGGCATAGTGATATGTCGTGCCATGCGATGTAATGTCGAGGAAATCCATTTCCTCGTAAATTTTTTTGTGCAGATAGTTGTGATACTTGAGCACCAAATTTCTCTCTGAATATTTAATACCCAACTTTGTGCACGGGGTATGGAACAAATTCGTTAGTTCGTGCACATCTTGATCCCTTTGTTCCCGCAGCGTGGTCCACTATATGTATTTGTCCTCATAGCTCCCCACGGGGTAATATTGTTCCTTGATGCTGTCTTAGAATGAATTCCAAGTGGGTGTGGCCTAGAACAAAGAGGTTTCCCCTTCGTCCTCTTGCTCACAGTAGTTTTCCCACCAATATTTGACATGGGGAGAGGCTTTCAAGAGTGCAAAAATAATATTTTTTCGGTCGGAGAAATCAAGGACCAAGAAATAGCCTTCTAGCAAATTTAACCATCTATCTATGGTGTCTGGGTCTATCTGGCCTTCAAATACATGAATGCCAAATTTTACCTATACCTTGAAGGGAGTGGCACCTCCAGAGTTGTTGTTGGCTGCAGATGCGCCATAGGTGGGTAGTCATTGAAGGATCTGGGCAAAATTATCCATCATCACATTCCTCTGTTTCTTGAGGGCCTCCTCGAGAAATATTTTGATGGGATCTCGAGCTCCTTAATCTTTATTTTCTTCCGCCATGGGAGTTTGTTGGGGTTTGCGAGGCTGATCTTGCAAGGTTTCAACCATATCGAGCCCTAACTCCTTATACCCTGACCGCGTTGGGGACATGCAAAGAAAAATAGAGAAAGAGCAGACCGCTTTGATACCACTGATCCATATTTATGGAGGAACACAATAAAATACATTAATAGACATAAACATAGAGGTGTAGTGAAAACAATACTTCAATTTATTTAAATCAAATGACTGAAATATGCTTATAAACATAATTGAAATAAAAATAGCTAGGGTGATAGTAGTGTATCTCTGAGAAGAGATGTGATATCTACAACCCTCTGAAATGTGTTCCAATGAGGCTCGAGGGCCTATTTATTATTGAGAAACAATGGAGAACTCTAAACGTCCAAAAACCTAACCCTAGGAGATGAAGTGCTAAAACTATGGTCCCCGTTTGGGTAAATTAGTGTTTCAACTTCCCAGGGATGTAAATTTGGCATACAATCTCTATTTGACATGTATCATACCTCGTTAGAAAGATCTATCCAAGTACAACTCTCAATTTGAGAAGTGGTTGTAACACCAATGTTACTCCTGATTTTCCCAAAAATCGTCGATTAGGGCCTCAAAACGGCTCTAGAAGTTCAAGACCCGGAAAAATGCTAAAAATCGTAAGTTGTGTTGAAACTCAAAAACTGAAAGAACTCATTTTTGGGGTTAAAATAGAATAGGGGGTGGCCACCAATATCCACCTAGATGATTAAGGCCCCAAAATGGCTCCGGGAGTGCAGGACCCAAAAACTTGCTAAAAATAGTTAGTTCTGTTGAATGTGAAAAGCTGCAAGAATTGATGGCACAGGTCCAAATGGGATAGGTGGGTGGCCACCAATATCCAATTGGATCATTCCCCCCTCCTTAGGAAGCAATGGTCCCCATTGCATTAAGATCCTCCATGAGATGAGGCAAATTTTATTGAACTAGGTATTAGATTTGTCGAAGATGTCATGGACCTGCGGGTGGACATGTTGGATGCGTTTAGTAATTTTGGCTTCTTTATCAGCCTCAGATAGTACATGTGTGGATTTTGTACATGTAGTTTCACGAGGTATGGCAACATCAGGCTGTGGTGCATCGAGGGTCAGATCAATGGAGTGCTTGTCCTGACTGTGTAAAAGAACCTATGTGAGTGAGGAGAAAATGACCTTGTCTTCCTTCATGACTTTGTCCATCTACCGTAGCCATACAGGGGGGCCATGTTCCGAGGTTGGGGCCACAATATTCTTCTTTCCCTGTGAGCAATTTGTAAGGAAAATAAATTTCCTGGTTTGGGAAACAATCTTACTAGGTTGTTTTGCAGTAGTCAAAGAGATGATAAGAGGCGGTACTACCTCCGGCATCCTGTACAAGTTATTTCGCAAGGTAATAATAAAAACATGAGGCCTAGAATCATACACATTATGTTGCCTCCACAAGTGTGGTTGGCCCAATAATACATTAGCTACGTCAAGAGGAGAAACATCACATAATTTCTCATCCATGAATTGTTTGATGTTGTATGGAAGGCGACACTGTTGGCGGATGCGGATATCTCTCCCTAGGTGAAGCCGCCTAATCGTATACGGTTGCAAGTGTGCTATGGTCGGTAGGCCGAGCCACTTTGTGACCACTGTTGAAATGAGGTTCTTTTGGCTTTTGTTATCAACAAGGAATTGCAGTGGAGAACCCTTCACCCACAACTGCGAATGGAAGAGGCACTCCCCCTCCTTTGGATCATCGGGATCCTCCCTCTGGATCTTGGTGGTGGAGAAAATGGCACTGGGATCCGCATCAATGATTTGACTCCCTTTTTCACTCCCTTTTTCTAGTTCTAACATAGGATCAAAAAATGCATCCGATTTGAGTGCCTTTAGTTCGGCCACGAACGACTATTTGGCCTAACACTCGTTTGTGCTAAGAGTGGGGATGTTATGAAATTCACACCAGTTCCCCATGTCCTTATTTGTATTTTTGGTGTTGTTCTGAGTCGCACCACTTTGTCCTTTCCCCTTGTTCTATGGTTCCGGGGCAACTTTCCCTGTCTTCGGATTCGCATATCCAACGCCTTGCTTCTTCTGCTTAAATTTCTACTCAATCTTGGTGGCATAGCGATATGTTGCGCCAAGTGATGTAATGTCAGGGTACTCCATTTCCTCTTGAATGTGTTTTTGCAGACAACCACCGTACTTGAGCACCAAATCTCTCTTTGAATATTTAATACCCAACTTTGTGCACAGGCTATGGAACAAATTCGTCAGTTCATGCACATCTTGATCCCTTTGCTATCACAGTGTGGTCCATTGGATGTATTTGTCCTCATATCTCCCCACGGGGTAATATTATTCCTTGATGTTGTCTCGGAATGAATTCAAAGTTCTTTTGGTCAATAACAGAGAGGGTTTCCCTTCATCCTCTTTCTCACAGTAGGTTTCCCACCAGTCTTTGACATGGGGAGCATCTTTGAGGAGTGCAAAAATAATCCTTTCTTGATTGGAGAAATCATGGACTGATAAATACCCTTCCAACAAATTTAACCATCTCTCTACGGTGTCTGCATATATTTGGCCTTAAAATACATTAATTTCAAAGTTTACCTGTACCTTGAAGGTAGTGACGCCTCCAGAGTGGTTGTTGGATGCAAATGCGCTGTAGGTGGGTAGTCGTTGAAGGATCTGAGCAAAGTTATCCATCATCGCTTTCCTCTGTTTCTTGAGGGCCTCCTCGATAAATATTTTTATAGGATCTCCAGATCATTCATCTTTCTTTTCTTCTACCATGGGAGTTCGTTGGGGTTTGCAAAGCTGATTTTGCAAGGTTTCAACCAGATCGAGCCCTAACTCCTTACACCTTGACCATGTTGGGGACATGCACAGAAAAACAGAGAAAGGGCAGACTGCTTTGATACCACTGATCTGGATTTATGGAGGAACGCAATAAAATACATAAATAGACATAAACATAGAGATGCAGTGGAAACAATACTTCATTTTATTTAAATCAAATGACTGAAATATTCTTATAGACATAATCGAAATAAAAATAGCTAGGGTGATAGTAGCGTATCTCTGAGAAGAGATGTGATGGCTACAACCCTCTGAAATGTGTTCCAATGAGGCTCAAGGGCCTATTTATTATTGAGAAACAATGGAGAACTCTAAATGTCCAAAAACCTAACCCTAGGAGATGAAGTGCCAAAACTATGGGCCCCATTTGGGTAAATTAGTGTTTCAACTTCCTAGGGATGTAAATTCGGCATACGATCTCTATTTGACACTTATCATACCTTGTTAGAAATATATATCCGAGGATTAAAACTCTCAATATGAGAAGTGTTCGAAAGACCAATGTTTCTCCCGATTTTCCCAAAAAACGTCGTTTAGGGCCTCAAAACAGCTCCGAAAGTTGAGGACCCGGAAAACTGCTAAAAATAGTAAGTTGTGTTGAAACTTAAAAATTGAAAGAAATAATTTTGGGGGTTAAAATGGAATACAGGGTGGCCACCAATATCCACCTAGATCATTAACGCCCCAAAATGGCTTCGGGAGTGCAGGACCCAAAAACCTGCTAAAAATAGTAAGTTTTGTTGAATGTGAAAAGCTACAATAATTGATGGTGCAGATCCAAATGGGATAGGTTGGTGGCCACCGATATCCAGTTGGATCATTCCCCTCTCCATAGGAAGCAATGTTCCCCATTGCATTGAGATCCTCCATGAGATGAGGCAAATTCTGTTGAATTGGGTATTACATTTGTCGAAGATGTCATAGACCTGCTGGTGGACATGTTGGATGTGTTTACTAATTTTGGCTTCTTTATCAGCCTCAGACAGTACATATGTGGATTTTTTATGTGTAGTTGCATGAGGTATGGAAACATTAGGCTGCAGTGCATCGGGGGTCAAATCAATGGAGTGCTTGTCCTGACTGTGTAAAGGAACCTCTGTAAGCGAGGAGAAAATGTCCTTGTATTCCTCCATGACTTTGTCCATCTACTGCAGCCGTGCAGGGGAGCCATGTTTCGAGGTTGGGGCCACAATATTCTTCTTTCCCTGTGAGGAATTTTTAAGGAAAATAAATTTCCTGGTTTGGGAAACAATCTTGTTGCATTGTTTTGCAGTAGTCAAAGAGATGATAGGAGGCGGTACTACCTCCAGCATCCTGTACAAGTTATTTTGCAAGGTAATAATAACAACACAAGGCCTAGAATCATACACATCATGCACCTCCATAAGTATGGTTGGCCCAATAGTACATCAACTACATCAAGAGGAGCAACATCACATAATTCCTCATTCGTGAATGGCTTGATGTTGTACGTAAGGCGACACTGTTGGTGGATGAAAATATCTCTCACTAGGTGAAGCCACCTGATGATATACGACTGCAGGTGTTTTATGGTCGGTAGGCCGAGCCACTTCATGAGCTCTGTTGAAATGAGGTTCTTTTGGCTTCTGTTATCGACAAGGAATTGCAGTGGAGAACCCTTCACCCACAACTGCAAATGGAAGAGGTGCTCTCCCTCCTTTGGATAATCGGGATCCTCCCTCTAGATCTTGGTGGTGGAAAAAATGGCACTGGGATCTGCATCAATGATTTGACTCCCTTTGTCATTCCCTTTGTCTGGTTCTGACTTAGTATCAAAAAATGCATCCAATTCGGGTGCCTTTATTTCGGCCACGAACGACTATTCAGCTTGACACTCATTTGTGCTAAGAGTGGGGCTGTTATGAAATTCATAGCACTTCCCCATGTCCTTCTTTGTATTCTTGGTGTTGTTCTAAGTCACCTTGATTTTTCCTTTCCCCTTGTTCTATGGTTCGGGGGCAACTTTCCCTGTCTTCGGATTCGCATATCCAAAGTATTCCTTCTTCTGCTTAAATTTCTACTCGATCTTGGTGGCATAGCGATATGTCGTGCTAAGAGATGTAATGTCGGGGTACTCCATTTCCTCCTGAATGTGTTTGTGCAGAAAACCGCGGTACTTGAGCACAAAATGTCTCTTTGAATCTTTAATACCCAACTTTGTGAACAGGCTATGGAACAAATTCGTCAGTTCATGCACATCTTGATCCCTTTGTTGCTGCAGTATGGTCCATTGGATGTATTTGTCCTCATAGCTCCCCACGGGGTAATATTGTTCCTTAATGCCATCTTGGAACAAATTCCAAGTGGTTGTGGTCAAGAACAGAGAGGGTTGCCCTTCACCCTCTTGCTCAGAGTAGGTTTCTGACCAGTCTTTGAAATGGGGAGCGGCTTTGAGGAGTGTAAAAATAATATTTTCTTGATTGGAGAAATCATGGACTGATAAATAACTTTCCAGCAAATTTAACCATCTATCTATGACATCTGCATCTATTTGGCCTTCAAATATAGTAATGTCAAATTTTACCTGTACCTTGAAGGGAGTGGCACCTCCAGAGTGGCTGTTGGATGAAAATGCGCCGTAGGTGGGCAGTCGTTGAAGGATCTGAGCAAAGTTATCCATCATTGCATTCCTCTATTTCTTGAGGTCATCCTCGAGAAATATTTTGATAGGATCTCCAGCTCCTTCATATTTCTTTTCTTCCGCCATGGGAGTTCGTCGGGGTTTGCGAGGCTAATCTTGCAAGGTTTCAACCAGATCGAGCCCTAACTCCTTATACCCTGACCGCGTTGGGGTCATGCAAAGGAAAACAGAGAAAGAGCTGACTGCTTTGATACCACTGATCCGGATTTATGGAGGAACGCAATAAAATACATAAATAGACATAAACATAGAGATGCAGTGGAAGCAATACTTCATTTTATTTAAATCAAATGACTAAAATATGCTTATAGACATAGTCAAAATAAAAATAGCTAGGGTGATAGTAGAGTATCTCTGAGAAGAGATGTGGCGGCTACAACCCTCTGAACTGTGTTCCAATGAGGCTCGAGGGCCTATTTATTATTGAGAAACAATGGAGAATTCTAAACATCCAAAAACCTAACCCTAGGAGATGAAGTGCCAAAACTATGGGCCTCGTTTGGGTAAATTGGTGTTTCAACTTCCGAGGGACATAACTTCGGCATACGATCTCCGTTTAATGTGTATCATACCTCGTTAGAAAGATCCATTTGAGGAGTACAACTTTCTATTTGATCAATGATTTTTAGACCCATGTTGCTCTCGATTTTCCCAAAAAACGTCATTTAGGGCCTCAAAACGGCTCTGGAAGTTTAGGACCCGAGAAACTGCTAAAAATAGTAATTTGTGATGCAACTTAAAAACTGAAATAACTAATGGTGTGGGTTAAAATGGAATAGGTGGGTGGCCACCAATATCTACTTGGATTGTTAAGGCCCCAAAACGGCTCTGACAGTGTAGAACCTGGAAACCTGCTAAAAATAGAAAGTTCTGCTGAATGTGAAAAGCTGCAAAAATTGATGATGCGGGTCCAAATGGGATAGGTGGGTGGCCATCGATATATACCCAGATCATTCCTCCCTCCTTAGGAAGCAATGGTCCCCATTGTGTTGAGATCCTCCATGAGAAGAGGCAAATTCTGTTGAACTGGGTATTAGATTTGTTGAAGATGTCATGGACCTGTGGGCGAACATGCTAGATGCGTTTAGTAACTTAGGTTTCTTTATCAGCCTCAAATAATACATATGTGGATTATGTATGTGTAGTTGCAGGATGTATGGCAACATCAGGCAATGGTGTGTCGAGGGTCAGATCAATGGAGTACTTGTCTTGACAGTGTAAAGGAACCTTTGTGAGTGAGGAGAAAATGTCCTCGTATTCCTCCATGACTTTGTCCATCTACTGTAGCCATGCAAGGGAGCCATGTTTTGAGGTTGGGGCCACAATATTCTTCTTTGCCTGTGAGCGAGTTGTAAGGAAAATAACTTTCCTAGTTTGGGAAACAATCTTACTGTGTTGTTTTGCAGTAATCGAAGAGATGATAGGAGGCGGTACTTCCTTCAGCATTCCGTACAAGTTATTTCCAAAAGTAATAATAACAGCATGAGGCCTAGACTGATACACAGCATCTCGCCTCCACAAGTATGGTTGGCCCAATAATACATCAACTACATCAAGAGGAGCAACATTACATAATACCTCATTTGTGAATGGCTTGATGTTGTATGGAAGGTAGCACTGTTGACGGGTACAAATATCTCTCCCTAGGTAAATCCACCTAATGGTATATGACTATGGGTGTGTTATGGTAGGCCGAGTCGCTTCACAACCTCTGCTGAAATGAGGTTCCTTTGGCTTCTGCTATCGACAAGGAATTGCAGTGGAGAAACCTTCACCCACATCTGCGAATGGAAGAGGCTCTCCCCCTCCTATGGATCATTGGGATCCTCTCTTTGGAACTTGGTGGTGGAAACAATGGGACTCATATCTACATCAATTATTTTCTTCCCTTTGTCATTGCCTTTGTCTGGTTCTGACTCAGGATCAGAAAATGCATCCGATTCGGGTGCCTTTAGTTCAGTCACCAATGACTGTTTGGTCCGACACTCATTTGTGCTATTAGTGGGGCTGTTATGAAATTCACACCACTTCCCCATGTCTTTCTTTGGATTTGTGGTGTTGTTTTGAGTCACCTCGCTTTGGCGTTTCCCCTTGTTCTACTGTTCGGGGGCACCTTTCCCTGGCTTCAGATTTGCAGATCGAAAGTCTCGCTTCTTCTACTTAAATTTCTTCTTGATCTTGGTGGCATAGAGATATGCTGTGCCAAGCGATGTAATTTTTAGGAAATCCATTTCCTCCTGAATGTGTTTGTGCAGTCAGTCGCAGTACTTGAGCACCAAATATCTCTCTGAATCTTTAATACCCAACTTTGTGCGCAGTGTATGGAAGAAATTCGTCAGTTCGTGCACATCTTGATCCCTTTGCTGCCGTAGCATGGTCCATTGGATGTATTTGTCCCCATAGCTCCCCACGGGATAATATTATTCCTTGATGCCATTTTAGAGTGAATTCCAAGTGGTTGTGGTCGAGAACAGAGAGGGTTCCCCTTCATCCTCTTGCTCACAGTAGGTTTCCCACCAGTCTTTGACATGGGAAGCAGCTTTGAGGAGTGCAAAAATAATATTCTCTTGGTCAGAGAAATCATGGCCCGAGAAATATGCTTTCAGTAAATTTAACCATCTCTCTACAGCGTCTGCATCTGTCTTGCCTTCAAATAAATGAATTTCAAATTTTACCTATACCTTGAAGGGAGTGGTGCTTTGAGAGTTGCTGTTGGATGCAGATGCGTTGTAGGTGGGTAGTCATTGAAGGATTTGAGTAAATTTATCCATCATCGTGTTCCTTTGCTTCACGAGGGCCTCATCGAGCAATATTTTTGATAGAATCTCCAGCTCCTTCATCTTTCTTTTCTTCCGCCATGGGAGGTCTTCGGGGTTTGCAAGGCTGATCTTGCAAGGGTTCATCCAGATTGAGCCCTAACTCCTTATACGTTGACCACGTTGGGGACATGCAAAGAAAAACAGTGAAAGAGCGGACCGCTCTGATACCACTAATCCAGAATTATGCAGGAAAATAATAAAATACAGAAATAGACATAAACACATAGATGCAATGGAAACAATACTTCAATTTATTTAAATCAAAAGACTAAATATGCTTACAGACATAATGGAAATAAAAATAGCTAGGGTGTTGGTAACGTATCTCTGAGAAGAGATGTGGCGGCTACGTCCCTCTGAACTATGTTCCAATGAGGATCGAGGGCTTATTTATTATTGAGAAACAATGGAGAACTCTAAACATCCAAAAACCTAACCATAGGAGATGAAGCACCAAAACAATGGGCCCCGGTTGGGTAAATTGGTGTTTCATCTTCCTGGGGATGTAACTTCGGGATACGATCTCCATTTGACGCATATCATACCCCGTTAGAAATATCTATCCAAGGAGTACAACTTTCTATGTGAGAAATGGTCCATGGACCCATGTTTCTTCGAGTTTTCCCAAAAAATGTCATTTAGGACCTCAAAATGGCTTTAGAATTTTAGGACCCAAGAAATTACTAAAAATAGTAAGTTGTGTTGCAACTTAAAACCTGAAAGAAATAATGGTGGGGATTAAAATGGAATAGGTGGGTGGCCACCAATATGCACCTAGATCATTAAGGCCACAAAACGGCTTCGGGAGTGCAGGACCTGAAATCCTGCTAAAAATAGTAATTTGCGTTGAATGTGAAAAGCTGCAAGAATTAATGGTGCTGGTCCAAATTGGATAGGTGGGTGGCCACCGATATCCACCTAGATCATTGGAAGATTCTCTCATAATATTTATATCATGGAGAGGAGAAAAATCATTAGAAAAAGTGCCCCTTTCACATGGATTGGGGGGAACCTCTTCAAACTAGGCCCTAATCAAATCCTAAGAAGATGTATGAGGGAAGAAGAAGTTTTTGATATCATCTTTGAATGTTATCATAGCCCATGTGGAGGTCACTTTGCTGCAAAGAGAACTGCTTGCAAAGTTTTGCAGGTGGGTTACTATTGGGCTACCCTTCACCATGATTCGAGAAGATACATCAGTAGGTGTGACCAATGCCAAAGGATGGGGAAACCAACACAAAGGGATGAAATTACTTTACACCCTCAGGTGGCTCTTTAGACATTTGACAACTGGGGCATGGACTTTGTTAGACCCATCTATCCACCATCCAGACAAAAGAAGCATATCATAGGCCGCACTGATTACCTGACAAAGTGGGCTGAAGAAAAAGCAGTGAAGGTAGAAACCAAAGAAAAAGTAGCAAAATTTCTGAGGGAGAATGTGTTTTACAAATTTGGATATCCCAGAGAAATAGTGACTGATCAGGGATCAAAGTTCACCTCTCACCTCATTGAGAATATTTTGAGGAAGCACAAGATTAGGCATAGAACTTCTATTGCCTATCACCCTCAGGAAAATGGCCAAGTAGAAGTAACTAACAAAGATTTAGAGAGCATCCTCACCAAGGTTGTGAGTAGCAACAGAAAATATAGGGAAGATATATTGGGAGAAGCTACTTGGGCCTACAACACCACTTGGAAGACAACAACAGGATTCACTCCTTATGAACTATTCTATCGTAAGAAAGCTCTAGTTTCAGTTGTGTTGGAATTCAATACCTTAACAATGGCAGTTGATTAAATATAGATCTAAAAATTCCCAAAAAGAGAGGTTTCTGCAACTAAATGGATTGGATGTGTTCAAAATGCAAGCACTTTTTCACACAGAGGTAGTTTAGTTGCAAAGGAAGGTATGGCATGGCAAGAACATCAAAGAAAATACCTTCAAAGAAGGATATGGGGCATTGTTGTATGATTCAAGGTTTAAAGACTTCAAATGCAAGCTGATGACAAGATGGTTTGGGCCTTACATAGTGGAGAAATTCTTTGATAATGCCGCAGTTCAAATCGGGACTATAGACGAGGAAGGGATCCCCTTGCTTATCAATGGTCACATACTTAAAATTTACAAAAAGCCTCTGTCAAGGGTAGAATTCATCAATTAAATAAGAAGAGAGGTGTATGTGATGGGAAACTCCATAGTTTCCCACACCTCATGAAAAAATAAAAAATAAAATAATAAGCTTGTGGGTTGAAAACCTCAATGGAGGCAGCTCACTTGATCAAAAAAAAAAAAAAATGGCGAACAATAAAGAATAAAGATCCATGGGTGAAAACCTCTCTGAGGTGCCCAAGGCAAGATTGTGGGTTGAAAACCTCTATGGGGGGAAGGCCACTTTCTTTAGGAAAAAAAAGGAAAAAAAAGAAGAAAAATAACAAAACCAAAAATATGCATCTACATCACTATGTTTTTCTTTGTTTGTTATTTTGTAGGTTGTTATTGGTTTTTGGAAAACAAAAGGAAGCATTCAACTTATTTTCCCTTCTTCTATCTTTCCATCCATCCCATCATTCACTCCATTCATCTTCATAGCTTCCTCCATCACCTCCATACACCACACTCCTCCATTCCTGAGCACAATGTAGCAAGATAAGCAACAAAAAAATAGACTGCTACAAAGATCAGGAAACTCCTTCAAAAACAATTTATTCATGGATTTCTAAGAAGGAAAACAAGGGAAACTACATAAAATATTACAAGAGAATGATAATTTTACCCATGGCATCCCAAGCACCCCACGCGACATCCACAACAGAGAGAAACATCAGAAAATGGTTAGCAGCTCATTCAGGAAGCTTCTCCTTCAACAAGCTAGTCAATCAGAGAACAGGAATATGGTGAAGAACACAGCATCTAAAAAGGTTTGTCTCAAACCTCTAGCTCCTGCATCCACCTTGGAAAAAATAGGTGAACTCAGGTATAAGCTCTCATCGCTTGCTATGCATTCATAATAGCTAGAAATAATTAATTTTCAGACTTAGATTTTGAGGAGCAGAAAGGTGGCCAGTTAACTCGACCACCACCATGAGGTATGGCTGGAATAAAATTGGGAGTACATGCCACGTGGGCATGCAAAAGAAAAATTTTAAATCAGTGGAGTAGAGGAGAACGAGGGGAGGAAAATGTGTAGTCCATCCTAAATTAACAGGGAGGAGGAACCAATTGTCTATGATAGAACTAGAGCTCAATAGAGTTATATTGACACTCCAAATTTAGCTACGTCATCTAATAAAAGGAGATGTCGTTGCATCAAAACTAGTGGAGTGTGCACGGAGGTAGCGGAAGCACGCACTTGAAGGCCTGGAAGGAGAGATAGAGACAAAGGGCCAGATCAAAACAGAATATATGGCCATAGAAGTCATAGAGATAGCATAAACTGGGCGAGATACAAACTCACAACCGAGCGCCACATCCCCTCACTACAAAATGATAAGTTGCACCATGGCTCCTTTGAGCACAAAATGATAAAGGCAGACCTCTTGGTATTCGGGAGCTAACAAGAATGATAGAAAGCCATAAAATTCTCCCCTAAGCCTGATCATCATTGAAGAATCACAAAGTGGGGAGGAAAGAATTGAAATATCTCTAAAGGAGCAGCTGCAGAAGGCACAGGTAGAGAATGTAGTGCTAAAGGAAAGTAGCCACCATAGCAGACTTATGCATAGAATCCCTTCGGCACAGATTCCCCTCTGACTCATATGATGTGTACCTCAAATAAAAATGGCTTATATTTCAAATCAAGAATATAGCCTCTCATGGATCACTCCCTTTCCAAAATTTTAGGCAATTCGTGAAGTTCTACTAGCAAGCCAACATACCTAATCAGGAAAAGGTGGCAGAGTTTTATATGCATAACTTTGTGTTGACAAATATGGAGATTTGGGACCACAATTCTACAATGGGGGACATGAGGTTAATGGCTCTAGCATCTTGGATTGTGAATGAGGACAATAGAGTGAAAGAGATATGGAAGGTCATGGGAAGAAGAAATAGAGAACCCTTATATGTCAGACCCGAAATGTTCAGCCCAAGAGGAGTCATCCTTAACCATCGAGATATTGAAAAGGACCCTGCACTCGTTAAAAGCTACCTTCGGACTCAAAACCAGGTGATATTCCACTTTGATGATGTTTCTAGGTAGATAGAAGAGGAGTGCATTATGGCCAGCTAAAGGAGATGGAACAACCTCCCACATAGCCTCAAGAATAGGGAGTATCATACTCCATAAAGACTGAGGGGTGCCAAAAATATCCGATGGATGGGACTAAATCTCAGCCCACCTTTGCTGCTGGGGTTGACTGATGAAGAGGACACATATGCACAAGATAGAGAATTGGAAAATTTAGAAAAGAAAGATGCAGGATTTTACCCCTTCGGGAAACTCCCACACTTCTTCCTCGGGAAATTAGGGGGGCTATCAAAACTTTGAAGGAAATGAAGGGGGAGGATCAGTTGCTCAGAGGATGAGCAACCATTCAGTAGGGGGGTGATGATGAGCTCCATCATTAGACATATTTGGAGGGGTTAATAGTCACCTATTTACCCTCTTAGATATGTTTTTCTTGCATTTTTATTATTATTTGGGTTTATGATGCTAATATAGCTGGTTATTAAGGCTAACATACTCGCAGTGCCTAATATAAGGTTGAGTGCTAAAAATCATGATTTATTAAGCATTTTTATAAAGATTTTATCACAAAGACTCGGAGGAGACAACAAGGAGGAATTATAGGAGGATTGTCCACCATCAAAGGCAGCTGAAGGATCCCAAAGATTCTCTCTAGCAATTTGAATTCCAAAGGTAGCCGAGTATCTCAAAGAGGAGAGCACTCAGTCTTGGTTTACTTGGAGTCCAGTGGACTCAATCACCATTTTCTAGTGAGCTATTGGTAGCTTTCAGGTAGAATAAATACGGCAGAGCTAGAGCTAGGAAGAGTTAGTCTATCCTAGTCTTGCTTCCATTCAGAATTATTGTTTTGAACTATTGAAGATTTTTGTTTTATTTAGGGATCGAAACTTTCAGATATGTATGTAGTTATTAATTTATGAAATGAGCAGACTGATTTCTTTTGATTGATTTAATTTCAGAGGGATAGGATCATGGGTTAGGGCCCAATCCATGGGCCTCAGCTTCTATGATGTTATTATATTTTCCTTTTTGTCATTTGGCTAGTTTTTAGTCTATCATTTAAGTTATATTTTCTTCTGATAAGGTTCATTACTATTTAGTTTTTGTGTCTCTATAGTTTTAATTGCTTATGCATAATTAAATAGAGGAAAAACTCCAAAGTTGTGGTCAAGTCTCCCCCCTCTCATCTTTGTCAATAGAGTTCGAGTAGGGGCAAACCTTCCCACAAGCCAAAATTTATTTCTGTTCGAGTTCGGGGAAGAATTTTTATCACCAAGTCCAAGTGTTTCCTTCACTATTTCATCCCACATTTCTGTCTGTTTCCCATACATGAATCCATAGGTGTAATTCACTTCTGAGCACTGCTCTTATGCTTCCATCTCCATCCTTTACTTCTCACCTTAGCGCTGCACTTACCTTCCTTCGAACACCCTTAAGCTCTTTAGCCTTACTTCTCTATTTTTCTTCGTTCATGGCTACCTTACCCTTTTTTCGAAAAACATGTGAAGAACCATATAGAACCACCCAAAACCCAACCTTTGCCTTTTCTCCTCGATACTCTCACCACCGTATGCTGTGCTTCATGATCGCAACATTTAATGATTACATATAACACTTACCGCTCGTTCCTTGTGATTGCGATATTGCAAAATCACACTTTGCAGTACTTACCTTTCACCTTAACGACTTACCGCTCTCATTCACTAATTGCCTACCTTATTCCTTCGTTCTATCAGTCAACATATTCAGACTCATTTTAATGCAAAAACAAGTGAAAACCATCAAAAACCCGACCACCGCCTTCGTCCTCGAGACCCCCACCACCATACATCACACTTTGCAAATCACAACATTTAACATTTACTTTAGCACTTACCACTTGTTTGTTGCAATTGCGATATTGTGAAATCACAAATCGCACTTCGCAACTCTTAGCTTTTACCTCTAACTATTACCTCTTGTTCTTGTGATTTCGATATTGCGACATCACATATTGCAAATCGCAACTTTCCCTTTGTTATTTTCAATGCCATGTCATCTACATTGCCAATCGCAGCCCGCGACATTTACCGTATCACAAATCGTACTTCGATGAACTTACCATATCACAAATCACAACTTTTCCCTTTCTTCCTCTCACCACCATGTCATTTTCATCGCAAATCGTAGTCCGCAACCTTTACCATATCACAAATCGCACTTCACTAAACTTACCATATCCCAAATCACAAATTTTCCCTTTCTTCCTTTCACCGCTACATCGTAGATTTTGTCCTCCATCACGCTCTACCATCGCACTTTTGAGTTATTTCCACTCCAAAGTAATTTATCATGTTATAATAAATTTTTCTAAGGGTTTAACCCCCTCTTTCTGCTTTTAAACCTCGTTTCATGCGTTAAACCTCCCAATAGCCTCTTTTAGCCCTTTTTCTTCTTCTAAGCTGCAAATTAACTCTTTTTAGTTAGAATTAAGTCATGGATAGTTTAGCTGCACGGATAAGAGAATGATAGACAGATCATCGGATAAGTAGAATGCATTTAGCCATTCCACCAAGTTAAGTTTGGTTTAGAATTAGTTTCCTTTCTACCATTTATTTTCAACAAGTTAACTTAGTTTGTTTTTAGTCATTTCCCTTTCTGCCAATTAAATTAGTTTCATTCTTGTCATTTCTTTTCAACACTGTAGTTTAATTTCCTTTCTGTCATTTCCTTCTAGTAATTTGTTTTCCAATTTTTCTCAGAATTTAAGAAATAGAACCCTTTCATAAAGAAGAAGAGGATGACATGAACAAAATGCATATGTTGTTTATATATCACTGTCACCTCAAATTTTGTACGAACCCTAGGTTGATAAAGTAAAGTAGGGTAGCCCCTGGGAATTGCAACACTCTTGGTGCAATACCAAGGCTCACCAGTCATTTCAAATTCACTTTTCATGTTTGTTTTAAAATAAACAATGAGAGAAACATCATTGCTAGTAAAAATCAAATCATCTACATACAAAACAACAATAATAATTTTACCGTTATTTTCTTTGATGTAGAGTGTGGGTTAACCATCCAAATTTTCAAACCCATTGTCCACCAGGTAAGCATCAATCATGTTGTACCATGCTCTGGTTGCTTTCTTTAGCCCATAAAAAGATTTATTCAACTTTCTCACTTTGTGTTCTTGGCCTTCTATCTCATAGTAGGAGGTTGTTCAACATACACCTCCTCTTTCAACACTCAATTCAAGAATGATGAATTCACATCAATTTGATAAAATTTCCATTTTTTTTGTGCTGCTATAGACAACAATGTCTGCAATGTCTCCATCCTTGCAACTGGTTCAAAGGTTTCCTCATAGTATCCACTTTTCTGCTGCTTGTATCCTTTGACAACTAACCTTTTTTTGTGCCTTTCTATATTTCCTTAAATGTTGCTCTTGGTCTTATAGACCCATCTCACTCCAATAACTTCTTTTCCTTATGGGAGGTCCACTAACTCCCATGTATCATTCTTTTCTATTGCTCCTATCTCTTCATTCATTTCTTCAATCCAGTTTTCTTCTTTGACTGCATCTTCAAAATGTATTGGGTCATCAACATGAAAAAATAAAGCAAATAAAGAATTCAGACGAACATTACTATTAACTTATTCTTGCTCATAAATTTCACTTAAATTTCTGATTTTCAGTCTTCTTGTATTTGCTGAAGATGTTCTTGGAGTTTCACTTGAACTTGAGGGACTTTTTGATACCCGTGGTGTGCTTGGAGAAGCACTTCCTTGGTTTTGCAATGATGTTCTATTGCTTTCTTGCGGTGTTCTCTATTGAGCTTGTGTAGGTGGAGGAGGAGCCATCGTTGATAAATTATTTTATGCAATCAATTCATCTTTGTATTCATGTGAAATGCATGTCTTGACATTCACTGTCTTCTCTAAACTTCCATCCCAAGCTTCTTCTTCTATGAAATGAACATCTTTGTTGGTTATTACCTTCTTGGTTGATGGATTATAGAGCTTGTAAGCCTTGGATTCATCACTATATCCAATAAATATACACTTCTCACCCTTGCTATCCAACTTCTTCCTTAACTGATCCGGGACATGTGCATATGCCACACATCCAAACACTCTCATGTGAGTGACAACTTTATTTTTTCCACTCCATGCAAGTATTATATAATTCTATTCATAATAGCTTTGGTTGGACATCTATTTAAAATATAAGTTGTAGAATTGATAAATTGTACCCAATAATCATTTGGAAAATGATTTTCCTTCAAAATACTTCTTACCATGTCCATGATGGTCCTATTCTTTCTTTCTGCGACACCATTTTGCTGAGGTGTATACCTTGTGTTAAATTCCTTGTGAATCCCATGCTCCCTGGAGAAGCGTAGGAAGTCTTTGGAGATATATTCTCCACCTCTATCAGTTCTCAACACTGTTATTTAGTGTCCTCTTTGCTTCTCAACAAGAGATTTGAAGTGGAATAACTATTCAAACACTTCACTTTTCTGTTTTAGAAAATAAACCCATGTATTCCTTGTGTAATCATCTATAAATGTCAAAACATAATTAATTCCAGCTAATGATGGCATTTGCATTGGTCCACATAAATTTGAGTGGACAATCTTCAAAGGTGCCTTTGCCCTTATACTCTTTCTTGTTGGAAATGATTCTCTGTGTTTTTTACCCAAGATGGATCCTTCACATAGGCTATCTAGTTTCTATATGAGTGGTAATCCCTTTACCATGCCTTTTCTATGCAACAAGTTCAAACCTCTAAAATTGAGATGTCCAAAACTCAAATTCCATAACTAGCTCTCATCTTTCACTTTTTCTTGAAAGACATCTTGTGTGACAGTTGTTACAACACCTTTGTCCATCAAGTCTGATTTGATCTTGAGAGGAAACATCCTATTTCTTGTCATATGCACTTTTGCAATGACCTGTCTACTTGGAGGTATATCAATGATTGTATACACATCATTTTTAAAAAGCACATTGTAGCCCTTCTGCATGAGTTGTCCAATGCTTACAAGGTTACATTTCAAGACGGGTACATAATAGACATCTGGCACAAAATTATTCTCTCCCTTCTTTGTCAGTATGTCTGATCTTCCTTTCCCCATGACAGAGAACTTGTTGTCAGTCCCCGTTGTCACTTCATATTTTACACTTTCATCTAGATTGGCAAAGATTGCTATGTTTCCAGTCATATGGTTACTACACCCTGAATCTAAGAACCATACATCTTCTTGTTTTTCTTGTGCTACATTACAAGTTAAAATCACATTTCCATGGTTCTGATTTTCTTTTGTAAAATTTACACTAGGTTTATTACCCATGTCATTTTGGTTATTTCTACATTTGTTTGCATAATGACCATATTTTTTACAATAGTGACATTAGACTTGAGATTTATCATACCTCTGTCCTTGTGCTTGATTCTATGCTTAATTCTAGCTTGAGCCTTGGCTTGGATTCTCATTGATGCCCCTCCCACTTATTCTTGCAGGATTGCTTCTTCCCACTATGTGTGGGCTTATTCCTCTTCCTCGGTAGTTTTATCTTCCTTGACCTCTACTTTGAGAAAAATACATTTGTGTATTAAAGGCATGCTCCAATGAGGAGTTTTTTTTCTATTCAGTCTATGCTCATGAGACATCAGTGATGCATGAAGCTTATCCCATTGAATTGTGTTAGTTGGGGATAAGTCATGCTTGTGCCTGCTACTTCCATCTCGACAATGTAACAAAAAATTCTCACTACTAGAGAATCAGTTTCTCAAACAACCTTTCAATTTCTTCAGTAAAGACCCATTCTTTCACTGAGAGCCTAGACTTACTCTAATACCATGTTGGAAATTCTGAATAACACAAATAGAGAGAGATGCGTTTCCCTCGACAATGCAAAGAATGCAATGCATGTGAAAATAATAGTCATACAATTCATAGACAAGCAACAAATTTACACAGGAGAGGAACTCTTTAAAATTTATTTAACTCTTCTCAAAAATTTGATTCATCTCTCACTTAACATATGAGAAATTACAAAGGTTTATACAAAATGGTTGAGGCTTGCGTTTTAATGCAATTCAATGTGGGAATGGATGTTCAACAACAAAATCATCCTTCTGTTCTAATTTGTTGTTTACAAACGAAACAATGTACAAAACACATTCAAAACACATATCAGTGGACCTCAAATATTGTGGGCTGTTCTTTAGAAAACACATCGCGTCTAGGGCCTCCATCGTAAATCGTTCATCGATGATTTTAAATTTTAACTAGCGTGAACATGAGAAAACCTTAAGTCTTGCGATATGCGATGTGACGTGGCACATCGAATCACCATGTAAATATCTTAACCTATGGGTGCTTATCCATTAACTCTTGAGCTTTTGGATGTGCGCTTTGTGCTACCCTCCTAACCTTGACATGTGCCCCTTTGTGATTGTATCCCATCGCAAATAACTTATCTTGTGGGCAGATTTAAAAAGTAAAACTTAAACTTTGCGAAGTGCGGGTTGTGGGCGATAAGCCATGGGAAATGCGAAATACAAAAAGGTAAGGAAATAAGCCAAAACAAAAGGTTTATGCAGTAATGTGGAAAATGGTTGGTGGGTCCCACTAGATCGCATTGGCGGGGAAATAACATTTTGGTGAAGGGCTTAAAGTTAAACGCTAAGAGTTGTGAAGTGCAGGTGATGACGCGGAAAATCACGGTAAGTGAGAAATGCATAAAGTTAAGGAAATGGGTGGAATACAAAGGATTTCATGGGTTTGAAAATACGATAAGGTTGGTGGTGGGTCTTGCCGATATTGCATCGGCGGGGAAATAACATTCGGCAAAACCGTTTAGGGGTAAACCATAAAAGTTGTGGGTGGCGAAGTGCGGGCATGGTAAGTCAACGTGGAATAATTGAAATTAAATGTAGACAAGGCTCGGCTACTATGTTTTGATTATTTTTGGGTGGATTTCATGAAAATTCCTTCGGGTCTGAAGCCTACTGCTTGTCCTTCCTACACAAAAATTCATTGAAGCATGGTTTGCTACCACTCCTTATTCATGGCAGTGGTTGAGAGTAATTCCAACAGTGGTTTTGGTGTAATGATCATTTCTTCTAAACAAAACTAGTGGGTGTTTGATTGCCTAATGTAGAATAATTTTGTCCAAAAAGCATTAAGGAAGGCATGTCTAGAATAGAAGACAAGTGACAGTCATAAAGAAATAAAGACACGGTCTTTGCAGAAATTCCAAAAGTGCTCTTTGGAGGCTAATACTACTCATCATACATATTATGCACAATCACATGTGGCGTCTACAGTATATTCATAATATTATCTATCATTATGTAACATATACAAAGTGTTCATCTCGATGTAAATGACAGGCAGTTTCGATGGTATTGATTCGGTGGTTAAATCCATTACATAACACACTTCTAAATGAGTGTTGTGTTTTTACAAGCTCAGGTGAATCCTCAATCTTAGGAACTATAACCAAGATGGAGAAGGCCCAAAATGTCATCTATACATATAATATATATCACACAGAAAAAAAGAAAAAAAATAATCACAAGACTTCTCGCCTGCATTAGTTACAAGGATAGAATTCCATAGATGCTTCCAAGCTGCAATCACTCTGAATATAATTTGGATTGTTGCTCACCAAATGTTCAAACAACACCAATTCGCATGCAATTGAAAAGTATTTTGTGTATTTCTCAACGATGAGAACCGTTAGCAATAGATCGTTGAGAGACTCTGCACTTATGAAATATCATATCCTCCTCTTCCCAACATACAATGTCTTTCATCCCTTGTTATCTTGATCTGCGTGGATTAGGCTCGATAGCCTCCTCTCTGAAATGTCGGGTGTAGAAACTTCATCTGAACCATGAACATCATCTCTGAATGAATTAGGATGTGAACTGAGATTACTGTGTGAACGTGTCACCCTTGGGAATCTCTTCCATATTTTGATAATGCTCCTGATATTCATCATCATCTTGCTTTGCTACCCCATCCTCAAATCAAGCCCTTTCATTGGTTCCAGATATCTAATTTTTTTTAAGATAGTCTGCCTTAGTTATTCTATGTTCCTAGGTAATAATGATATAATAAAAATTGTTAAAATAACCAATAAGAATAATAAAAGATAGGGTCTAGCTTAGATATTATATGTGTTTAGGTAATAATAATGTAATTGAAAATTTTAAAATAACCAATTAGAGACTTATTCTACAGCCAAGTATGATCTGTAAAGGTGTAATTCTACTATTAAATTGAATTGTTAAGCCAAAATAAAAATTTTAAAGGAAGATGAGCATTGTTCTCGGCATAATTTTGAAGTAGGGAAAGTGGGAACGAAGGTTGCGGGTCTCCGACTCCTGCTGGTTACTTGGTACGTGATGTGTCTCGTTAGTAACATAATTAATTTTTCTCCTCCTGCTAACTGTCTTATTTTTTACGAAGGCAACCAAAATTTAGTGCGTTTGCATGTGGCTCTTCATTGCGGGTGCCTATTGAATTATGACTTCTGGTATTATTTACAGTCCTCTTTTTATCATTTTATGGCCCTAATTAAAGGATATTTCCCATTTTCTAGTTATATATACCCTCTCTTAAGTCATTTGTATGATATCCTGGTGATTATGGTTTTTCTGGCCCCTGCTGTTGATCCATTCTTTATAACTCTCTGTCAGATTTCCTTCTACTATATTTATGCTATGTTACTAGTCTGTAATGATAATTTGCGGGCCCTTGCATCTAAGGCCTATGAAACTGTATGCATGGCAATGCAAGACCACCCTGGTTATGTATCTGGCCCTTATTATTTTCATCCTAATATCTATGGTCAAGGTATAGGCCCTCTACAGGGTCTCCGGGTTTATGTCTGTTTTTTTAAGTTGGTGTTATCAGTTTATAATCATGATTCTAGTCTTTCAATTACTCGAGTCGGAAATAGGAGCCTCTGTTCTATTAGGCAGCACCCCTCTCTTCATGGGTTATGGGCCAGGGATTTGCATTGTCTATCTCTATATTTATCTTTGTCTAAGCTTAACTTATATAACTCTAGCACCTACAACAGGAATAACAATGCTATCTGTTATTTGGTAGCGATTTTCATGAAGGCAGTTGTGGGCTGTATTTGTTGTTCCATGCAAACTATTATTGACTTTTTCCTACCATATATAGGCCTTTTTAAAATTATCACATGTGTTGCCAAGTCTCTGTCTAGGGATTTGAAACAAAATAGTCAAGTATTTGAACTTTGGAATACAAACATGGTAAAAGGACAACCTGCCAAACATCACCTAAAGGAAAAAGGGAAGCATCAACTTCCAAAGTCCACAGCTAGATCTAGGAAGCAAGGAAGAATATTAAAAAAATAGGTTATGGAAAACCTCTTTGATGTTTACTCAACAGGAAACCCTCCACAGGTCCGCAACCTTATTCAGGGCTGGGAGAGAGATTGCAACAACAAAGAAGAGGAAATATAACAATAGGAGGAAGCCATGGACTTCATTAAGGACCCTGTGAATACAAGAGGGAGAGTGTCCCTTTTTCATCAGTCCATACATAATTACTAGACACTCAAATGCGTGTTGGCCGAGGCCATTATGAGTTTACAGAAAATGGAAGGAGACCCCCAAGTGGTTTCAGTTATGTAGGAAATTAAAAGAGAGATTCAGGAGATTCGTGGGTCGCAACATTATGCTACAACTCGTCTTGGAAGAATTGAGCAACAACTTCAAACCATGCAACAAGTAGACATGTCGGGCTCCACTGTTAAAGAACCGGCACATGTTGAATCTTCAGATGATTGACAAATTATCTCCTTGGTTTTCTAATGTATTTTGCAGCTACCATTTACTGTTTACAGTTAGACTTTGTTAGGCGTAGTATAATGGACATAGTGGCTAGTAGACGTTTGAAACTTTTTCAATATTGGATGGAATTTAACTCTTTAAGATCGCCAACAAACTTGGTTTCCTTGGGCAGATTGAGACCATCAAGTTTTTATATATTGCAACCTACTTCTTTTTTGATAAAAGAAAATAGTAAACTACTACTAAATTTAAAAAAATAAAAAAAATAAAAAATAAATAAAAAAATCTAAAAGTTAAAGAAATTAAATAACTATACAAAATATTCAAATAATATCAACTCATACCAAACATAAAACATCTAAATATATTAAGTCATTAAAAAAAAATCACTTCAAAAATTTAATAAATCACTTCAAAAATTTAATTTTAAGATTTTGACCATTGCTTCTTTCTTATAAAATTGGTTTCGGATTAACCAATGTTCAGTCTCCTTCTCATTTGATTACCAGAAAAATTCTTTTAATTTTAATCCCTCTCAATTTATATTAGGTTCCGTATTTAAAATAAATCTATCCTAATATCCGCCACACTGATATTGATTCGAGAGAAATATCGAAATAAATAATTAATGCTCCTTAAAAAAAGTTTTCGCTGAAGATGGTATCCATGGAAATGAAAATCTGATATCCATATTGAACCAAGAGAAATTAACGTTAACGTAACTGCTCTAATCCATGATGTAGACAACATTTTCTTCATTAATATATCATTAAACACCATGTGAAGATCTGCCATGAACGACAACTGTTGTCAGACACTGAAATGACACATGCAGAAGGTATTGTTCGTGATGGACTTAGTAATTCCATTTTTTTTCATTAAACATTAACTAATTGTTCATTTTATAAATTAATTAGTCGTCGTTTCCCTCTATTTTGTCCTTTCATACGAGTGTCCACATAACATAACGCAAAGCTTAGAGATTTGATTATTTTTTTTATAATTTTTTTTTATTGTCAAATCATTAAATTCAATCCAATATCACGAGCAACAAAGTTTAGAAGAGATTTGACACATTTTGTTTTCATAATTTTTCTTTATTGTCAAATCATTAAATTCAGAACAATATCAGCCCAATATGAGAAACAACAAAGTATACAATCTTATAAGATCATTTTCATCGTCACATCAAACGAAGCAGAAAACTTGCTTTGTCCTAATCGTTATAAGTTTTGATATGATTGGAAATATATAAACTGGTATTCAGCATTAGTCAATTTGCAATGGTCAGATTGATTTCTGCCAATACGACGATTTAATCCTCCTAGTCTGTATGCTCTGTAACAGCCTGATTAAGTTGAAACGTGCTTGAGCGTGAAACACCAATAATTTTGTTTCCGTTTTAACACGTAAGGAGAAATTAATTTGATATGGGCCGCAACCAAGTATAGCAGAGGAATTAATTTTTTTTATGGGCGAGAAGTTACTTCAGCAGAGGAATGAAGTTTTTGTCTACGGAGGAGCAGATTGAATTAAAACAGTCAAGTCGGGCGTAAAAGCCCTCAACAACCAAATTGAAGAAAATTGATGAGAACAGGTGGAAGTCTTTTATTTATGAAAAGCCGGACAAGTGGGCCCTACCACTTTGTCGCAGATCGCACATCGCAATGTCCTAGATTTGAATTTTAAAATGTCTTGCAGATGTGGTAAGTCGCGATGCGATCACGCTATCGCAAATCGCACATCGCACAAATCGCAAGTTCCGTTGTTATTTTACCACAGTGTCTTGTTGATGGGAGAAGTTCCGTAGCGGAACGTTCTATATATATATATATATATATATAACATTGAAACATATAATAATCGCCCTCCCGTATAGCGCGAGGCCCGTGGGTCCACTTGACCACGTGGCGACACCTCAATGGAATCGCAAGGCTCAATCGCGAGGCTCAATCGGAGCGGATATGTTATGACCTCCGATTGAAGGTCGGACCCGATTGTGTTATATATCACAGTTTATGCGCCAATCGCATCCGTCGTTTGATCGCAATTGGAATATCGGGAGTTTATGTTGCGATTTAAGTTCTGGACCCGACGGCATTATATGTCGGAGTTGATAGTTGGATTGCGCCCACAATCTAGTCGCAATCGAAACTTTTGAGTTGTGTGCCCCGATTGCTCTTGTTAGTTGTTTGCAATTGCGATGTGGTCCCCACCTTCTATGGCGTGCATCGTATGTGTTTAATAGTTTTGTTTTAATGTTTTTTCTTTTATGTGCCACATATATAATGTAAAAAGGCCCGCAAGCCAATTGAATTTTTGCATTGTTTGTTTTCGCGCATCCATCCGCGAAAGAAGAAATACACAGCAGTGTTGGTCAATACAGAGACAGAGAGAGTAGTTTTGAAGCACTGCGTCTGCAGCAGTCATACATATTTTGTGAATCCCTCACTGTTGAGGAAGAATTTGTAACAATTTGTTTTTGAAGAAATAGAAGTTGTTTTAAAATCTGAAACTCTGTCTCCTGTCAAATTTTTTTTTTAATTTCTCTGTGTTTAGAGGAGAGGAGTTTACTCTCTTCATTTGGAATTCCCAAAATTCCAACATGGTATCGAAGCAAGTCTAGGCTCTTTGAAGATTTCAAAGAAGCTGAAGAAGAAGACCGGTTGCAGCGTTTTCTCCAGCAGCGTGAAAAGCTCAATAGAAGTCAAAAGTCAGGTATTTCTCAAAGAAAACAGAGTTGTTGTTTTTGTTTGTTCTTTCAAGAAAAGGAAAGACAGTTTGTTAAAGCTTAGAGTTCAGTTTAAGAGCAATGGCTAGACCAAGCACTGGAATGAACATTGGAAATGTTCAACTTTCAAAATTTAATGGAAAGAACTATGATTATTGGGCCATTACCATGAGAGCCCTGTTTGTCTCACAATACTTATGGCAGTTTGTAGAAGATGGTTTTGTTGAACCGGCTGATGTGCAGGCTTTTAATGCCTTAACTCAAGCAGAGAAAGATGTGTTGAAGAATAATAGGAAGAAAGATGCCAAAGCTCTCTTCTTATTGTATCAAGCAGTAAATGAGACCGTGTTTCCAAGGATAGCAGCAGCCCAGAAATCCAAGGATGCATGGGAAATTTTGAAAGTAGCCTATCAAGGTATGGAGAAGGCTAAGACATCAAAGCTTCAGTTGCTGAGAAGAGATTTTGAAACTCTTTGCATGAAAGAGTCAGATAATGTAGACACATTTTTTACACATGTGATTGGGATTGTAAATCAGATAAGATCCCATGGCGAAACTCTTGAAGAAAGAAGGATAGTGGAGAAACTTTTGAGATGCTTACCCTCAAAGTTTGATGTTATTGTTACCACCATTGAAGAGACTAAAGATCTCTCACAGTTCACAGTTGATGAACTTCATGCCTCGTTGATGACTCACGAACAGAGATTGAGCAGAGATGAACACTCATCTCTTGAGCACGCGTTGAAGACCCAGATGCCTTCAGGAAGAGGAAGAGGTCAAGGAAAAGGAAGAAGAAGAGGCAGAAGCCAGAATAGAGGTGGAAGGAACAACCCTTCACATTCACATGGAAGGAGTGACAGTCAAGGTCATAGCCACGGCTAATGCAATAGCCAGCAAGGTCGACATCAACACCAACATGCTCATGGACAAAGGTATGACAAATCCAATGTCCAATGTCATTATTGCAAGAAATATGGGCATTATGCCAATGAATGTAGAAAGAAGCAAAATGACATGAAAAATAGGAAAAATGCTAATGTAGCAAAAGAAGAAAAGAACCCAAGCAATGTGCTGTTAGCTTGTAATGTAGCACAGAATAAAGATGATGATGTTTGGTTCTTAGATTCAGGATGTAGTAACCATATGACTGGAAACAGAGCAATGTTTTCCAATCTTGATGAAGAAGTTAAATCTGAAGTGACCACAGGGACTGATACTAAAATATCTGTCAAAGGAAAAGGCAGAGTGAGTATTAGAGCAAGAAATGGGGAGCAGAAATTTGTTCCTAATGTGTATTATGTTCCAGGTCTGAAATGTAATCTTTTGAGCGTTGGGCAGCTCATAAACAAAGGTTACAATGTAATATTCAAAGATGATGTGTGCACAATAAAAGATATACCTCCAAGTAATAAAATTATTGCTGAAATACAAATGACCAGCAATAGAATGTTTCCACTCAAGCTCAACACTGAATTGAAGGGAAAAGGAAAGAATGTAGCAGCTGTAACACAAGAAGCCTTCCAGAAGGAAGAGAAAGATGAAAATTGGTTATGGCACCTGAGATTTGGACATCTCAATTTCGGAGGATTAAATTTGCTGCACAGAAAAGGAATGGTAAGAGGTTTTCCATTGATTGAGAAGCCTGACAGCCTATGTGAAGGCTGCATCTTGGGAAAGCAACACAGAGAAAATTTTCCTTCAGGGAAAAGCATAAGGGCGAAAGCACCTTTGGAGATAATCCACTCAGATTTATGTGGGCCGATGCAAACATCATCTGTTTCGGGCAGCAATTACATGCTGACATTCATTGATGATTTCACACGAAAAGTGTGGGTTTATTTCTTAAAATATAAGAGTGAAGTCTTTCAGAAATTTCATCATTTTAAAGCTCTTGTGGAAAAACAGAGCGGACTGCACATTAAAGTCCTCAGAACTGACAGAGGAGGAGAATACATATCAAAGGAATTTCTGCGTTTTTGCAGAGAGAATGGCATACACAAGCAGTTTACCACCAGGTACACGCCGCAACAGAATGGAGTTGCTGAAAGGAAGAATCAAACCATAATGGAGATGGTGAGAAGTATGCTAAAGGCAAAGCACTTGCCGAATGAGTATTGGGCAGAAGCAGCAAACTGTGCTGTATATATTTTAAATAGATGCCCTACAAAAGCAGTGATGAACAAAGTTCCAGAAGAAGCGTGGAGTGGCAGAAAACAGGGAGTCACCCACATGAGAGTTTTTGGGTGTGTTGCATATGCACACATTCCAGACAAACTGAGAAAGAAGTTGGATAGTAAGGGGGAGAAGTGCATTTTCCTTGGATACTGTGAAGATTCCAAAGGATACAGACTGTATAACCCATCCACAAAGAAGTTTGTAATTAGCAGAGATGTGCAATTTATTGAAGAGGAAGCATGGGATGGAAGCATTGAGAAAACAGTCAATGTTAAAAACTGTTTATCTCATGATGAAGATGATGTAGATGTGGTTGAGATTAATAACCCATCCATTGCACAACCTCCAGCAGCACAAGGCCAGCAAGGGACGCCTCAAGCGGTAGTGAGAACACCCTTGAGAAGAAGCGGCAATGGTTCACCGAGCACACCACATGGAGCAGAATCGAGTGCTTCATCAAGCACGGCTACACCGAGTGAAAGAGGAACAAGATTCAAAAGCCTTAGAGAAATCTATGAGCAAGGAGAAGCAAATGAAGGTATGAATTCCTTATTTTCTTTGTATTGTCAAGTTGATGATCCTATTCATTTTGAAGATGCTATTAAAGATAGAAAATGGATAGAAGCTATGGATGATGAAATTAAAGCCATAGAAAAGAACAAAACATGGGAGTTAGTTGATCTACCAGAAGGTAAAGAAGTCATTGGAGTTAAATGGGTCTATAAGACCAAAAGCAATGCTGAAGGAAAAATAGAAAGACACAAGGCCAGACTTGTTGTCAAAGGATATAAGCAGAAGCATGGTATAGATTATGAAGAAACTTTTGCACCAGTTGCAAGAATGGAAACCGTGAGAGCTGTGCTGTCCATAGCAGCACAAAACAAATGGAAAGTATATCAGATGGATGTAAAATCTGCATTTTTAAATGGAGTTTTAATGGAAGAGGTATATGTGGAACAACCTCTTGGATATGAGAAGAAAGGCCAAGAGCATAAGGTCTGCAGATTGAAGAAAGCTCTTTATGGGCTGAAGCAAGCACCAAGAGCATGGTACAGCAGAATAGACTCCTATCTATTGGAGAATGGATTTGAAAAGTGTGAGGGAGAACCCACCCTCTACATCAAAGAAAAGGATGGTAAGATGTTGATTGTTGTTTTATATGTTGATGATTTAATATTTACAGGTAATGATGATTATCTTGTTGAGAATTTTAAAACAGTCATGAAGGATGAATTTGAAATGACTGACATGGGTTTGTTGAGATACTTCTTAGGAATAGAAGTAGAACAAAATGAGAAAGGGATTTTTATATCTCAAGCAAAGTATGTAAATCAAGTTTTAGAAAGATTTAACATGCAGGAGTGCAAAGCTGCAATTACTCCCACTGTAATGGGATTGAAGTTAAGTAAGAATGACAGCAGTAAGGATTTTGATCCAAGTTTGTATAAAAGCATAGTTGGCAGCCTCATGTATTTAAATGCAACTAGGCCGGATATTATGCATGCTGTTAGCCTAATTTCCAGATTTATGGAGAAGCCAAAAGAAGCACATTGGCAAGCAGCAAAGAGAATTCTGAGGTATGTGAAAGGAACTAAAAGATTTGGTATTTTATATACTACTTCAGAAAATTCAAAATTAATTGGATACACTGACAGTGATTGGGCTGGAAGTGTAGATGATCAGAAGAGCACTTCCGGTTATGTTTTTCATATGGGTTCAGGAGCCATTTCATGGGCTTCTAAGAAACAACCGATTGTAGCATTATCTACAACAGAGGCAGAATATGTGGCAGCTACAGCAGCAGCGTGTCAAGAAATTTGGATGAGAAGGATGTTGAGAAGTTTGTGCCAAGAACAGGTAAAGGGCACTGTGATTTATTGTGACAATAGCTCAGCTATTGCATTGTCAAAGAATTATGTGTTTCATAAAAGAACAAAGCACATAGATACAAAGTTTCATTATATCAGAGAATTGGTAAACAATGGAGAAATTGTTTTACAGCATTGTAAAACAGAGGAGCAATATGCAGATATTTTAACTAAACCATTGGGACAGAAGACCTTTGAATTTTTAAGAAAATGCTTGGGTATGATGAACAACCCAGCAGCTGACTTTAAGGGGGAGTTGTTAGAAATATTAAAGTCACCTGTCGTGCCTTTGGGCACTAAGAAAACAAGTACAAAGGCAGCAGCAGCAGCAGAAGGTTGAGTGAGCAGCACTACGCATTCAAGAGGAATGGAGAAATCCGTAAGGAGAAATTAATTTGATATGGGCCGCAGCCAAGTATAGCAGAGGAATTAATTTTTTTTATGGGCGAGAAGTTACTTCAGCAGAGGAATGAAGTTTTTGTCTACGGAGGAGCAGATTGAATTAAAACAGTCAAGTCGGGCGTAAAAGCCCTCAACAACCAAATTGAAGAAAATTGATGAGAACAGGTGGAAGTCTTTTATTTATGAAAAGCCGGACAAGTGGGCCCTACCACTTTGTCGCAAATCGCACATCGCACAAATCGCAAGTTCCGTTGTTATTTTACCACAGTGTCTTGTTGATGGGAGAAGTTCCGTAGCGGAACGTTCTATATATATATATATATATATATAACATTGAAACATATAATAATCGCCCTCCCGTATAGCGCGAGGCCCGTGGGTCCACTTGACCACGTGGCGACACCTCAATGGAATCGCAAGGCTCAATCGCGAGGCTCAATCGGAGCGGATATGTTATGACCTCCGATTGAAGGTCGGACCCGATTGTGTTATATATCACAGTTTATGCGCCAATCGCATCCGTCGTTTGATCGCAATTGGAATATCGGGAGTTTATGTTGCGATTTAAGTTCTGGACCCGACGGCATTATATGTCGGAGTTGATAGTTGGATTGCGCCCACAATCTAGTCGCAATCGAAACTTTTGAGTTGTGTGCCCCAATTTCTCTTGTGCTCTTGTTAGTTGTTTTCGATTGCGATGGGGTCCCACCTTGTATAGCGCGCATCGTATGTGTTTAATAGTTTGTTTTAATGTTTTTTTGTTTTATGTACCACGTATATAATGTAAAAGGCCCGCAAGCCAATTGAATTTTTGCATCGTTTGTTTCGCGCATCCATCGCGAAAGAAGAAATACCGCAACAGTGTTGGTCAGCTCTGAGAGGCAGATAGTTTTGAGAGCCCTTTGCGTACTTGTGATCATACATATTTTGTGAATCCCTCTTTACTGAGGAAGAAATTTTGTAATAGTTCTTAGTTTGTTTAATGAAATAGAAGAAAGCATTTTCATGCCATCTCTGTCTTTAAGAAATTTTTTATTTAAATTTCTCTGTGTTTAGAGGAGAGGAGTTTACTCTCTTCATTTTGAATTCCCAATATTCCAACAAGATTGATTTACCTTATCTGTGATTTAATCCTCCTAGTACGTATTCCTCGTGCCCGGCTGATTAAATTGAAACGTGTAGTGTGAAACACCAATAATTTTTTCCATTT
>JAXQQM020067664.1:0-23362 GCA_034641835.2 Pinus albicaulis
ATTGTTCATTTCCATTTCTACTCTCCATTGCCATCTTCCATTTTCATCTTCCATTTCTTGTCATTTTCATTCCGCAAATAAGCCATGCTTCAATGCAAATTATTGAGTCCATAGTCCTTTGAGTCTAAGTTCTTTGTAAAAACACCTTGAGGCTTGCATGCCTTAATGGCAAGTTCTCATGCTGACAAATAATGGGAATACATTAATGTCCCTTGTTCGTCAGATCTTCTAGGTGACTCGACATCAGCAAAATCATTCATACCTAGCAAGATGTGTTTGGGCATCTTGACTCTCATTGTCATCAATGGTGAGAGTTCTCGTGTTGACTAGTGGCATCCATTAATGGTCACTAAGTCAACAATTTCCTATTATGTTCGACATCAGAACATATTTTCACATAGTAGGAATTGTGCCAATGAGTTTTGAAGACATGAAGACTATTATTTTCAGCATTTTGGAGCAGATTCAACAAGTTTTAGTAGAAGCAATAAAAAGCCATCTCATCTCTTTATCCATGACTCCTCTTGTTCAGCCACTTGAAGAAGAATATGATTAGAATTTTACAGCCACCACACATACACAACTCATCCACATTTAAGGTAAGTGAAGGTATGTTGTTTTCTAATTTTTAGTCATGTAATTCATTAGAATGCTAAAATTGTAACTTTGGAAAAATTCATCACTCCCTTTTTCACATTGTCATATCTTTAGTTGGGGGGAAGGGACATCATTTCATATCCACATGTCATACACTATCACACATTTTCATTTCATTTACACCCACATATACTTCCCAACCAACTATTGTTGCAACATGATCCAAAAGATTATATGCCTTGCAAATGATCAATTCATTGATGAAGTAATTGATTCTAAATGTTTTCATGAACTTTGATGCAACAAAGAAAATAAAGCATTGTTACACAAGAACCATTGCTCAAAAAAAAAAAATTTGGTTGTTACACAAGAACCAACCATTAAAAAAAAAAAAAATGTTGCAATCAAATGTATTATACTTTGCCAAAAAGGAAAATATCAAGAAGCAAAGTTTGGAATAAATCTATATGAGTCAAAACTCATAAAAGATCAACTCATGGACAAATGAATCATTGCAATAGTTGCATGAGGACATGTAACAACTTCAGTTGGGGGGTATGTTGAGTCTCAAAAGTGTTCTCCATATTCATACATATTTCCATTATGTCATAACCATTTAGTTCTTATTTCATAGCCATTTGACCTAAAACCCTACATCAAGTAACCATTTTCATAAATATATGGGTTAGGATCCTTGTTTTTCAAAGTTATTTATTTTATGTATTTAAAGTGAATTTATGATTAGAAACTAGAAAATTAACATAGTTTCATATATCTATATATGTGTTATGAGTTTTGTGACATGTGTAGGTAAAAAGGAGACTTCTAGAAGACCCTTATGTGGCACTCTAAAACCAAATTCGAATTTGGTTGGAGAAGATTATGGGATCAAGAGGATATGTGTCTCACTTCCTTGTTGTATTGAAACTCTAAGAGGATATGTATCTCACTTCCTTGTTGTATTGAAACTCTAGGAGGATATGTGTCTCATTCCTCAAGTTGTGTTAAAACTCTAGAAAGACATGTGTCTTATCATTTCCTATTTTGATTGTAACTCTAGAGATGGAGGGAGAGATTCATGGACTCCCATTAATGAGATGACTCCTCATATTTTGTATAAATAGGAAAAGTTTTCTCCTATCATAGGTAATGAGGAAGTAATAAAAAAGTAGGAATAGAGAAGTCTTTTGTAACAAAGTTCAAGATGGAATGGGATGTAGATTTGTGAAGTTTTTCAATAAAGAAGTTCCTTGATGGTGTTTTGATTACAATTTCAAGGAGCTAAGGACTACACCAAATTGGTAGCAGAGGGCCCCTGCTATCCAAGGAGGCTTTTACATGTTTTCTAGATAAGTTGCTTTCAATTCTGTTTTTTCATATTTCCTTACTTAGATTGCTTTATGAAATCATAGCTTTTAGCATAATTTTTCATGGCAGCCCGAGCATTTGCATATCTTTTGACTAATGACATGGAATCAATATTGTTCTGCTGTTAATTTATTTTTTTTTCTTAGTTTTTGTTTAATTCCGGTATTGCTTTGTTTATTTCAGTTTTGCACATTTGCTTTAGTAGTTAGATTTAGATATATTAAATTGCTCATGTCATTTTCAGTTACCTCCGAAAGCCACAGCTGGACTGATGGTGAGGGATTGTATTATGAAATGTGTAGTTTGATATTAGTTTCCTTTCTGCAAATCTAGATATATTAAACTGCTCATAACATCTTCAGTTGCCTCCGAAAGCCACAGCTGGACTGATGGTGAGGGATTGTATTATGAAATGTGTAGTTTGATATTAGTTTCCTTTCTGCAAATTTAGATATATTAAACTGCTCATAACATTTTCAGTTGCCTCCGAAAGCCACAGCTGGACTGATGGTGAGGGATTGTATTATGAAATCTGAAGTTTGATATTAGTTTCATTTCTGCAAGTTAGATATATTAAATTCCTCATAACATCTTCGGTTATATACGAAAGCCACGGTGGTGATGGTGAGGGATTGAATTATGGATGTGTAGTTTGATATTAGTTTCCTTTTACGCAAGTTAGAAATATTAAATTGTGCATGACATCTTCAGTTACCTCCGAAAGCCACAGCTGGACTGATGGTGAGGGATTGAATTATGAATGTTTGGTTTGATATTAGTTTACTTTCTGCAAGTTAGATATCAGTTACTCAAGTTGTTTATGGTTACTTCCGAAAATCATAGCTGGACTAATGATGAGGGATCAGAAGACAAGTTGATGTAATTTGATTTAGATTTACTTTATTGCAACTTTTGGATTTCTTTCGGCATAGTTTCTTTTGTGTTTAGACAGCAGCAAGAATAGTTTGGTTTCATGCTCACTAGTTCACTGTTTTGATTTATTAGATTAGCAACACCTTTTTCATTTCAGTAGCACATTTTCATTTCCTTTCAAGTTTTGTCATTGTATGTTTCAAATTCCTTTTTCAGTTTCAAGTTGGTAAATCATTATAAAGGACATCATTACCTTGAATATCCATAACCATACTTGTCTTTTAGAATTTCATAAAAATCCAAAAACGACAAAAAGTAAGAGATAGGTTATCTTGCACATATAGTGCGCCACACTTCGTCAGCTTACGAATCCCTGGTTGATAATTTATGTTAGAAATTTAGGACACACTAAATTGACCAAACAGCGACTATCCTTCTCGTGAAAGGTGGATTTCACAAATTTTCCCAAGGTACACCCCTTGCACTGATGTGAATGCGCAAGAGTTCCTTTAGGAAGCCCAGTAGAAATCTGCTGCAGTATCTTCAAAGCTCCATGGTGAAGGTGGCCCAATCTCTGGTGCCACAACTCGCCATCATCCCGGCTCACCACTCCTTATGCCTTGCCTGCCATTGTTGCGCAGCCATCTACCTGCAATTGATAAAGGTTCTTAACTCGAACCCCTATCCTCCGGGTCTCACCAGTTTCCTTACTGCGCAGGAAAGCCTTTCCCTCGCTAAAGACAACATCATATCCCTTGTCTTCTAACATCGCCACAGATATAATATTCTTCTTCAATCCTGGAACATGCATCACATCCTTCAATACGAAGGGTTTACCAGACTCCCTCTCAATGGAAATGGTACCGATACCGGTCGCCTTATATCTACCATCATCGCCCATCTCGATGTGCACTCCAAGATCTTTCTCATCCAGATCAGTAAACAAATCTCGATCTCCTGTCATGTGAAAAGATGCACCACTGTCTAGAAACCACACTGAACCCATCACAATTGAAACCAAGCATGCGATCAGTGAAAAATCCAGCTCAAACTGCAAGGCTAAGGCCTCTCCAGCTGCAGATCTAGCAGCCTGCTTATTTTTCTTCTTCTGCGGAAAATTAGTGGCATAATGTCCATGTTGGTGACAGTGAAAGCACTTCACCTTGGACATGTCCTGCTTCTTGCCTTTTGCACCAGAATGAGAAGCTTTCTTGATCTTCCCCTTCTTTGCTTTGGTAGCCAAAGCGCAATTCTCTTCATTAGAGTTCTTTGATGAAGATCTGTCCCTGGTACTTCGCCTTATCTCCTCTTGCACAAGATCATACCAAAGTCGCTCCCATCCTGGAAATTTCTCCCGACCATTGACAGAGTCCTGATAGGAATGCCAACTCTTCAAAAGCCCAAGGAGAGCCAAGCTCACCAAGTCCTCATCATCAACAGTCACCCCCACACTTCCCAACTCATCCCTGCATTGGATGAACTTCGTGAGGTACTTGGGCATACTGTCGCCTTTCTCCATCTTTATGTTTCTGAGTCTATCCTTGAGCGCCAACTTCCTCTGGTCGCTGTTGCTTTGGAATAAATCTGTCAAAACTTTCCACATCAAGAATGGAGAAGCCTTACCATGAAGGCTGGACACTATGTGATCCTTCACACCCTCCAACAGAATCCTTCAACACTTTGCTGTCTTCTTTTGCCAAGCCTCAATTACGGCAGCATCGCTAGAATTAGGCTTTGGGAATTCAGCATCTATGAACTCCTTCAACCCATTGTCATCTAGCACCGCCTCCATCCTGTCCTTCCATGCAATATAATTCGAGCTTCCCTCAAGGGCATACTCCAATCCTTGTCCGTTGAAAGACATCTCAGCCGACACCAAGAAAAGCCTTTGTTGCAAATTCGAATTCCACTAGCACAAAACTCAACGCTTGATATTTTGCAATTGCTCCAATGATCAATGCGCTTTGATACCATGTAGAAATTTGAATAAACGTTCAAATTATTCACTGAGATTATCTTGATCACACACTATTTGAGCTTCATGCATAATACATAACCTCTTCTACTATTGATCATCAATTTGCGGAAATATAAACAATCGCATGCGCACATTAAAACCATAAACAATCACACATATAAATACAATATTTATGGGAAAGCTTAAAGATAAAAACCCCCAACTATCTATATATTATAATGATAGAGATCATGTAACAATAATTGTACAAAATCCTCACAAGCTCTCAGTACAATCTCCAATTTTTACACACTGCACAAGCTCAGATCATACAAAACACATGCTCCAATTTGCTCCACCTGTTAGCCTGCCTCTACTGCGCAATCCAATATGGATAATACCCAGATCTAGGTTCTAATCCCACTATTATGTACTGCGCAATCCTCATTGGCATCTCCATCAATGTGTGGTGCAAACTCATGCACTAGTATAGTCACAACTGATAGTCACACTGCTCTTTCACCTACCTCTTCACTGGTCTCCACTGAAACTGTCCATGCACTAAAGTTAACTGATGTATTCTTTAGTTGATTAATGAGTTTATAATTAGTGAATTAATTAATAATTAATTCACACCACTCTCACTAATTGTATCAATCAGTTAGACTAGATACAACTAGCTCAACTAAGTTAAACTGAACACAACTCCATTAACTGTCTCATCAACTCCGCCAAAATCTATCACATGAGTTCTAACTGAAGTCAACCATGCAATAGCTCCACTAAACCCTAGGAATAGCGTAATTCCTTCTGTCAGCTGCATGTGCCACATTCGTGACTTGAACTGAAGTGCTCCAAGAGGATAAGATAATTTTTAGAGTCCAAATATTATTAAGAGCTAATAATATTCGACATATCTATTTTTACACTGGCAATCTAAAAATAGATTCCGACCAGTATGTCTAAAAATATAAGTCCATCTATTTTTTCTAATTTGACCAACCATCCACAAATAGCATCCTGCAACTCATAGAACATGATCCATATGTCTAAAAATAGACATAGTCTAAAAATAGACTTTTCGCCAAAAATACCCTGCGGACCCACTTAGTGAAGGCAACTCCTTTCCACTAAGCTCATCATCTTGTTGCAATATCAAAAGTTAGAGAATAAATGAGGAGCTCAATAGTTTAATCTGAGCCCTCGGGTGAAATAAGGTTAGAAATTAGATAGTTTCTTGCTTTGAAATAAAAATGGATTTAGGGTTGTAAGCTTAAATGCACCCATGAAAATAATGAAATTTTTTTAGAATAATGATGGGTAGGTAGAAAGCAGTTGTACAAAAGCATGTAATAAAACTTCATTTGGAAAAAATTACTAATTTCCTCTCCCCTCAAAGTATTCAGTACTCAAAACCTTCAATTAAAAGGTTCAGAGCATTTCTCTGACTTTTGTTGGGACCGAACCCAAGGCTTAATAACTGAGTGGTAATAAGTATTTAAATCCCTTAATAATCACCCTTTTCCTCAACATTATTCCCTTTTCCCAAGTTAAAACACTTTTTTGCTAAGGGAAAGTAGTAAATCCCCTTTATCTAATTTCATTTCATGCAAAAACACTCATAAAACCCACAAAATACAATTTATCATAAGTATTATCTGTAAATGTTTAAAATGGGACCATTATTGTGCTCAAATGCAAATTTTACACTTTTCGTATTTGATATTATATGTATTGCCGCTCACATCATACTCATTTCATATTAACTCTAATATAATGTACTAATTCCCTTATAACTACCCCTTCCTGTATATATATTAATTCATTTATTTTAAATATCCCAAACCCACTATTTTAATGTTTAACCTATGGTCTAAATACCCATGTGTTAAATATTACCCGCCTATCCCCCAAAGGTTAAACACGTTATATATGATAAAACCCGCCTTCGCAATACACATGTAAATTCCTCATTTACTATGTAAAACCACAGTTAACCTATCCGCTTATTACATTATGTTTATACGTTAAAATTTATGTTTTAAATGTATAAATTAAACCCTGCCACATATAAAATATCATGCACCATGCCCATATGCTGAGAAAATCCACTGCCAGATCTTAGCCGTTCGCAATCCTTCTCCCAAATTCGACGATCCATCAATGATATCGTAAATCCAATAGCGCCCAACTTAATCAATTTGAAATTTGCAAAATGGGTGGTTTAACCCTATTCTCTTCCCTCCATACGACACTAAATCATTGGATCGCATCCGATCCGAATAAACCATTTACTGCTCCGAGCTTATGCGATAAACCACTAATGTTTTACTCCTCCCATCACCAAAACCACTCTCAGCTCTGACTTGAACCACATTCAATGCAAAACCATGTTTAAACCTAAAAAATCTTTAAAACAACATATACACTCAGTTTTAAAGTTTTTCTAAGTTTTTCTGCATATTAAACCCTTCCGACTGAAAAAACAAGCATTGTACACCATTTTCACGCCTAAAGAACTAGAGATATATTAAGAAATTGCTACTAAGACCGCTTGAAGCCTTCAGTATACTTCCAAGGACCGCAACAGCTTCCAAAAGCCTTCAATATACTTCAAAGGACCGCAACATCTTCCAAAAGCCTTCCGACGCCTTAGAAACCCAGTTTAAAGACCATATACCTACAAAAAATAGGTATTCTCCAAAAAAGTAACCTCCTCGTCATAAAAAGAGCTATTTCTATCAATTGGAACCTTGTGAATCCTATTTTGTCCACAGAAAAAGCCTTATTTTCCCTCAAAGAACGGATTTGCTGTGAAACCCTGATAAAATCTTAGTTTGAATACTATCTCTAGTTTTAAAACGAAATTGAAAAAGTTTTAGCCTTTGTAGACCTTAAAGAACTTCTAATTAATCCAGAAACCCTTTTATAAATAATCAAAACCCTCTGTACATGAAAAAAATTGATTTAAAAAAAAATCAAGTTCATCCAAAAAGAGAAGAGAAACCCTTATTATTTCATTTTCTGAGTCTGAAAAGAGTTTGAAGACCAATTTTGAAACAAAATTGAAATTTTAAACCAAAGAATGCCTAATTTTACCCTTTCCTGTTTAAGAAAACCTCTGTTAAAGCCAAAAATACCTGCTGTAAATGGTTTAAGCTTACAAAAGAGTACAAAATGCTAAATACAGAGTTTTAAGCATCCAAAAGGTCTAAAGTGTCAAAATCAAACCCAACAATGGCTTCCAGAACCACCATTGTTATAAATCCACTACAACCTCCTATTGTAGATGTGGAGCATACACCCCTAGCTGATGTTGATTACAAAATAGCTGATCCAGTGATAGAATTCAATCCTTTATAACTTCACTATTGGAGTCTAGAAAAATCATTAGATCAGGGAGATGAAGTTCATATTTGGGAGTCAAATCTACCCAAATATGTAGTCCCACATACTCATGAATGTCTAGAAATCATTAGGCTATGTCAAACCTATTATTCACCTGAACAAAGAGCTATGGTTGACGCTAATAAAGAAGTATTTTTCACTATAACTGCAGAGTTTATTAACCTAATGCTTCAGCTCAAACCAGATCCCAATGCAGTTCCATTATCCTTAGAGCACTCACAAAGCTCTATATTTAGTTAGATTTTCCTAAGATATTTCAAATTTTCCCAAATTTCATGCCTAGATATGTTGAAATCCCAAAGATAAACCCCCCTTATTCTGCTTCCAAATTTCCTGAAGGCTCAAGGCATTTCATTTCTATGTTATTCTTTAGCCTAGGTTATTTTACTGATGAGCATACAGATGAGTCTGTTGTAGGCTTTCTATCTACCTTTGTGCCTGGTCAACCTCCTTTTGTCATTTAAAATTATGTTGAATACATAGTTGATAATATCCATGATCATCTTGTGAAATTTCCCACTAAAGGAGTTTTCAGATATTCATCCTTCCTCTTTCACATGTTCCTTTATTTCGAAGCAGAAAAATTCCCTATAAACCTTCAGAAATTGGATGTAGAAGGAATCCCATATCAGTCATCTTTTGGATCTCTTTAATTAGAAAAGAATCAATAGAATTCACTTATCTGGATTTTATAGATTGTTTTGTTCATCCATTGATAAACATGTTGACAAATAGTGGACAACCAAAGGTTAGTGATGAGATAAAGAAAGTGTTACAAATGTTAGAATAATGTAGAACTAGAGATTGGTACCTTTACCAAAATCATACAGAGATCAAAGTTTTTGGGTCAAATCTTTTACCCTATAAATTACCAAAATACTTTCCAATTAGAGTTTTGTCCTTAGAGTACATCAAGCACATACGAAATTCAAATTCTATCAACTTCTTGGCTGCCAAAAATAAGACTCAATTCAAGTTGAAGAACCAAGTAGGACCTTTCATTTGCAATCATAGAGATGCAGGTACAGAGGTAGCAAAACTGCTGCTGGAATACGAATTTTGAGAAATTTTCTTATGGAATTACGATCCTCAGGGAATTCTAAGTAAAATGAGGGTAAAATGAAAATTGACCCCTTATATCCATGATAAAATGCCAGAGATTGAAGAGTTTTCTAATAAAGCAAAGTGGCTATAAAATACCTTGATAGAAGCAATTAAACAGGGTGATACTAGTCACACCTTGAAAAATGTAAATCAAGAAGATAAAGCTACTAAGAGAATCAGGGAAGAAGGTATCTACACTGTTAAAACAACAAAAAATACTAGGTTTAAAATCAGATATAATAAAAAGCCTAAGCTCAATCCAGTGAACAAGGAAAAAGAAACAATTGAAGTGCTAGATGAAGAAAACACAGAAAAGAACACAGATGCTGCTAAAGTTATTGTAAATGAGAAGGAAAAGGATACTCCAGACACTCAGATGGTTGAAAGATAGAAAAACATGGAGGCATCATCATCATAGCAAGCAGAAAGTACAGGTTTGGATCTCAAAGAAAAATACAAGGAAATCAAAGCTAAGAATGAAGAGTTAAAGAATTAGATTTATTCACAATATCTAAAGTAAACTTCAGGAAGTCAAAAGAGATTAGTATCAGCTTTTGATTACACCAAAAAGAAATTTCTTATGATGATGCTACAACCAACAGTGCCTAAGCCTACAACAGTAGCAGACTACAATAAAATTGACTTGGAAGATCCAGTTTCTAGCATTAATCCTTTGGATCAAATTGAGTTTCATAAGCAGAGCTTTGAAATGCTCTATTCTACTATGAATACCAAGGAAATGAGTGCCCAGAAGCTTCAAAAAACTATAACCAATTTGAGAGATCAAATCAGGATTGAGAAAGCTTCTTCTCTTATCAAGGACACTAGAATCAAGTCCTTAGAAGAATTGGTAATTGAATTAGGGTATGACCCAGCAAATGTAAAGGCTACAAAAGAGATGATAAAGAAGAAAAATGACAACATAGCAGCACTTAGAAATAGTTGAATCTTCCTCCAACATAACATCCACAGAATAAAGAGATTTTGCAGGACGAAAATCAGAAAAATGAGTCTCATTCTTCAAATGACAACACAGATTAAGGAAATGGAGATAGAAATGGACAAGATTGTCCAAGAGAAAGAAGTAATAAAAACTCAGAGTTCTCCTCCCACAATCATCCATATGGTAACTACAGCAATTCCATCAACCTTAGCAAGGGAATTGGCACCAAAATCCCCATTGGCACCAGCTGTGCCAGTGACATCTTCCACTACTTCTACTACAGAATCATCTACATTAGCAGTGTAGCAAAAATATGATGTTAGCAAGCTTATTAAAGCTATGGAAAAGATGTCTATACAAAGTAATGAGATCAATAGGTTAAAAGAACAAATTAAAAACTTGGAAGATGCCAAGAAATTAGCCCAAATCAATGCTAAAAATGAGGAGAAGAAAGACAAAAGGGAAAGTGAACAGTTGAAAAACGTTGAAGAAGAGTTAACATTGAAGGAACCAATGAATTTCATAAAAAATCAGTTGTGGTCCAAGATCATTGAGTCAATCAATGATACTTGGCCTTCCATTCAAGTCATTTATGAACAGAAAGACTTGGTTAAAGCAGCCAAAGAAGAAATTGTGAAGACAAAAGAAGAGCTTGGTGCCAAACCTGAAGAGGCCCAAGAAATCATCAAGTTCCTCAACACCAAGAACAAACAAGAATTGGATGAAATAGGCATAACTAAAAGAACTGACACAATTCTTGAGGTGAGAAAGGTAATTACAAAGAAAAACTTGATGAAGCAGCTTGAAGAGAAGTGTCAAAACATGGATTTGGAAATGACTAAATTTATGGTAAAATTTGATATATTGAGGCAAAAAGGTTTGCCAAACATTTTGGTTCTAAATGACATATTAATGAAGCAAGAGGACTACAACAAGAAAATCAGAGATTTTGCCAAAGAATAAGTAAATAAGGAATATTAGCAAGGATTACCTACAGAAAAGGTCTTGCACAAAAGAATTGAAGATTTGCTTTATCTACAGCATGAGATAAAACATCTCTTTGTGGTCAAACCAACATTTTTTAGGTACACAGAGGTTGATGAAAACTACAGAAAACTCACCAAGATCAAGTTACCCAATGAAGAATTTTGGCAGAAACTTACTGATTTGCTGTAAAAGACAGTTTTACATTGGAAGAGGATAAATTACATATTGCTATTTTTACACAGTAAAAATAGAATTTACAGTAGTGAGACAGTTAAAACAATCCTCAAGTAGATGAAAGAGTATCAAAGATAAATATTATCAGATGGAAGAGTATCAGATAAGAAGATAGAGTTTTCAAAACATATTAAAAGATCTTTTGCCAACTTTGGAGACAACAAAGCAGCTAGCTGCACCCAATCCAAAACAACATTTATATTTTATTTGGATAAATAGGACAACTTGCTAGTTGTTAAGAAGTTGTCAATATACTTTTGTAAAAGATATTTTTATTTTCCTTAGAAAAATCCTATGAGTATTCTGGGATATTTTGTAAACATTTTTGTATAAATACTTCAAACTTTGAAGTATTATTGTGGAATAAATTGCTAAATATTTCTATAGTCATTTTTGTTGTATCTGAAGGGCTTCTTGTAGCAAGTTCAAGTAGCAGTCTGAATCAAAACCATAAAGCATCATATTTCAAGATTCATGTGATTAGCCATTGAAGTGAATTACTTTCTACTGTCATTGTTTATATTCTTATGTTTTACATGCATCCATATATGTGTTCTGAATTTGAATGATAAATCAGGAATATTGTTACAGAATTTGTTAAAAGCACTCTATCTCTAACTATTTGTCATTTATATGTTTTCTGTTTATTTCCAGAGTAGGGAACCCTTAATTACTCCCTCTTTCGAATGACCTCTTTCTTCTCCTTCCTTATCCGGATCAAAGAATCCTTAGTTTCTCTTTATCTCGATCAATCCACTTCACCAATCAACCTTCAAAGATCTTTAGTGACTTGTCTATCTTGCCCTAAAAATATTTGTCATTTGATCTTGATCTTGAGCTGTCTGCTTGACATATTGACTCCTTTTTCCCAATGGAAAACCAGATCTATTACTATCCATCTCATTAAGTGTTTTTTCCCACCAACCAAACCAAATCTTAAAGCCAAATTGTCCTTATAACTAGCCTAAAATCAAACATTAAAACAAAGTTAAATATTATAGAGAGAGCCCTCTATGAACCCTAGGAAGTCTAGATCCTAGATTTTAAAAGTAGGTTTGTGGTTACCTCTAATGTTCTTAAAACTATAAAATCAAAACCTCACAACTTTGAGAATTATTAGAGTGATAACATACTGGCGACTCCACTGGGGAACTAACCAATCCTCAGTTTTAAATAGTTCTTAAAGGAAACATTGTTCCTTATCCTTTCACTTTAAGACTGTTTTATAAGTTGTGGGTATAATGTTTATCAAAAATTGTAATTCTGGCTTCTAGAAAAATCTACTATACCAGGTCAAATCCATATCCTAAACCTGTTGCTATAGTAGAAAATTAGGACATAATTGGAAAAAAAAATAAACAATTAGAAGATTTAGGTAATAAAGTTTCCTTAGTTAGAGAAAATTCCCTTCCAAAATAGTTAGCAACTATACAAGACATTGATTTTGACTTAAATTTTGAACATTCTTTATTCAGAAACAAATCAGAGAGTGATTTAAATAGCACTGTTAAAGATCCTAATTTTATTTCATCTCTTGAAATTAAAAAGGAAACTGTTTCAGTAGATTATGAATCAAAATTTTTTGAGATTTATGATAAACTTGATGAATTAAATGCTACTGTTCTTAAGTAAATATATGAAGCTCTTTTTCAGCATTCAGTTGAATTAGCTGCTTTATCAGCATATACACCTAAGCCCTCTACTTCTCAGTAAGATACCAACCTTGTAGAATCTGTAAGTTCATCTCTTTTTAGCACTACTTCATCCATAATTTCCACCACACTCCATTCCACAGATCCCTTTATCCAGAAGCAACCATTCCAACCTAGAGTATTATTTCCATCTTCTCCCACCTCAGCACCACCCACTAGCTTTCCTTCTACATCTTCTAGTAAATCATTCTCATTCCCAAGCACTTCTTCATATATCCCAATTTCATCTTTTGCCCTCCCAACTTCACCTTTTAGTTCTTTAACCACATTTTCTAGTACATCATCTTACATTCCAATCTCATTAGCCACTTCTTTAACTACATCAACTAGTACTTCTAGTTCTACCCCAATTACTTCCCACTTACCTCCTAGCCAAGCTAGAATTCAAGCCATGGCTGCTAGGTATGCTTCCTTGGTCCTTCCAGGACAGTTACATGATATGCCTCAGGATTACCAGACTAAAATACCTCAATTTGATGCTACCACTCATTACACTGCCCAACAACACATTAATAAGATGACAGATTATTTTGAGCTTCATGAAATAGATGATTCTAATGTACAAATGAGACACTTTGTTCAAACATTAATAGGGGAAGTTAAAAAATTGTTTAAAATTCTTAATCCTGGTAGTATAGCTAATTTAGTAGTCTTTCATAGTTTATTTTTAAATAAATGGGAAAATAAGAAAAATCCACTTCAAATATTATCTGAATTTGATGCAATGAAAAGAGCTCCTAATGAAACAGTCCAAGATTACTGCACTAGATACAACAGTGTTTATAATTCAATCCCTGCTAACCTAAAACCCACTCCAGACTCTGTCCTACTCAAATTCCCTGATGGATTTGATACAAACATGGCTTATAAATTAAGAGAGAGAAATTTTGATACTTTAGAAAGAATGCAAACAGATGTTGTTAGTGTAGAAGTAAATATTTTGGCTAGAAAAGCTAGATTAAGGAATGAGAGGACAATAACCATAAAAGAAGAGACATCTAGTTCAGATGGAAAAATAGATCAATTAGCTAAAAATTTAGAGAGAATGATGGATAGATTAGACAATATAGAAAGAAGACCACAATGGGATAATCAACAACAAATTAGAAATCCCAACTTCAGGAAAAATACAAATATAGGAAGATCTAAAGAATCAGCTCATGATCAGACAATAAGACCTCCATTTCAAGAGAACTATGCTAAAAGTTCTCATCAAGATGAAAATGATGAAGAAACCATAAATCTAATGGGTATAAATGATGATAACACTATCTTTCTCACACAAGAAGATCAAGAGTTATTTGAAATGCAACAACTTCAATTAGATTCAGGTGAATCATTTGACTACAAACAAGGTTATGATTTTTCTATAAATGAAGTACATAAGCAATATAACGTTATAAGTAAGAAAAAAATAGAACCTTCTACTAAGAAATCTACACAAACACAAACTAAGAAAACAATATAAGCTCCCATTACCAAAGTTCTGCAAATTATCCCTAGGGAAAACAAACAAAACTCTAACTAGTAGCAAACTACAAGAAAGTTGACTTGGAAGTACCAGTTGATAGCATTCATCCTTTATTTCAAATTGAGTTTCATAAGAAGAGCTTTGAAATGCTCTATTATACTATGACTATTAAGGCAATGAGTGCCTAGAAGCTTCAGAACACTATAACCAATTTGAGAGATCAAATCGGGATTGAGAAAGCTTCTTCTCTTATCAAGGACACTAGAATCAAGTCCTTAGAAGATTGGTAATTGAAGTAGGGTATGACCCATAAAATTTAAAGGCTACAGAAGAGATGATAAAGAAGAAAAATGCTGACATAGCAACACTTAGAAAACAATTGAAGCTTCCTCCAACAAAACATCCACATACTAAACAGATTCTGCAGGAGGAAAATCAGAAAGATGAGATGAAGAGTCTCATTTTTCAAATGAAAGCACAGATTAAGGAAATGGAGATAGAAATGGACAATATTGTCCAAGAGAAAGAAGAAATAAAAATTTAGAGTGCTCCTCCCAAAGTCATCCCTATGATAACTGCAACAGTTCCATCAACCTTAGCAGAGGAATTGGCACCAAAAGCCCCAATGGAAAAAGTTGTGCCAGTGACATCTTCCACTATTTTTGCTACAGCATCATCTACATCAGCAGTGCCATAAACAGATGAAGCTAGCAAGATTATTAAAGCTATGGAAGAGATGTCTATACAGATTAATGAGATCAATAGGTTAAAATTTAAAATTAAAAACTTGGAAGATGCTAAGAAATTAGCCCAAATCAATGCTAAAAATGAGGAGAAGAAAGCCAAAACGGAAAGTGAACAGTTGAAAAAAGTTGAAGTAGAGTTAAATTTGAAGGAACCAATGAATTTCATAAAAAATCAGTTGTGGTCCAATATCATTGAGTCAATCAATGATACTTGGCCTTCCATTCAAGTCATTTATGAACAGAAAGACTTAGTTAAAGCAGCCAAAGAAGAAATTGTGAAGACAAAGGAAGAGCTTGGTGCCAAACCTGAAGAGGCCCAATAAATCATCAAGTTTATTAACACCAAGAACAAACAAGAATTGGATGAAAAAGGCATAACTGATAGAACTGACACAATTATTGAGGTGAGAAAGGTAATTACAAAGAAAAACTTGATGAAGCAACTTGAAGAGAAGTGCCAAAATTGGATTTGGCAATAACTAAATTTATGGTAAAATTTGATATATTGAGGAAAAAAGGCTTGCCAAACATTTTGGTTCTAAATGAAAAATTAATGAAGCGAGAGGATAACAACAAGAAAATCAGAGATTTTTCCAAAGAATAGGTAAATAAGGTAGATTAGCAAGGAGTACATATAGGAAAGGTCTTGCACAAAATAATTGAAGATTTGTTTTATCTACAGCATGAGATAAAACATCTCTTTGTGTTCAAACCAACATTTGTTAGGTACACAGAGGCCGATGAAAACTACAGAAAACTCACCAAGATCAAGTTACCCAACTAAGAATTTTGGCAGAAACTTACTGATTTGCTGTAAAAGACAGTTTTACATTGTAAGAGGATAAATTACATATTGATGTTTTTACACAGTAAAAACATAATTTACAGCAGTGAGACAGTTAAAACAATCCTCAAACAGATGAAAGAGTATCAAAGATAAAGATTATCAGATGAAAGAGTATCAGATAAGAAGATAGAGTTTTCAAAACAGATTAAAAGATCTTTTGCCAACTTTGGAAACAACAAAGTAGCCAGCTGCACCCAATCCAAAACAACATTTCTATTTTATTTAATAAATAGGACAACTTGATAGTTGTTAAGCAGCTGTCACTATATTTTTGTAAAATATATTTTTATTTTCCTTAGAAAAATCCTATGAGTATTCTAGGATATTTTGTAAACTTTTTTGTATAAATACTTCAAACTTTGAAGTATTATTGTGGAATAAATTGCTGAAGATTTCTATAGTCATTTTCGCTGTATCTGAAGGGTTTCTTGTAGTAAGTTCAAGTAGCAGACTGGATCAAAACCATAAAGCATCATATTTCAGGATTCATGTGATGAGCCATTGAAGTGAAGTAATTTCTACTTTCATTGTTTATATTCTTATGTTTTACATGCATCTATATATGTGTTCTAAAATTGAATGATAAATCAGGAATATTATTACAAAATTTGTTAAAAGTAATCTGTCTTTAACTATTTATCATTTATATGTTTTCTGCTGATTTCAAGAGTAGGGAACCCTTAATTTCTCCCTCTTTCGAATGACCTCTTTCTTCTCCTTCCTCATTCGGATCAAAGAATATTTAGTTGCTCTTTATCTCGATCAATCCACTTCACCAATCAGCCTTGAAATTTCTTTAATGTCTTGTATATCTTGCCTTGAAAATATTTGTCTTTTGATCTTGATCTTGAGCTGTCTGCTTGACATATTGACTCCTTTTGCCCAATGGGAAACCATATATATTACTATCCATCTCATTAAGTGATTTTTCCCACCAACCAAACCAAATTGTCCTTATAATTAGCCTAAAATCAAACATTAAAACAAAGTTAAATCTGATAGAGAGAGCCCTCTCTGAACCCTAGGAAGGCTAGATCCTAGAGTTTAAAAGTAGGTTTGTGGTTACCTCTAATTTTCTTAAAACTATAAAATCAAAATCTCACAACTTTGGGAATTATTAGAGTGATAACACATAACAGTTCAAAACAGAGTGTATTTAAACAAGTTCTGCAATAAAATTCCTGTTATAACATTTAAATTTAGAAAACATGCAAGTTTATGGAATAATTAAGAAAAGAAACATGAAAAATTTAAATATACTTCACTGAGATAGCTCAAAACATGAATCCGTTAAAGAAATGCCTTTATTACTTATCCTGTCTGTCAACTGGAAATGATTACAATAACCCTCAGGTAAATAAATCGATCAGCTATAGAAATATATAGAAATCCACACTTAATCGACCCTTGATACTTTGAATTATGAAGTATTTATACAACTTATTACAAAATATCCTATCAACTGATTTAGGATTTATTTAAGGAAAACAAATATCTTCATGCAAGAAGATAGAGACACCTATTAACTAATTGCAAGTTGTCCCTGTTTTATTTGATTTGATGTTTTCTATTTGTCTCTCTTACGCTGGCTATCTTTCACGTTTTTTGCACTTTTACACTGTCTTTCATTTGAATTTTCTTTTAATTCTGTCTTTTATCTGACTGCTCTATTTTCTCTTTAACCTGTCTTTCTTTTACCTGTATTTGTTTTCATCTTTTTATAGTAAATCGCACCATTTTCCCATTTTTATTCATCTAGAATTTTGATCTTTACCATCTTCTAGTAAATCTCATCTGCCTCTTTGTATTTTGAAAATGTAGGCTTATTCAGAAAAAGGTGATTTACCTCATGTTGAATAAAGAAGAAGTTCTCTAAAGTCTGAAGGAGTACTTTGCCTATAGGAACCCCTTTCATTGCTGAATTGTTGGAAGTCTCTTTAGCTACTTCCCTGATCTTTTTATCATAATCTTCATGCCTCATTAGTTTATCATTTAATACTAATGGATTAGGCAGACCTTTCTCCCTTAATACATCAAATTTTATCATAAACCTGTTTACTGCAAGTTCCATTATTTGGCATTTGTCTTCAAGTTGTATCATCAGATTTCTCTTGGAAATCACTTTATTCACCTCTAATATATTCTCTATTCTGTATGTTATTCCAGTTTCTTCTAATTCTTGTTTACTTTTAGAATTCAAGAATTTTATTGTCTCAGGGGCTTCCTCAGGTTTCTTTCCAAGCTCTTCTTTGACCTTTTGAATTTCATTACTTGCTTCCTTTATCAAGTCCTTCTGTTCAAATATAACATGTATAGAAGGCCAAATATCATTAACAGAGTTAATGATATTGGCCCACAACTTCTGTTTTGCTTGGGCTAGAGGCTCTTTTAGTGATAATTCCTTTTCTAACTTATGGATTCTTTTAGTTAATCTGTTTGCTTTTTGTGCTTTTGCTTGATACATTACTTCTGCCAATTTATTTGTATATTCTAAACCCTTTACTTGTTCTTTGAGTTTATTCATTTCAGTTGATCCAAATTTATGGAGGAACACAATAGAATAAAAATATAACCATAAATACAAAGATGCAGTAGAAATAACACTTCATTTCATTAATATCAAAGAACTGAAATTTTCTTACAGACAAAATGGAAATAAACTATCTAGGGTGTTGGTAGCTTATCTCTGAGAAGAGATGTGGCAGCTACAGGCCTCTGAACCATGTTACAATGAGGCTTGAGGGCCTATTTATTATTTAGAAACAATGGAAAACCCTAAACATCAAAAACCCTAGCCCTAGGAGATGAAGCTCCAAAAATATGGGCCCCGTTTGGGTAAATTGGTGTTTCAACTTCCCAGGGACGTAACTTTGGCATACGATATCCTTTTGACACACTCAATACCTTGTTAGAAATATCTATCTGAGTACTAAAAATTTTGATGCGAGAAAAATCATCCATGGACCTATGTTGCTCCCAGTTTTCCGATAAAACATCGTTTAGGGCCTCAAAACAGCTTCGGAAGTTCAGGACCCAAAAAATTGCTAAAAATAATAAGTCATGCCGAAACTGAAAAACTGAAAGAGACAATAGTGGGGCCCCAAGTGGAATAGGTGGGTGGCTACCAATATCCACTTGGATCATTCCTCCCCCCTTAGTAAGCAATGGTCCCCATTGCATTGAGTTCCTCCATGAGATGAGGAAACTTCTGCTGAACTTGGTCCCTGGTGAACCACTTGCCTTGGTGCAGGAGTTGGCCAGCTTTGACAACCCGATACAGTTGGATATTCCATTGGTGAGTGTTCTTGATTTGCATGTCCATGATACAATCTGTGGTGGCCTGTTCCATGCAGTCTGGGTTTAACTCTTTTGGTTTGAGTTGTTCTGCAATGTCAGAGGTATCCAGTAGAGGTGGGAAGTAGGGATAAAGGCAGTCCACATTGAATACTGGGTGCATACCATGGAATGGTGGAATATTGATCTTGAAGTCATTGTTCCCTATAGCCTTGGTGATGGTGTAAGGCCCATATCGGAGTGGGCTAAGCTTGTGGTGGGGTCCAGTGAGGCGCTCCTTCTGTAAATGTAGCCACACTTTGTCACCCACTTGGAAGTTGTGTGGCACCCGATGTTGATCATGTCGTTTCTTGTAATTAGCATTGGCTCTGTCCAATATGTCATGAACCTGTTGGCGGATGTGCTGAATGTGCTTAATGAAGCTATTTTATTTGTCAGCTTCAGACTGGTCATGAGCCGAATCGGCTTGAGTAGTTTCAAATGGCATGGCTACGTCAATGGGACATGATGACTGGAATCCCAAGCCCACCTGAAACAGGCTGTGGCCAGTTGATATGTGGAGAGCTTGATTATAACTTTTTTGTACATAGGGAAGGCTCTCATCCCATGTGCATGGATGCTTTGAGTTGTACATGCATAGAATGTGTACAATCATCCTATTGATGACCTCTGTCTGGCCATCAGTTTGGGGATGGAAAGCTGTGGACTTGGTGTCCAACATTGACCAGAGGCTAGACCAAAATGTGCTAAGGAACTTGTTGTCTCGATCTGATATGATATACTATGGGATCCTAAAGTGCACCCACACTCGCTCAAAGAAGAGTTTAGCAGTGGCTTCTACTGTGATATTCTTCTTGCAGGTCGCCATAATTGCCATCTTTGAGAGTTTGTCGACGACCATGCAAACACAGTTGTTTCCATGCTTAGTAGAAGGAAGGCCCGACAAGTAATCCATGGATATGGATTCCCAAGGTCGACTAGGGGTAGGTAGTGGAGTATAGAGGCCCTTCTTCTTGATGGTTAGTTTGGCAATGGCGCAAGCAGTGCAGGATCTGATGTACTTCCCAACATCCTGTCGAAGGTTCGGCGAATAGAAATACTTCTGCAATACTGCCATTATTTTCTCGACCCCAAAATTCCCAATGGCTCGCCTGTAGTGCGTTTTCAATATCATCTTGGCACGCTCACTTGAAGGAACACAAATGTGTCATAGGTGATATAAAAGTGCATCTTGGAGGTGAAAATTTGGAACTTGCGTATCCCCCAAGATTGCCTTGTATGTGTGGCCAAATTCTGGGTCACTCTCATAGAGAAGTGGCCAATCAGAAGTCTCGTGCCCACAAGAGTTGAGAACGGTGGTGAGCGCCACGATTGGTGGTCGGCTAAGGCAGTCTGCAACATTATTGGTGCTACCCTTCTTGTACTTGATGTTTAAATGAAACTGTTGCAGATATGTGGACCACTTTTGATGGCGATCGTTCTGCAACTTCCATTGTGTCTGTATGAACTGTAGGGGCTGGTGGTCTATTTGGATGATTGTATCCTTCCCCAAAATTTAATGTTTCCATTGTCGACAAGCTTGCACATTGGAATACATTTCTTTGTAATAAGTGGGATAATTGCGAAATGTGTCAGGAAATGTCTCACTGTGATATGCCATTGGATGTCCCTGTTGAGTAAGAACTTCCCCAATAGCATAGTCAGAGGCATCTATCTCGATCTCAAATGGTTGTTGCAAGTCTGGTAATGTGAGCACTGGGGCAGAACAGAGGTGATTTTTCAATTCTGTGAATGCCCTCTATTGAGATTCTGACCAAAAGAATTTTTATCTCGCTCCTCCCTTGGTGACTTGACTCAAGGGCCAAGTGATATGAGAGAATCCTAACACGAACCTGTGGTAGAAATTAGAAAAACCTAGAAATCCGCGAAGCTCTGTTATAGTGGTTGGGGCTGGCCAATCTCGAATGACTTGGATCTTGGTTGGATCCACATGCACCCCCCTTTCATCAATAATGTATCCCAAATATTGAACCTCGGTTATGCCAAAAGTGCACTTCTCCAAATTGGCACACAACTTGTGTTGCCGCAGTGTTTGGAGGACTTGTCGGATGTGGCGGAGGTGCTCTTCCCAAGTCTAGCAAAAGATTAGAATGTCATCCAAATACACCACTACAAATGAGTTGGTGAATGGCTGCAAGATGTCATCCATCAACCTCATGAAGGTTGTGGGAGCATTCATCAACCTAAAAGGCATGACCAGCCATTTGAAAAGGCCCTCCTTGGCTTTGAAAGTAGTCTTCCACACATCGGAGGGTTCGATTGGTACCTGGTGATACCCAGACTTCAAGTCGATCTTGCTGAAATATTTGGCCGCTTTGAGCTGGTCCATAAGGTCATCAATCTGTGGGATCGGGTACCTATTCCGGACAATGATCTTGTTCAACGCCCAATAGTAAATACAGAGTCTCCACGTCCCATCCTTCTTCTATACCAACACGATCGAGCCTCCACAGGGCAATGAACTTGGTTAGATGTGACCTTTCTGTAGCAGCCCTTGAAGCTGCCTCTTGATTTCATCATTCTCCAGAACAAAGCACTGATAGATCGGTCCATTGGGTAGCGGCGCACCTAGGGTCAGATCAATGGGGTGATTGACTTGACAGTGCAGAGGAACCCATGTGGGTGAGGTGAAGATATCCCCATCCTCCTCCACAACCTTTTCCATTGTTGTTGTCATGCAGAGGAGACCTGTCTGGAGGTCGTGGCCACAGTCTTATTCTTTCCCTGGGGGTGGATCATCAGGAAAATGAATTTCCTGGTTTGGGAAATAAGCTTACTGCATTTTTGTAATAACCAAAGAGATAGCGGCAGGTGGTGGTACCTTTGGTATCTTGCACAACTTATTTCCCAAAGTAACAATAACAACGTGAGGCTGAGACTCATACACAACATGTCACTTCCACAAGTATGGTTGGCCTAATAACATATTAGAAACATCAAGAGGATCAATGTCAAATAATATCTCATTCGTGAAGGGCTTGATGTTATAGGGAAGGCGACACTACTGGCTGACGCGGAGATCCCGTCCTTGGTGAAGCCACCCGATGGTGTATGGATGTGGGTGGGCTATGGTCAAAAAGCCCAACCACTTCATGACATCTGCTGAAATGAGGTTCTTTTGGCTCCCATTTTAGACAATGAACTGTACTGGGGAGCCCTTTACCCACATTTGGGAGTGGAAGAGATGTTCCTCCTCCTCTGGATCTTCCGGTTCATCCTTCTAGATCTTCGCAGTGGCAATAGTGGTGTTGGGCTCTACATCAATAATATGTTTCCTTTTGTCATTCCCCTTGTTAGGTTTTGATTTAGAGTTGGAGCATGCATTTGACACAGAAGCCCTCATCTCGGCCATCAGCGACTTCTTTTCCCGACACTCACTTGTGTTGTGAGTGGAGCTCTTATAGAACTCACACCACTTCCCGTATACTTTTTTGGCTTTGTGGTGTTGTTCTTTGCTTGTGGTTTTGATAGGTTTTCTTGGGCCACCATGCCTTGGATCTGTCCTTTGTTCTGTGGTTTTGTAGCACCTTTCCCTTGCTTTTGATTCGCAGATCCAAAGTCTCGCTTCTTCTGTTTGAATTTCTGCTCAATCTTGGCAGCATACCGATATGTCGTACCAAGCGAGGAGATGTCGAGGAACTCCATTTCCTCTTGAATGTATCTGTCCAGAAAATTGTGATACTTTAGTGCCAGATGTTTCTCTAAATATTTGATACCCAAATTTATGAGCAGGGTATTTTTGAAGCCTCGAAAATCGCTGC
>JAXQQM020071948.1:0-86966 GCA_034641835.2 Pinus albicaulis
ATTGTTATATTTTCTAATAAAAGTTATAGTATATAGAAAATGTTTTGAATTAGTGAAATAATTTTAACAGAATCATAAACTTCAAAAATCAATGAACATCCATAAAAAATATTAATAAAAATGCATAAACTGAAATAATGAATGTATTACTAAACTATCCATATGAAAATATATACAAATTACAAATATCACATGAACATCCATAAACTGAAATGATAAGCATCCATAAAATAAAATAATGTTCATGTACATCCATAAACTGTCCATGTATGAAAATATACAAATTATATATCACATGTGAATGTGCCCTATGAAATGAGTCTGAAAATATACAAACTATCCACTCTAAGTACCACCAAAAATCCTATGTGAGTTCTAGCATTCAAAGTGAGCGTCTCTAAGATGGAACTGCAATATAAATATTTCAAATTCAAACTAATTAGATCATTACTTGTACAAAATAAACAATATGGAAATAAATGATTTTGAACCACTTTTTTAGTTACATATACATGAATATAATAACATAATTCAAGTCCAAATGAAAGTCAGATATGATGGGGATTTGATGAATCTTGGTTTGGTGTTACCCTGCCTGTGGCTCAATGATTTGGGCCTACATATATGGACCCGCATCATCGTTTCCTCTAAACCTAGCTTCCCACTCATGTGTCCACATAATAGGGACATCGACAACACTTTGCATATGGGCCTATGTACACAATGGCAAGGAAAAATTATAATTAGTATAAAAACTAATTATCATATATGTGTAACTTAAAACAAGAAAATGTTGAAATATTGGGAATAGAAAATTTTACCTCAGATGTTGGTCCATGTGGTTGTACATAGTGACTCTCGAACACATTAGTGTTATGAGGTGGAGGTGGAGGTGGAGGAGAATCCATGAAAACGTGCTCTGGTGGAGGATGGCCAGGTTGATCAACTTCCCGCTCGGAGGACCTCATAATCTCATCCATGTAGTTGGGTTATCTCTACATGTTATCATGAACTTATTAATATAAATTAAATCTAATACAAACTAGAAATTAATATAAATGATTATGCATAATTTTATAATTAGAGTCAAAATTTTCATATATATATATATATATATATATATATATATATGTACTTGGTATGTGTCATGGCCGTGCACCCTCCAAGTGGCAGGAATGACATCATGATACATACATGCATATGTCAAAAGATGGTCAATGGGTAAACTTGCGAAAAATGAATCATTATATAAGGTCATTGGTGGGTGACGAGGAAATGGTGGTGGTATCCTAATCTATCCATCCAATACAACATGTGCACTAACCAATGACATCTGTATGTTGTTTTCAATAGTATCCTTGGTTTCAACACCGTGTTTCGACAACTCCTTTAGCTTTGTCGGTAATACCAAGCTCTGAGACGGTAGTGGCAAGAATATCAGAGGTGGTGGCACATGATTAGGGTCCCTACGAGTCCCATCACGATCATAGGTGCATCCCATGATGAGTTCATAATAATTATATCAAGTATTAGTGTAACTCGAACTCATATGTAACACGAACTCTGCATACAAATTCTTGGAAAAATAAATTGCAGCCTAGTCATGGTGGGAAAACTGGCCCCAAGCTCCAATGAATATGTCATACACAAAAGAGGTTGCATCAAAATTCCTAAAATATTTTAGTGGAATTGAGCCTCTATGTCTAGCAGGGTGATCTGGAGGGATGTCGAATAACTCCCCATGAACATCAATGTTCTTAGTGGCCTCTTTCACCACCTCCCAAGTATGTGGGTCGCTAACCTCATGCCTCCTAATCATTTGTATGGATTTTAGGAGGTGGATCTATGGGCTTAACATCTAGTATGTCTTGATAAACCTATTGATTCTATCCAGCATGAAAGACAAACTACGAGTAGTTGGTGAATTGGCATGGATGTTACATATCTCTTGTGTGATCTGCGTATGATTTGTTGTAACATCCTCCAATGTGATATGAGTTGCAACATCGTCCCATGGAAGGATTGATGTTGCATTCCGATCCTCAGCTTCAGCCTGCTGGGGGTCTGCAAATCATAAACACAATTTAACATATATAATTAACAAACTAGAATCATAATAACATATACATTAATTTCAAACACATCATTTGAAGACAATTTAAAAATTAAAAGAAATTTCATGACATAAACACATAAAGTTTAAAGAGGATTTAAAAATATAGGAGGTGTACCTGAAATAAGGGAAGAAGGTCCATTAGAGGTATCATTATCATAAAAAAATACATAAATACTGCCTCTGACACTACGACTAGTGTCAGAGGAAAGATCTATGAGTGGAGCATGCACTCTGGGAGGGCTACGTGATCTATCACGAGCCTGATCATGTATAACATATCACATGGCACTGCAATGGCCTGCAGTTGGTGTACGTATAGGTGATGCCTCTGCATATTACATATAATACATATAAACAAATCAAAGAAAAAAATATTGACTAAACTATTACATATAATACATATAAGCTAATCCAAGAAAAAAATGTTGACTTAGAAAGAATGTTGACAAAAAAACCATTTCTAAGCTTAAGCAGAATAGTCAAGCCTAAAGTCCTAAACTTTAGAGTCCATTTTTTGATAATTTATCAACCAAAGTATTGAGTTCGAGGTAAACAAAATCGAAAGAAGTGATCAAATCTACTTTCACACTTTTTCTCGTTTCTAAATAATTCAATTTACTCATAGTGCATAAATATGTAAAAATATATGTAAAAAACTGAAATAAACTTATTTACAAAACTAATAAAATTTTATGCCAACCAAATACTCCAATAGACTTTAAAGTTATACATTACATAATGAAACAATATTGTACAAATTAGAAAAGAGTCCGTATTCACCGCACCAAATGCATTTTTCATGATGGATTTAATGTATATATTAATGATGCAATGTTGAAACATGAACTTCATATATTTATATAGTTATATGTTAAATAATATATATATATATATATATATATATATATATATATATATATATATATATATATATATATATATCGGTGTGTGTGTGTGTGTTAAATATTTATGTTATGCTAGATGTTATAGGTGAAAGTATGGAGTTGGGTTACACTTCAAGCAAACTAGGGCACCTTTGGTGAAACAATGTTCGCCGATTGAGCAATTTTAAGTGCTTGAAAGAACCATTTTTAAGCGCTCTACCGAGCTCCTCAAGAACTAAAAAATAGCTCGACCGAGCATTAAAACTATCTCTGCATCGAGCGCTTGATGGAGCATTAAAGTCGAAAATTTTAAAATTCTATGTACATATCAATAATGATATACAAAATTTAAAATTGTAAGTATTTGATAGTTAATAAAAACAAACAAAATTTAATTACTAATTACATTTGAATAGGTAATTAATAATGGTGTGGATTAATTTCTCATTACATTTCTAGTTTTTTGGTGTATATATTTGAAAAATGATTCTATCACACTTACAATTAAAGTTGTAATATTCTTTTAATTATAATTTGGTAACTTAATAATTTGTTTTTAATATGATTTAAAGTTCTAGGGTTATATATTAAATAATAAATTGATTAAAAATAATAAAATGTATCAATTTGATATTAATAAATATTATAAATTTTTATATCAATAAATGTAACTCAAAAATGTGAATTTGACGATGTTGGAAATATATATTTTGTAAAATTCACCGTATTAATAAACATGATTCCCTTGGTCATATATATATATATATATATATATATATATATATATATATATATATATATATATATATAATGTAGTAATATCCACTTGCTCTCACCAAAAGAATGAGTGGAGTAATAGTTAATGGAGTTGTAATAGTTGTAAGTTATAATTAATATATTTGTAATGGACGCAATGGTATCCGTGGTTATAAATCTCATAGAAAATTTTACTTCCTTAATTTAGGTTTGCAACATATATTTTAAAAAAAATAATAAAAGCATAAGGAAACCATACATTTTAAAACATTATTTCGATTAAATTGAATGTGAGCAATGAGTAATCTATATTCAAATTTGAGTATGAAATTATTTAAAACATAATAATATTATAAAAATTTAGTTTTGGTTTAATATTTTGTTTTTTTAATTAATTTATTTAATTTTATTTAAAATTTATATATATATAAAAATTATAAACTCATTAAGTATAAAAATATGTTATATTTAAAATGAAAAGAATAAACAAATTATCATTTTAAGAATTTAAAAATTGAAAAAAAAAGTTTTTTTTTTTTTTTTTTTGTGTTTAGGTGGTGTAATGTCTCTCAATTAATTTTTTTCTAAATATTTTTACACGGGAATTTCATCTCGAAAGACTTCAAGATGTTAAGTAACTTTACATATAATTTTCCTCTTTTGACATTTCTTTTTCTACCATTATTTATATAATACATGTGTTTTATACCTTACTCTTGTGGTACATGTAACTTTAGATTTATATATATATATATATATATATATATATATATATATATATATATATAAGTATTAAATCAACCTCTCTTTAACTAATTACAACCTATTATATTTATGACAATTTATAAGTTGTGTCCCTTTGGATCCATCCCTCTTTAACATATGATTTCATTTTATTTACTATCCTTGAATTATTAACTCCTTGTGCTTTATTGCCAAGGAAATATCATTTGATCTTTTGTTTTTACTATATATATATATATATATTCATCTACGTTGTCATACCCATGAAGATTTATGTTCTACTATACATATCGTGCTTGTAATAAAATATGGGATTTGACATTCCAACGCTTATAATAGTAATTGTCTATTTATATCATTTTTACATTGAGATAAGATTGGATTTTTAAACGAATCTCGAGGATTTCGACATATGATTTAGACCTAATCTTTTGGGAATTTCAATTACATTATTTTATTCCATATCTCGCCATCTAATGTTTGGGGTCAGCTATGCCATCAATGAAATGTGTTTATCCACGCAAGGTTTTACAAACAGTCTTTTGATGGTATCGAAACTTAGTGGTACCCGTATGGTAGAGTTCATAACGTCATTAATAATTTGGGGTACTTTGGCCCGTCAAATTTGATTTTTCGAGAGTTTTGTTGTTTAGCCCTAACAGGCTATGAATCCCTCGATCATGCCATCCGTAAGGTGGAGATGATCTAGGGTTTTCTCCCGCTAATCGGGTTTATGTTTATGTCTTCAATGAGAGTGAGAATTCATTTCTTCCCACTCGTTTCTCCTAACCCTAGCTCTCTCTTCATTCCGTGAACTCCAGTTTCATCGGAGCTTATCTTAGCTTAATACCTTCGGTAAGTTATTATTTTCCACGCCACTTTGAATTGTCCGGTTCGATTTTTTTATTTTAATTGCGTAACTTCACAATCATTTTCTCGTTGTTTATTTTAGAGTGAATGCATGTACATTATGGCCCTCCGATTGTGATTTCTATGGTTCGCAAAGCATTTTTAGTTTGAACTTCTAGTCGTATACGATTTAATTTCCTCTCACCGTGTCTTGACATAGCGTTGTATAATTTTTTCGTGTGTATGGGTAGGACTATGATGATTAAAATGGAAATATGATTTTGGTATAATTTCTCTACACGGCATTATAAATCCATTTATTCCCTTTTCGTTCATTTTTTCACTGGGTTTACATTCCTTTCATTAAGCTCGAAATTTGATTTAACTTTCCTCCCTCGAGGTCGCCGAGAGGCATAGCCGGGACCAGGGTCTCTCAAAAGCTTCCTCGAAAGCGTTTTTGCCTCTATCATGAGGTTTTCAGCCTACTAACCGAAAGGTAATGTCTTCACCTCATAATTTTATTTCATTTTCACAAAATATGCATTTCTTTCCTTACTCAAATTCAGCTTAGGCCGAGACAAAATTGTAACGTTTTTCAATGCAAGTACTATGTCAACCGGCTTGATCAAAATCTTGAACTTCGTTTGTTGTTTTATGTCTAATTTTGTTTCGATCCCAAATCCGGGCCTCGTACATTCTAGGTCGCTGATACCCTTGTATGGAATGAACTTCTTATTTCCATTTTCGTCCCATTCTTTGGGTCAAAAGGATTGATAACTAATTTCGTTTAATTAAAATGGCAGAAATCTCCATACGGAACGATTTAAATATTTATATTCGGATGTACAATATCCCTTTAAATTTACGGACCGGATATTATTGTTTCATGTATTTTATACGATGTTCTTATGTCCGATATCCTGGGATATTCCCGAGACCTAGAATTAATTTACTTTTCATTTAAATCGTATACATATACTATTATAGCTATCGTGCCTTGATATCCGAATAAGGCAGATTTATATTTGAAGATTTGATTTTATTTTCAACACCTCGAGAATTGTCCTAGTTGTGATCGTAATGATTTATCATAAGTTCTTAAATTTCTAGATGAAAGATTTTTTCGTTTACGACCTTACCGGTTTGAACTTAATTTTTCGTTAAGAACATCCGCCGTGAGGAAGTTGCTTTATAATTTGTGAAATATGGAGACAAGCCTTATTCTCAATCTCTGCTTTATTAAATTTTTCACATGAGGTATACAAATCCTCGTCTTTGCATCGTGACCTTATCTACCAATGTAATGTACTTGTATGTTATTCTCGCTAAAATACTAGTCCAATGTATTCTTAACTTTAGGATTTGTTTCTTCATTATAAAATAAATTGCATATTCCTTTTCACAAGTCCACACCGTATTATAATTAGGTATTTAAATCAAGATGTATAAAATCACTATAACTATTAATGCTTATGTCTATAGATAACAACTTTATTTCCTAAATGCTCAAGTAAGTTTTCTTTTCTATGCATCTATAAAAATTATGCTAAGTATTTCACCCTACCGTTAAGATCTTTTTCTTTATACAGAAATAAAATTCTATTTATTTAATTATTTTACCGAATTCTCCCCAAAATATATATATATATATATATATATATATATATATATATATATATCCCGCTTTTCTTTTCAAATAATTTTCCCTCCTTTAGGCGGTGTGTATATTCATATAAATGTTTTTATTTCCATGTAGAGGTTTGTCATATCGTCCTAAAATTCATATGATAAAGATTTATTTCTCTCACATCGTGCATTTCAATATTTAAATGTAAAAAAGGGGTTCATATTTTCCGCGTATACATTTATTTACATGCCTAGTAAATACATGAAGTATAAAGATACCTCTAACTGAATGTAAATGTGTAAAAGTATGTAAACATTTTTCCATTATCACATTACTTATATTTTTTATTTCTTCTAAAAATCTACAATTTTCTTCCTTGAAGTATTTATACAAAATTTAGTATTTCATCCTTATTAAATTCACTTCATAGTTTCTTATGTACAAGATCTATTTATTTATCTTTCACTTTATACTACGTACAGACAGTTATAAGATTTATTTGTCTATGGGAGTAAGACATATCTCCCGCATTTTGACCAATATCGTGTTTAGAGATTTGTTGATATTCTCCTAATAGACTATCTTTCTACAACTATACGTATTTTAGAGAATTATTTCTTCTAAGAAAATATGTTAATGTAAGGAATTCCCTATTTACATCATAAAATTTTAATACTCTCAAGCCATGTAAAACATAATCGTTAACAAGAATTTAGTTATATGTGCATACCACTTCTTCTCCATGACCACCCTCCCAACCTTAGAATTATTCTATCTCCAAAATTCACCCCCGAGCTTAGATCCTTCAGTTGTATCGTACTAACCTCGGTACCGTTATGAAATAGCTTACTTAAGCCATGCTTTCCCTAAGCCTCGTTTCGAAATTTCGCATCCATAATTTTAGGATGCTTCTTCCTATTTTTGTATAGGCTTCCCTCAATAAGGTAATTTTTTTTAAAGATTATTTCTCTACTCTTCAGCCTTTTTTCACCTTCCCAATTACTTTCCTCTTCATTGCGGAATTTAGATTTTTTTTCTTAATCTAATTTAGCATTTTTCCTTTCAAGGCTTTTTGAAAGGCCGTGTGAAAGTCTTAACCTTATCCATATCCTCATGGGTCAAAGCTTATGATCTCCAATCTCATCCGGTCATAGTGCGCACATAAATATTCCATTTATTTTCATTAATAAATATTTAAATAAAATCCACACAATAATTACCCATTGGGGTCCACTCCCTTGGATTTTTGTTCAAATGTCTAACTTAAAAGGCATAGAACCACGGTGTTACACATTCCCCTCCGAAAACAATGATCGTCCTCGTTGCTGACAGACTATCTACTATAGTTCATTATGAAAATAAAGATGGATATTTTTCCATCATCTCGCCTTTCTTTTCCCATGTAGCCTCTTCAAAGAAGAAAATTTTTCCAATCGCTCTTTTACCCCGGCTACCGTTCTATTTCTCAATTCAATTTCTTCCGCTCCCATATTTGAAGCGGCTTTGGAAGGAACTCCCTTCTCGGTTCCACCCGTATCACATTCCAATCAACAACATGAGAAGCATCATGTACATATATTTAATAACGAAACATGAAACACATCATGAACTTTAATATGGGAGGGGTGGGCGTCACCATAAGCCACATGTCCCACCCTTTCTCTAAGATTTCAAAAGGCCCAAGGGTATCTAGGAGCCACTTTGCACAAATTCCAGCATGCAGAAAGTGCTTCTTTGGTTTTATCCGTAGATATACATGGTCATCCACTTTGTACTCTTGGTTAACCCTTTTCTTGTTGGAATAACTTTTTCGTCGATCTTGAAATGCTCTCTGGGATGTTTTTCTATATTTGTTTGACAATCCTTTCCATTTCTTTGTGAGAGCATTTGGCCCAAGTATTAAATTAGCCTTTCGTGTTGGCTCCAAATTAAAGGAGTGTGGCACTTTCTTCCATAGAGTGCCTCAAATGGACTCATTTTGATGGAATATTGGTAGTTGTTATTATAAGAAAATTCGACTAAATATAAATAGTCTTCCCACTAATTGGCCTATCCATCACATACATTCCGAGCATATCCTCCACAATTTGATTTTTTTTCTCTCAGTTTGACCATCCGTCTTGTGGGTGATAGGCGTACTAAAATTCAATTTAGTGCTCATGCCTCCAAACAAAACACCTTTCCAAAAGGTCGGCCGTGAACTTGGTGTCTCTATATGAAATAATCACTTTAGGGACTCCCGTGTAGCCTCACAATTTCCTTCATGGACACATTTGCTATTTGGGTTGTCCCAAAAGTAGATTTCACAGTATGAAATGTGCAACCTTTGTTAAGGTATCTATCACTACCATCACCGAGTCATGTTGGTACTTTTTTCTGCAACCCGGTTATAAAATCCATAGAAATGTTGTTCCATTTCCATTCTCACAATTGGTAAGGGATTTAGAAGGCCAATCGGATGCCGATGTTCAACTTTGAATAAGCTTGACATTCCATGCATCTCGGCTAAGTAGTTGGCCACGTCCTTTTTCATTCCCGGCCAAAATAATTTCTTTTTTTAAGGCCGTGGTAGTTTCGATATCCGTGATGTCCCGAATAAGGTTGTTTATGATATTAATCAAGAATGTCCTTTTTCAAAGAATCCACATTGGGGATATACAACTGCTTTTTATACCGCATCAACCTTCGATTTTGGGTGTATCCCCGCCATTTCCTTTTTCATCATTTGAATTTGCGCTTCTCATAGTTGGGATATTGATCTCATACCTTTACTAATCCCTCTAAGTCAAAACTAGCACTACTCCCAATGTTACTTATGTTGTGAAGAATTTCTCGCTAGAGCATCAACAATTTTGTTTTTTTTCCTTTGATATGTTTCATTTCCATATCAAATTCACTCGTAAAGGATAGCCATCCGGCTTGTTGAGCATTCAAACTGCTTTGAGTGAAGAAATACTTGAGGTTGATATGATCCGTCATCAATATAAATTTCTTTTCCGATAAGATAGTGTCACCACATCTTCAAGGCATGAATTACAACAACTAACTCAAGATCATATACACCGTAATTATGTTCATGTTTCTTAAGTTTTCTAGATTCATACGTAATAACAAAATTCTCTTTGGCAATAGAACTCCTCCCAATCCCTCTCCACACAATATCAAGACACACTACAAACTTCTTATCGTGATTTGCAATCTTCAAGATAGGTGTTGTAGTAAGTTTCACTCTTCAATCGTTCAAAGCTATTTTTGGCATTTTTCCGTGCACTCAAATTTTGTGCCTTTCCTTCGTAGGGTGAAGTTATGGGGCATGCTATTAAGTAAAAATCTTTCTACAAACCGCCGCAATATCCCCCCCGCAATCCCCATAAATGATCTTATCGTCGAGACATCACTTCTAAACCCACCACTATCTAATCGTCTTTATTTTCTCAGGGTCAATGCCCAATCCGTTCTAAGATTATGTGCCCCAAATATTGAATTTATCCTAATAAAATTCTACATTTACAAACTTGGCATACAATTGATTTCTCCTTAAGAGTTTGCAACAAAATTCTAAGGTGTTCTTTATGTTCCCCGTCTCACTTTTAGAATAGATTAGAATGTTGTTCAGAAATACTAAAAGGAATTTGTCTAAGTATTTATTCGTGATGCTATTCATTAAGTACATAAAAGTGGCAGGGCATTGTCAAACCGAAAGGCAGGACTACAAATTCGTAGTGACCATACCTATTTTGAAAATTTGTTTTACTAATATCTTCCTCCTAATTTCCGAGTTGGTGATAACCAATTCTTAAGCCAATTTCAGAGAATAATCAAGCCTCTCACTCGATCAAAAAGATCATATATTCGGCGTTGACATCGTTTTTGATTGTCAACTTATTCATTGATGATAGTCACGCACATTCTCGAAGGTTCCATCCTATTTTTCACGAACAAGACCGTGCTCCCCAAGGAGATACACTATTTTGATGTAGCCTTTGTCTAGCACTTGTAATTGCATTTAACTCCACAGTTCAAGGGGCTCACTGGGTAAGGCCCTAGAACCGGTGTTGCCCCGGCACCAAATCGATTGAAAAATTGATCTTCTCTGGGGAAGATGAGGAATCCTCATCCTAGAAAACTTCAAATTCTCTTATCACCGGGTAAGGTGTCTAAAAAATTTTCTTCGTGTTTTTGTCCTAATTATTCAACATGTACAACATACTAGATATCCCTTTCCCTAAATGTTATTTTTAGTCAAGGGGTCGAGATCTACCCACAGTAAATAGGTTTCGGTTTCCTTAGTATGAATGGTTTTCCTTCATCATCTATGCGTATTTTTGTCCCAACGATTCAAGATGGTATTTTTCTTTTTCTAACCGTACCATTCCTATCAAGAATCATAGGAACCTAATGGAAAAATGTTTAAATCTACCTCTATCTGATATTCATCTAATTTAATAGCTGTTTTAGGTATCTTGTGAGTTACCTCGCGTTTAGTTTCGTAGCTAATTGTACCAACCAAGGTTGTCGAAACTTTTCTATTCCGAGTTTGCATTTTCTGGGCTGCCAACTTGTGGACTAATATAACTCTCCAAAGAAGCAATTCCGGGCCAATTAAGATAGTATCGTATTGATTAGAAATTTTACCTTCCATTTTGACCATAGTAGACTGGTGTTCGCTTGCCTGGCCTGCTGGGCCGCATCGATAGTGAGGATATTCCTTGCTACGTCATTCACTCGTGGTAGCTTCTCTATCTCTCACACCATCCGCATATTTTGTGATGGCCCCTCACGATGAGGTTCTCCACAACCCGAGCACTTCAAAGGCTCTCACATTTTGGGTCAGCTTCCTTCATTCTTATTATTCCCATCTATTTTATTCGAACCAACTCGATTGAGTATTTTGACTTTCCTTTGTGTTGTTAAATTTTCCGTTGATGATTCCTACCAAAGTTCTTCAAATAAGCCGGTTTTTATTTCTTTCCTTTGAATTCACCCTTGTTTGTCCAAACTCTTCCCTTGTTCACTTTTTTCCCTTAAATCGCTGGTAAAGATAATTTGGTTTTCCTCACCACTTCATCCATGGTTTTTGGATTATCGAACTCTATTTTCTCCTTATACACAGAAAAATGGGGCTCAAAAACCTTTGAACCTTTTTCTTTCTCTTCACGAATATAAGGAACATATCTTAATAGATTTTTGAACTTGGTGAAAATTCATCTATGGTGAGCTATCCTAATCCGAGTTCGCGAAACTCTTTTTCTTTGTCATCATAATAGCATTCGTTCAAATACCAATTTTTAAACTTTTACTTGGAAATCTTCCCAAGTCACTATTTTTTCATCAATGGCATGAACCATTTTTGTTTTCCTCATCACAAGGTAGCCTTACTCAGCTTGGTAGATAGCTAAGCTAGCCCTCAAATTGCTTTCATACTCATAGACCTTAAAATACTTAATCATATTCATTAACCACACCCGCATCCTCCTCCTTCTCCCCATCATAGAGGGGAGGTTTTATTTTCCTAATTCACCCCGTAATTCATTCTCCTATTTAGACCGGTGTCTAGTCGTGTCATCTTGCTCGTAATCATCTCGAGAAATTTATCCCGCCATTTCTCTTCCTCCCAAAACCTTCACCTTCTTGAATTTTCCGCTAAGTCGCCTTATCATTTTTCCTACTCCTCACCGGCTAAATATAGCTCGTCATTCCGGCTTCTTAGTTGGGCTACATCCTCGTGCATCCGGTGCAACATAGCCATCCAAGGAGCATTGGGATCCGGTGTGTTATCTCCACCACCCATATCGACACAGAGTTCATCTTCTCCACTCATTTACTTTTCGCTCAATACTTTACCGTAAAACAAAATAACATCGTTAACATTTTTTTAAATTAATTTCATAACAATGAGCACAAAAATAGCCTAGTTTTCAACTTGGGCTCCGATACCATTTGTAATGTCTCTCAATTTTTTTTTTTTCTAAATATTTACTACGTAATTTCATCCGAAAGGCTTCACATGTTAAGTACCTTTACATATAATTTTCTTTGACATTTCCTTTTTCCACCATTATTTATATAAAACATTAGTTTTATACCTACTCTTGTGGTACATGTAACCTCTTAGATTTCTACAATTCTATATGTATATATATATATATATACAATAAATATGTAAATGTTAAATCAACCTCTCTTTAACTAATTACAACCTATTATCTTTTATAATTTTATAAGTTGTGTCACTTTGGATCCATCCCTCTTAACTTATGATTTCATTTTATTTACTATCCCTAATTATTAACCTTAGGCTTTATTACCAAGGAAATATCATTTGGATCTTTTGCTTTTACCATATATATATATATTCATCTACGTTAATCATACCCATGAAGATTTATGTTCTACTATACATATTGTGCTTGTATTAAAACATGGGATTTGAGCAATCCAACGCTTATAGTAGGCATCATTTGTTTATATCATTTTTACATTGAGAATAATTATCGTGCTCTTTAATTTAATAAGATTGGATTTTTAAATGAATCTCATGATTTCCATATGATTTAGAAGGATCTTTCAGAATTTCAATTAAATTATTTTATTACATATCTCTCCATCCGTAATGTTTAATGCTTATGCCATAAATGAAATGTGTTTATCCATGCAAGGTTTTACAAATTCTTTTCGATGGTATGGAAACTTAGTGGTACTTTGTATGGTAGAGTTCATAAATTTCATTAAGACTTTGGCGTACTTTGGTCCATCGAATTTGATTGTTCTCAAGAGTTTCATTGTTTATCCCTAATAGGCTACGAATCCTCGCATCACGCCTATCCGTAAGGTGTAGATGATCTAGGGTTTTCTCCCGCTAATCGGTTTACAAGCGATGCCTTCAATGAGAGTGAGAATTCATTTCTTCCCACCGTTTCTCCTCGAACCCTAGCGCTCTTTTACTCCGGCACTCAATTTCAAAGTGGAGCTTTATCTTGGCTAGTACCTTCAAGTAGTTATTCCACGCCACTTTGAATTTTCCGGTTCGATATTTTTATTTTAACTTAACTTCACAATCATTTTCTCAAGTTGTTTATTTTAGAGCGAATGCATGTACATTATGGCTCGATTGCGATTTCTATGGTTCTCAAGCTTAAATAATTTTTCGTATAAACTTTTGGTTGTATATGATTTAATTTCCTCTCACCGTGTCTTCACATAGTGTTGTATAATTTTTCGTGCATATGGGTAGGGACTATGATGATTAAAATGGAAATATGATTTTGGTATAATTTCTCTTACACAAAGAATTATAACCCTTTTATTCCCTTTTCATTAATTTTTTCACTTCGTTTACATTCCTTTCGTTGCTTTCCGAAATTTGATTTACCTCCTTCTCCTAGAGATCCCCGAGAGGCATAACAGGACCAACGTCTCTAGAAAGCTTTCCTTGAAAGTGTTTCGTGCCTCTATCATGAGGTTTTTGACCTACTAACCGAAAGGTAATGTTCTTACCCTAATAATTTTATTTCGTTTCACAAAAATATGCGTTTTCCTTACTCAAATTGTACGAGGCCGAGACAAAATTATAACGTCAATGCAAGTACTATGTCAACCGCTGACTAAAATCTTGCACTTCGTTCGTTGTTTTATGTCTACTTTTGCTTCGATCCTAACCGCCCGCATTTGTGCTCGGTTGATACCTTTGTATGGAATGAATCGCTTATTTCATTTTCGTCCCATTCTTTCGTCATAAGGATTGAATAACTAATTTCCCGTTTAATTAAACAAAGAAATTCCATACACGAGAACAATTTAAATCTTTATATTTGAATGTACAATAGCTCCTTAAATTTATGGATCGAATATTGTTTTATTTTATACAATGTTCTCTCGTCCGATATCCGGGATATTCCCGAGACCTAGAATCAGCTTTACTTTTTCATTTAAATCGTATACATATACTATTATAGCTATCGTGCTCTTTGATATTCGAATAAGGTAGATTTATATTTGAAGATTTGATTTTATTTTCAACACTCCGAGAATTGTCCTAGTTCGACCGTAATTATTTATGATAAGTCTCTAAATTTGCATGAAAGTTTTTTTCTATCACGACCTTACTCGCTTGAACTTAATTTTCGTTAAGAATATCTATCAAAGGGGAAGTTGTTTTATAATTTGTGAAACATGGAGAGATGCCTTATTCTCAATCTCCGTTTTATTAAATTTTTCATACACAGCATACAAATCGTCTTTTGCATCGCTGACCTATCATTACCAATGTAATGTACTTGTATGTTATTCTTCTAAAAAATACCAAAATTTTAATGTATTCTTAACTTTTAGGATTTGTTTTCCTATTATAAAATAAACTACATATTCCTTTAACAAGTCCACACTCTGTATTAGAATTAGGTATTTAAATCAAATATAAAATCACTATAAATATTAAGAGTTATGTCTAGATAACAACTTTATTTCCTAAATGCTCAAGTAAGTTTTCTTTTCTATGCATCTATAAAAAATTTATGCCAAGTATTTCACCCCTACTATTAGTCTCTTTTTTTTCTTTAGACAGAAATAAAATTTATTTGCTGCACTATTTTATCAATTCTCCTCTAGTATATATATATATATATATATATATATATATATATCCTTGCTTTTCTTTTCAAATAATTTTCTCCTCCTTTAGGTAGGTGTATATTCATATAAATATTTTTATTTCTATGTAGAGGTTTATTACATTTCTATCCTAAAATTCATAAGATATAGATTTATTTCTTTGTTACCGTGCATTTAAATATTTGAATGTAAAAAGGATTCATATTTTTCAAGACTATACATTTATTTACATGCCTAGTAAATACATGTAAAATTATACAGATACTCTGACCGAATGTAAATGTAAAATTATGTAAACATTTTTCCATTATCACATAGCTTTATATTTCTTTTATTTCTTCGAAAATCTAGTATTTTCTTCCTTGAAGTATTTATACAAAATTTAATATTTCATCCTTATTAAATTCACTTCATACTTTCTTATGTGTAAGATCTATTTATCTATCTTTCAGCTTTATAATACAAGTAGATTAAAGTTATAAGATTTATTTTTCTATGGGTGTTAGACACATTCCGCATTTAGACAAATATCGTGGTTTAGAGATTCGTCGATATTCTCCCATTAGACTATCTTCCTACAACTATAGAGATTTTAGAGAATTATTTATTCTAATAAAATCTCGTTAAATGTAAGGAATTCCTTATTTACATCATAAAATTTTAATACTCTCAAGCCAAGTAAAAACATAATTTTGAAATGTAAAGAATTTTAGTCATATGTGCATACCACTTTTCCTACGACTGCCCTCCCAACCTTAGAATTCTTCTATCTCTAGAATTCACCCTCGAGCTGAGATCCTTCAGCGCAATGCAACAACTCCTCGTCCGTTCTCGAAATGCCTTACTTAAGCCATGCTTTCCCTAAGCCCTCGTTTCCAAATTTCACGTCCTGGAATTTTGTGATGCTTTTCCTATTTTTCCTTAGGCTTCCCTCAATGAGGTACTTTAAAGTCGCTTTCACGTTTCCAACTTTTTTTCACCTCTTCCCAATTACTTTCTTCTTCATTGGGGAATTTATATTTTTCCTCTTAATTCAATTTAGCATTTTTTCCTTTCCGTGTTTTTTGAAAGGTTTTGGGGATACTTAACCTTATCCATATCCTCATGGATCAAAGCCATGATCTCCAATCTCATCTTGTCACAAAGGCACACATAAATATTCCATTTATTTTCATTAATAAATATTTAAATAAAATCCACACACACAATAATTATCTATTGGGGTCCACTCCCCCTTTGGATTTTTGTTCAAATGTCTTACTTAAAAAGCATAAACTAGGGGTGCGTGTTCCTTCATTTTCTATTAATAAAGTTAAAAAAAAGTTAAAATCTTTTTTATGGAAAGTTATCTATAGATTATTATAACTATTTTCTTATTCTTCTTAAAATAATATCAAATTTGGATTTATAATTTTAAAAATCGTAGTTTGGAATATATTTGAATATTTATAAAAATAGCTAGATCAGAATATCCTTCGTTGATGTAATGTTTTCTTCTTTTTTCGCATGGAATTGTGTTAGTAGGCATGGTATGGAAAATGGCTATGAAAAACATTGATATTAATATGTAAATAAATAATTTTATTAATAAATAAACAAAGAGGGGGTTTGGAAGCACTTGGGAATGAAACACTAAAATTGTTTACTTTCCAAAGGAAACAAAATAAAATCTCATTGGTAAATGAGATTGGATAATTCTTTTCATGATAATTATTCTGTATGAAATTCTAGATAATCTTAATGGATGAGCGATAAAAATCCATTAAGTTTCTTAGCTTGGAGAAAGATGATAAGCTTGGATAAGAATAAAAGAGTCGCAAGACAAATAAAGGTAAGATTTTATGGAAAAGCCTAGGCAAGTGGGTAAAAAAGTACACAAAAGAGGGACGTCTCTAAAGGAAAAGTTATCATGAAAGATAAATGTTAAATACCTATTGAAGAGATCAACATAGGTTTTTGATACTCCCCGTCAAGAACATCTCAGCACGAGGGTGAAATGGAGGATCACAGCTCAATGTTCGCAGGTGAATGTGTGATATTTCGCAAGTTATCCCGTGATGGCGATATCGATTGGATTATTCGATAAGTTATTTTCCCTTTTTATTATATTTCAGTATATTTAATTTTCATATTATGATGATATTGGTCGGACTATTCTAATAATATATTTTATCTTTATGCCACTTTGCATATATTTTTATTATGAATAATAAGACTAGTTGTTGTCTTTATACCCTTTTTAAAGGATTATACATTTTGATAATTCATTATCAAATATGATGTTAATTAAAAATATGTGTGTACTCTTAGGCCGGAAATGAAATTTCGTTTGAATACTAACTTTATGATTATGTAGATATGCACTTACATGTGGATTGAAAAGGGGATTTGTGTGAGAAACTTGACCACCGTACCATGACGCATGCAAGTTTTGATAGTGAATCCAATTATTAATAACAAAATCGATGAAAAGAGATGTAGTTGTGTGATCACTCAAAGTATGATAGAAATATAAATATTTTTTGGAAATTATATATCATGTAGGGACACGATATTATGCAATACCCTGAAGAAGTTGTAGCAAATTTACCTAGGGAAAGTTATCTATAGATGAGTATTAGGTGACCAAGCATAAATTTGAGGAATGGTGAACATAATATGGGATACACGGATAGGAGGAGGAGGAGGGAGGTATTTTGCATGCTAGAAACTATAATCCCAACGAATCATATTCTACTACCGAAATATTCATAGTGGTAATACTAGGGCAAGATACGATAACCAAGAAACAAAACTAAATAGATTCAATCATTACCTGGATAGATTTTAGAATTGTTACCAAGAGGAACTTTGCTCGACATTAAAGGGTACCTATATTAGGAAAGATTTCATAAAAATTCATATATATATATATATATATATATATATATATATATATATATATATATATATATGAGAATATTGAACCCATCTCCCCGTAGAAACCTGAATTCGAGGAAGATATAGGCGCTTAAAATGCGTGAGTGCCTATACCAAAGTGAATGTGCAACGTATTTAAGGATTTGTTGATGGTGTTGATCCCCCAACATTCAAGGGATCTCCTCGATAGAAATTCCCACCAGGACCTCACATTGTTTGGAGTACGAGTCTCGCCAGTTGGTTGTTTAAGATATGCATTAGATTGCAAAACACATACAATCGCATATGATATCTTTTATTAAGTTGCGGTGTGACCTTGTGGAAGGTCAATATGGATGCATGTGTGATTCTAATGTAAAGGGGAAAGGAAGCGTTCCCTTGAAGCCTATATTATTACATAGCTTGAAAGGAACATAGGAGCCGAAAAAGACATCAAAAAAACTAACAAGTAGAATATTCCACAAGTTAAAGGTGATGGATTAAAACATAAGCATGAATTCAACTAGATTCACACAAATGCAAAAAATAATTCATAGGAATATGTGTAAGTTATAAAAACATACATCGCAAACATGACCACATTATTCCAACTACATTTACAATATTTGCATGATGACGTGTTGGCTCCGATTTATATTATAAGTGAAAGTTCCATTCATTCATACAACATGACAAACCACTTGCCCAAGTAGTGGAACATGAACTCAACAAAACCTACTCCTCCCAAATAATTATACTCCTTCAACACTATAGAGAAACCAAGGCTAACAAAAAAATACCAAGCCTTCTCTAAGCCTAAGCCTAGCCAAAAGCTCGTTTACAAAAAAAAGCCCTTTACAAGAGTTATGAGGATGTATTTATAACCAAAGGGGGATTACTATTGACCTCCCCCATGACTCCTCACATTACATATGACTCTTCACATGCCATCATGGACACATGAATTTCACTCATATAATAATTAAAAATAATATTATAATTTCCACTCGTACCTATATCGTACAAAATAAGGTAGAGACAACTTGTACCTAGCAAGACAAAATACTATGATGCTGTTGGGGTGAAATCAAGTTGGGAATCTTGGACTTGGTGTTTTTCACCACATACTCATACCAAGCTTGGTATTGTGTGATGGTCCCCGAAAACCACGAGATAGTATTAGCTAGAAGCAGCCTCTTTGATACCAATGCATCCTGGGTAAAATTCCTCGGAACCCATTTTCTCACATATTATTCAATCGGTGTGCAACATGGTTTTAATCTAAACTGGCCACCAATTTAGGTATGAAAGGTATATCTATTGATCTCCGTGTCCCTCTGAGTGGCCTCCGCCTCCAGCCTGCTTTAGGTATTGATTGATCTCCTACCAAACTTGTTGTTTGTGCTTAGCCTCGTTGAGTGTACCAATTGATGGGATCTCGGTAGGTTCTCACCAAAAATCAACATGTTGTATATTCATCCATATCTAGTTTAAATTTTTTTGATGAATTAGGCGAGTTTCTTGTTGTTATGGATTAGCATCCTAACTCGGCTTTCTAACTCTTCCAAATAAGCCCATATTCCTTACCACTATAAGCAATGCGGCCTTGTACGCCTTCATCCACTCATGCATGGCAAGATGGAATTTTGTGTGTTCTCGAGGATTCTAATGAACTCCCCCCCCCCCCCCCCCCCCCCCGCGCCATAGCAAGTCATTCATGTGGAAAATTCCTTATGGATGCTTACCAACTCCCCCATAGAGATCCTTCATAGTGTCTTCCAAATGGTGATACTTTTTTAAGTATCAATCGCTTTGATATCCTCATGGTACACCCGTGCGCACGATGTACTATGTGCTACTCATAGAGTTGTTCATTCTCTGCGAAGTGTTCAAATTTTCTTTGTTAACCGCTTGGTCTTAGAACCAAGCTTTGGGTGCTAGATCTAGCTACCCGGGCGTAAAGGCCCGCCTAGCATCGATAATATTTGCATTAGATTCCCGTTGGTGTCTCCATGACGATCACTCATTTCTCTCATGAACGTGCGTGATGCATGATCATCCAAGAAATGATTTATTCTCACTTTTATAATTAGCTTCGCAACTCATCAAACTATAGATTGTACGTGATCATCATCAAGGGGAATCACCTCCCTTCCTCACTTGGTGCCTCGCTCTACAACAGAGTGTGCCGGAGTCGAGAAGTGACCGGGTGCGGGTGAGAGGGAATCAGTCCACATCTTCATTTAGTGGCTCATGTCCCAATTCCATGTCCGTGATCTCAATCAATTGTTCATTCTCTTGAAAAAACTCATGTTCTTGCATCTATTTATTCATTCCTTCTAATGTCGATTAATCATGTAGTTATTCTTCAACCCGTATATATGTGTCGTCTCCGCCGTTGTGGCACCTTTCCTTTTTTTCCTTTCTTCTTATGTATTTCCTCTCGTTATCTTATCCTTAACTCTCTTTCTATCTTCAACTCTTGTTCGCCTTCCGTGCTCTACACTCGCTTCTTCTAATATTTGTTTCTCTCTCTTTCTTCACTCTCCTATTTTTTTCCTCTCGTTCCCTCTTTGATTCAATCACAAAAGCTACTTTCTCGCTGAAATGGTATTCTTTAAATTTCTATATTTTTTCCTCTTCTGTATGGCCTCGCTACCTTCCTTTCCCTTGTCACCCGTTGGACTACCGTTTGTTGTCGGTGCTTCTTTAAAACTATTGTTGCATGTGGTAGAACTTGATAAGTACAATTGCATTGAGCGGCTCGATGGTCGGGAGGAGTTATAATGGGCTTCTTCCATGGTTCCTCCCCTCCAGCCACCGATATATCCCATCGACGTGCTTAAAGTACACACTCTTTGCATAGTGCTCTTTGCAATTTCCCCTCGCATCACATGGATTGTAACTCTTTGGTGTCAAACTCGAATGTTACCACTTATTTGGCTTCGACATCCGGCGAACTTGATATTCTCGATCTCGTATAACCCAAACTACAAATGAAAAGTTGGCCATGGTGCCTTCTTTGTCCTATGCAATGAATTTTAAAACTCGTGGGGAGATGATAAGTTATCTCTTGCATGAACAATTTTTTGGTGGCATATCTCTGTGAAATATACGCCGACTTCTCGTCCACCGAGCACTTTTGATAAATGACACATGGTAAGGAAAACCAATTAGCGATCTTTGATATTTACTACATAGCTTCTCATGACATGCAAGGTAGGTCCCGTTGAAACATGAGCTCGTAGAGTGTGATAATATAATGATCAACAAGTTGCTCCCATGAATTATCAATGACTAAAATCATAGAGTAACTTGCAATAGATATCTATATACTGTGTCTCAATGTCCATTTCGAGTTCATTCCGTGGAACTAGTTCTACACTTGGATTGCATCCAAAGTAAGTACACAGACACAGAGCGTGCTTGGTCACCTCGTGTGGATTACGAGATTTTTTCCACTTGGAATCTCATTCGATGAGCCAATAGTCTCACCATTTGAATGACTTCCTCGTCTTCACTACCTATTTCAACAAGACAGCCCACCCTCAGAAAGGTCTCTGTGTATCACCGGCCATAGATTCTACGTACTCAGTATGACCAAAAGATGATAATACGATTGAGTGCTTTTGTCTTATACATGTCGATTTTTGGTTCATATAAACTTGGTTGGATCCTTTCACCCATCTCTTGATGATATCTATCATGTTTGTATATCTCTGAGTGACATAATAGTGAGTCCATGTTCTTCATTGGCTCGTGAAGATGTATACATCCGTTTGAATTTTTCCACCAGAATGTAGCAATATTATCGCCACAATGGTATTCAATGTCATGGTGGTCACATAACTATTTGAAACAACTCATATGATTAAATCCGCACATGGGAAGGCTAGATACCCGCATGCAACCTTGTAATTCCCTCGACTACATAATGCTAAGATACACCCGTGAGTCCTTAGACCGCATGAATGTCCTTTTTCAATTCATCCTTGATTTACCGTCATGTCATCTTTTATCCTTTTCATGAATGAAGGAGGTTCCAACTAAACTGGGAATATTAACTCGGGACTTTCTCAATTGCTTCCCAAAAGAGTTCTTTCAATGGTTTCCTTGAGGTAGCTCTTCGATGCCATTGTGAAAGTGATTTATGGAGAAAGGCTAAACAATTATTGTACCCGTGGGATAGAAAAGACACTAATGGCAAGAAAATTCCAACTATAAGTAAAAACTTTCAGATACGTTCATGCGGCACACAAGGCAAACACCGAAAGCAAGGATTGTGCAACTTTTTTGTGAGAAAAAGGACTAAATAGCTTAGATTTGTGCACTATGTAGTCCCAATAGTTAGTGTCAAAGGCTATGGATCGAGACCGCATAATGCATAGTTCAATTTGCGAAGTGACCCCCGAGAGCCTATTGATGGCAAGAGTCTCAAAGGGGCCAAGGTTTTTGGTTGAGGCAAGGCACTACGCAATTCACAAGTGAGGGAATCTAGTACTATGCACGTTGGGCCTGCAGTTTTCGCTAAGCTTGAGCTTCCATATTGTGTAATTCCCAACTAGGAAAAGTAAGTTCTCGCTAAAGGAAATGCATATATAACCAAGGGAATCGTGAAAATGAGTAAATATAAGAGATGGCTAAGGTATGAGTTCATATATGACTAAGTGTTCATGAAACAAAGTAAATTAAGTTCATGAATTTAACAAACTAGAAGTGAATGAGATTGGTGAGGAGAGTCGCCACAATGGTGAAGATCGGTGCAAAAATGTAGAAAACGATGCGACACTTATGAAAGGAAAAGGAGAAATTAAAAAACACTTCTGGCTAAAAGATAAAGAATGTTAAATGCCGTAATTCATGCAAATAAACAAGCAAACAATACTCATGCATGCCAAATGGAAAAAAGTGACGAAAGCACAACTACAAGAGAAAAATGCAACCTCGCCCGTAAAAGCGACGATGGTACTTAAGGTTCCTTGATATCCTTGGGAATGTTATAGCCCCAATATCGAATATAGGAATGAGATGTAGGGGCACACTTTAAATATATTTGTGAAATTATGTTTCTATGGAATGCATGCCACAAACAAGGGAAAAGTGACACTTGGAAAATGTTTCCAAAAATAGGAAAATGTGCTTCCTTCGTGCCGTAAAAAATAGATCCATATATTTTGGGGATACCACTCTTCTCAACTTTTCTAATTTTCCTAGGAAAAATTTCCATGCACATCACCAGGAAGGATTGCACAGCTCTAGGGAATCGAAATCTCCAGTTTAGTGTATCACAGCTTTTGAGCTCAAAGTGATTGCACAAGCCTTGTGCTCAATGATGGGATGCATGTCATGATTGTTGGCCGCTCCCAAACCGAAGGTTGGGTTGCTAGTCATGATTGCGCAATTTTAATCATGATGACAAGAATAGCTTCATTAATTGTGCACTTCGGAGGAAAGCCCAAAATTGCAAGACAAGACTTAGAAAGTAGGCTAGCTTTTGAATTATAAATTTTTTTTCGTGTGGAAAAGAAGGTAAAAATAAGCTTAAATGAAAGGTAAACATTATTTAAATCAAAGATACCGATAGAAGTGCAAGAAAAGCTCCCCGTGAAGGGAAGTTAGGCTCCAAAATCTAAGCAATGAAAAAAAAATTGCAAAAGCTGGTTGTAGCTACTACAACATTGGCGACACACTAGTAGAACTATAGCTCTATGAATTAATCTTATCTTCGTGTAAAACTCGGTCTCACCCTTCCAACAATATTGTTCAATTCATTGATTATCATAGCTCCCTCACTTAGTCTAAGTTAAATACATAACCCCTTCCATCCTCTACCTATGGAACACTAACCAAGCCAAGTCACACTATGTTATTTCGATTCAAGTTTAGAGTATTTAGATGCACAAGTAAAAAATAATTTTTTCAAATTCTTTATTTTCAATTTTGGTGTTGCTCCGCCGCGAGCTGTGCCCGGACATCTCCCCCGTGAAGTCACATAAACATTCTTCCGTTGCCGCCATGAAGGTTGGAAAATAATTACGGGAGCTGTTTGCTTCACCCATTCACGTGGGAATCATTTCTCTTATTCTTTCCCTTTATTTCATTTTTTATTTTTTTTCATTTTCAAAGAATCGTGCATAGGAAATTATTTATTTCATGTGCGGGAAGAGTGGATACCGACTTATTGGGAGGAGAAGAGGCCGATTCTTCAAAGAATTATGTTTATGTACATATATGAATTAATTGTTAAGGTTTTCCTCCCTCCCTTAATTTACTAGACTAAAGTGATAATGATTAACCGAATATAAAAACCAATTAGAGTAGCAGAATCCGCTTGAAACTCCAAACATCATGATTTCACCGTGACTCTCTCTAATAAAGGGAACATATTTTCCATCCGAGTATCATCAACAAAAACAAAACATCTTGATTTGCGCAAAGAGAGGGAATAGCCATAGGACCAAGAAGAACAAGTTTTTCTTGGAGTTCGTCATGCTTTCTTCAAAAGCCAAACACTCTGCCCCATGTGGAAACTAATAAGTCCTAAAAGAAAAACAAATGAAAGAAGAAATATTGAAACGAACGAGAGTGAAATAAAATCAAATAAAACAACAATGAAAAGAAAAGACTACTATTCCTAACCTAAGCAAAAAATTAGGCCCAATCACATAAATTAATACTTCCAATGCAAAATGCACTGTGAATTGGTAAGCCTACGTGAGCGAAAGAATACATGTAAAGAACATACATATTCACATAACAACATACAAGAAATATATGACATTGCAAACCAAAATGTTTGAATTTAAATTCATATGTCGAAAATAAATGGCGAAAAGCACATGGATAGCATTTTGCGTACGTATCATGGTGTCATGGCACATTGTGAACCGAAGACTCGAAATAGAAAAATTTTGAACCATGAAGGAAAGTAAACTTAAATAAAGAAATAAATTTCCATTTTTCCACAAGCATATTTCAAGTACGAATCCTCCAACAATTCAAAGTATAGGATCATGTAGAACAAATGGAGGATGCGAAATTTGTAAATAAAAAATATTTTCAACATGTACGAGAGAGTGATGAGGATCCTCAAGATATTTAACATTCTTATGATCAAAGGTGGAACTGAGATCAAGGCTACGAGAACCTCGACAAAAACCATTGGCTTAGCTAAAGTACCCTCGACAATTTGAGGAAGCTTCAACTCATCGAAAGATAAATAATCAAAGATAACTTGCTTGAAAATATCAATAATCGAAAGATCGAATTGTGAGCAAAACCTAAAATAATGAAAAGTTCATGAGAGTGACGATCGAAATTTCAAGATCGTAAATGGAGGTATCCTCATGATATGATGAATAATATAGAGGGGGCTATGGAAAAAAAGAGATTTCACCCTCTACATTTCCAGAAGGTATGATGAGATGTTGGGAAGACCACTGTAGAATATTCATCCTCTCTACATTAAAATGAAAAACTTCGCATTCCACAAATTTTTAAATTGATCAAAGTATTAACAATGCTCTAATTGAAGTTTCATGTGATTCAACCGGAATCACAGAATCACAAACAAGCACAAGAGATAATGTCGAAGTGCCAGGGAAGGAAGAGGGTCATCCTCCACCATAGAATCTTGTACAATTAGAGTATTTTCCACATACTCATCGTAAATGACATCAAATTTTGGCTACACAACAAAATCCATCAAACACCTCTTCTCATGGACATCAACCAAAGGATTTAGAACAACAACACACAAACTCACAACATGGAGGATCAAAGGGACTAAAGGGTGGAGGATGAGGAGAAAACTCTTCAAAGACATTCACTGTGCTTCAATCTAAAACTAGGTAGGATCATGTGAGCATGTGGGTGGGGAAAGGATGGTGGGTATGGAACAAAGACTTGTGGAAATTTTCCACCATATCTTGTGGGAGTAAAGTTGTTAGATGAAAAGAGGATGAGGTTGCTTGGAACAACACCTCTATCCCGCGTAGATTTAGAAGCTTTACTTGCGGGGTTCACTTCGTGTTTTATTTAAACAACTATAACTCATGCGTGCAGTAAGTGAAATTTTAACATGTAAAAATATTAGGGCTAAGTAATCCCATTCAGCTTCATATTCTATAAATTCAAAACAAATATGTGAGAAATGATTAAGAAATGGTGTAGAGATTCATCGTGATTTTCGCACTCGAAATTTTCACGTAGGAGTTTATAACCAAAGTAATTGAAAGCAAAACCAGTTCCATCATTTTTTTTCGAAAAGAGTGCATAGAGTCATCGGCTAATGTGTAATACCATTACCTTATGCACCCTCTAAACGTGAGAAATAACAACCAACAACCAACATCCTCAAGTGGGATGTTGTGCTTTGTGGAAAATTGAAGAAAACAATCTATGTGCCCAACGATGGTTGTTTCACCTTCACCATTGAATATGACATGCAAAAATTCATTGATGATATTTTTCAACACTCGAGAATTACGTTTGTTGGAAAAACATGTTAGTGTATGATTTAGGAAGAAGTCATAAAAATGAGTGGATAAATTAAAAACAAACTTCATGTGGCTCAACTTGTCATTTGGCCCTCCTTCTAGTGCCGTAAATGTTGATGGCTCGGATCCAACAACATTTTGGGGATCTCCCCGATATGAATTCCCAACTAGACCTCACATCGTTTAGAGTAGGAGTCCCAACGTTGAGGTGTTTAACAAGATGTCGTGGATTGCAAAACACATAGATTGGCATATGGTGTCTTTGGTTAAAGAAAGTGTGTGACCCTATTTAAGGTAAATATGATGCATGACAGTTATAACATCAAAGGGGAAAGGAATTGTGCTCCTTGGAAGCCCTGCAATATTATGCAGCTCTTGAAAGGAACAAAGACGAGCTAAAAAAGACATCATGCAAATTAACAAGCGTAATAGTCCACAAGTTAAAGGTGATGAATTAAACATAAGCACACATTCAAATGGATTCATACAAATTCAAACGAAATATTTCATAATAATATGTGTGTTAAAGAGAAATACATCATAAACATAACAAAATTATTCCAACTACATTTACAATATATGCTTGAAGACGTGCCAAATCTGATTTATATTATAAGTGAAATTTCCATTCATACATACAACATGATGAACCACTATGCACCAATATTGGAACGGAAGTCAACAAAACCTAATCCTCCCAAAGAATTATACTCCTCTATGTTACGTAAAAGCCAAGGTTGACACAAAATTCCCAAGCCTTCTCTAAGCCTTATCCTAGCCAAAATCTTGGCTACCAAAATCCCTTTATAAGAGTTATGAGGATGTATGTATAACCAAAAGGGGGTGAATATTGGCATGCCCCCTCGATGACACTTGGACTCCCATCATGACTCCTCAAATTACACATGACTCTTCACATTCCATCATGAACACATAGAATTTCACTCATATAATAATTACAAATAATATTACAATTTACAACAGAGCCATCTAAGACAAAATAGGGAAGAGACAACTTGACAACCTAGCAAGACAAAATACTATGATGTTGGTGTTCGGTTGAACTCAAGTTTGGAATATTGAAATTGGTGTTTCTTGGTCACTTAATCATACCAAGCTTGGTACCGCAGTGATGGTTTCTCAAACCGCGAGTAAAGTGTTAGGCTAGAACCAAACTTTCGTCTCCAATGGCTATTGTACAATCTCTTGGAACCGGTATTTTCATCTTCTTCAATCGTGTGCAACACGGTTTTAATCTAAAACCAGAAACCAATTTAGGTATGCAAGGTCTATCTTTTGATCTTCATGTCCTCCCAAGTGGCCTCATATAGTTACCTGTGTACTAATCGATCTCCTACCGTAATTTTGCACTTAACAATAGTGAATGTACCAATTGATGGGATCCGGGTGTAGCCTCACCATGAAATCCAAGCTACCGTATATTCGTCCATGCGTGGCTTGAATTTTTCTAATGAATTAGGAACATTTCTTGTTGCTCTAGATTAGCATATGCATGCGGCTTCATCTTTCCCACAATGTAAGTGGTGCTACCTTGTATTACATCATCAACTCATGCATGGTAGTGATGGAATTTTCTATGTTCTCGAGGATACCGACGAACTTCTACTCGTCGTAGCAAGTCATTCGTGGGAAACATCCATATGGAATGTTACCAACTTTTGGCTCATAAATATCCCGCATAGTGTCTCCAAGTTTCAATACTTTAGCAAGAATCGTTGTTTTGATCTCCTCGCAGTAGAACTATGTAGAAGTTTCACTTTGTGTTGTTGCACAAAGTTTTTCATTCTCTATCAAGTGCCCGAATGTTCTCGCCCCTAACTCGCTTGTTATCGACAACCAAACACCGGATGTTAGATATAGCTACCATGTAAAGACTCATGTGGCATAGGGAATGGCATTAGGATTCCGCCGGTGTCTTCCACAATCACCCTTTCTCTCATGAACACAGGTGATGCATGATCATCCATGAAATGCTTTCTTCTCACTCGCACAATAATATTCTTTTCCCCCAAATCATCGAATGATAGATTATACACGTCAATGGTTGGATCATCTAGGGGAATCACCTCCCCCCCCCCCCCACTCGCTGCTTAATTTGTGGCTGGAGGTGGTGAAGTTAGAGTGGTGCCCCGAGGTGTGATGAGCATCATGTCCACATCTTCATTTAGTGGCTCAAGTACCACTTTCATAAAATTCGTGGATCTCAATAAATTGTTCAATCTATTGAGAAAATTTTTGTTCAAAACCTGCTCACTACTCCTTCGCTCGTCCGTTGATCCCGTACCTATTCTTAAACCTATATAGGTGTGTCACTCACTCGCTATGGCACCTTGCCTTTGTTCCTCTTCTTTCATCCGTTCCCCTCCCTTCGCTTCTCTTATCCTTAACTCCCATTATTCTTTCAACTTATGTTATGCTCTATGCACTCTCTCTTCATTCCTCTTCTTAAGGTTTTCTTCTATCTCTTTTCCGCACTACCCTTGCTACCTTTTTTCCTCTTTTCTTCAATCACTAAAGCTAATTTCTTAGTGAGAGGGTCTTCTTCCATTTTCTAGCTTTGTTCCTATTACATATGTTTTTCTACATTCCTCTTTCCTTTGTCACGGTCGACTTGCTATTGTTGGTGCTTCTTTAGACTATTTTCACCCATGATACAACTTGAGGAGTCCCAACCGTGATGATCGGATCATAGGGTTGGCAAGAGTTATAAAATTTCTTCCACTTGCCCCTCCTCCGACACTACTATATCCCGTTGACCTAGTTTAAGTACACACTCATAGAGTGCTCTTTGGAAATTACCCTCAAATCATATGGATTGTAACTCTTGGTGTTGAACCCAAATTTTACCATTTCTTTGGCTTCGACATCCGCGATATTAAGATCATTGGTCTTGTATAATATGACCTACAAAGGAAGATATGTCCATGGTGCCTTCTTCGCTAAGTAGTGTTATTGATAATCATGTGGAAAGTGATAAGCTATATATTACATGACCAATTTTTGGGGGCATATCTTGGTAAAATATTTGGTGACTTCGCCCGTTAAACACTTTGATCATTGTGCCATCTCGGTAAGGTGAACCAATCAATGATCTATGATATCCCCTCCATAACTTCTAGTGACATGCGAGGTTCGTCCTACTTAAAGATTAGCCTCGTAGAGTGGGATAATTAAATGATCAAGAATTTTCTCAATGACTATGTCATGACTATAATTCAGGGAGTATCTTGCAATAGATATGCATGGCACTATGTCTCGCTTCCATGTCTAGTTCATCCCGTGAACCGGTTTTGTACTACGCATTGCATCCATAGGAATGGAAACATGTAGAAGTGTGCTTTCTTGCCCTTAGATGGATTGCGAAGTTTTTTCACTCCGGACTCTTAGCTAATGAGAAAATAGTATGACCGCTAGATTAATTCCCCTCATTCACTACCCGATTCACCAAGATAGCCTCCACCCCTCAAAAAAGGTCTCTCCGTATCCGATTCGCTATATATTTTGTAGGCTAGTATGACCAAAAGATGATAAGATTTTGTAAGTGCTTTTGTCTTACACATGTGGGAAAATTTTAAGGATGGAGATTTATCTTAAAGATTAGAAACCTTGGCAAATCTTACTAATCCATAATATGCAAACTATAAAATTTCGGTGATATTTCTTAGCAAAATATTCAAACTTAACTACAAGAAAAAAATCACATCAAGAGGGTCATGCTTCAGGATTTTTATCTTTGCGGTCCGTCACCAATGTCACATATGGTGATTACCATTAAAAACCGTCACTATAAGTGTATATAGTGATGGTCCTTTATGGTCCGTCACCAAAGAAATTTTCAATGACACTTTTGGTGAGGGTCGTTAAAGACCCATCACTAATTCTTTGGTGACACTTCTAGTGACGAACTTTTAATGACCCTCACCAATGCTCTTTTTGTTACTTTTGGTGACGGTCAAAAAATGTCCGCCATCATTGATCACTAAAACTTCGTCACCGTAAGGGTATATAGTGATGGTCCTTTATGGTCCGTCACCAAAGACATTTCACTTTTGGAGAGGGACACAAAGGCTCATCACTAATTCTCTCCTTTGGTGACACTTCTAGTGACGAACTTTAATGACCCTCACCAATGCTCTTTTTGTTACCTTTTGGTGACGATCAAAAAATGTCCGTCATCATTGATCATTCCAATGAGTTTTTGATGATGCTATGTGTCTGTTGATATATTTTTTGTCAAAATATAATGATTTAATACCATTATTGTGGAGCATTTTTTATAATATGTCCAAGGCCATAGTGGTTAGGGTCAGTCAATTTTTTAAGAAGTAATAAGCGTGTATCATTTCCCTCAAGTAATGACTAGTCGAATAGAGATTTCCTATGAGTCAACACATGATTCATATCTATTAATTTTATTATCTATAAAATTCCATTTAGATAAAGTTCCACTATTGTGTGTAGGAAATATATTATTTAGTATAATAAATGAACAATTCTTAATGAAAGACCTACAAATCTCGACAATCTGGCACCTTAAATTAATGCTTTGGCTTTTTTACTAACAGCACCATGTCTTGTTTCTGTTTGTACCTAGAACATGCTGCTATGTGATAATATTTTAGCCTTCAGCTTATAGTGCTTGTCTGCTTCTTCTAATATGGAACTTCTTGCTAGCATGTATTAACATCAAAGCGCATATAGTCCTAGCATGTACTTGAACTTTATAGTTGAATGATAAACACTTATTTAACATGGCAATCCAAGCACACAATACCCGCCAAAAAAGCAGTTCATGTTAATTATTTTCTTTTGTACTAAAAGATAAAGTCCTGACTTATTAACCCTCTTATTGGTTCTTCCTTTTGTTGCCTTGACACATATTGACATACCCTAGCACCCTGCGCCACATCCTTAGTACCTAGCATGTATTGGCATATCTTGGCACTATTAATTGGCACATGATATAATTAGCACACTTTGGGAAATCTTAACATGCCTTGATATTCCCTAGCATGCCTTACTAATGCTTAGCATACCTTGTCACTCCCTTCTTGGCATGACAACTAACACTGACCATTAACACTAGTCTTTGGCAGTACACGTTCCTCATATTCATTAACTTCCATGAATTTTTACCTAGTTCTCCCTTAATGTTTTTTCCTAGTACTCCGTAACACTCATCACCATGCATTATCACTCTCTAGCACACCTTAGCACTCTTCATCATTCCCTTCCACTTCATAACATGCATAACACTAGTCCCTGACACATATTGGCGCTTGGAAAGTCTTAGCATGTGTGGAATACGTTGAGATGCCTTGGTATGATTTGGCATGGTTTAATATTAAATTTATTTGTGATTATCAGTTGTTGGAAAGTAGATGAGAAGCAACAAAGGAATACTTGGCACTTCGAATGCACTAAGACTTTGCACTTGGCACCTATTGTTGCCTAGTGTTGGTGCGCCTAGCATGCCCCTCTTGGAAAAGGTAAATTGATGACTTATTAAACCTCTTATGTGTTCATTTCCTTGTAGTTTAACTTTTTTCTCCCTTTTGTTGTCTTGACAGTCCCTGACACGCATTGACACACCCTTGCACATCTTGGCATGCCTTATCACTTGGCACATCTTAGCATGTTTGACATGTATTCCCACTATCTCGAACATCAAGGGGGTGAAGAGAGATGTAGTCCTAAAGTAGGTCGAGTACGAGGGCCGAGTAAGGGTTGATAAAGGGAGGTCATGATCATCCTCCAAGAGCAAGATCATCATGTGAGGGTTTAGAAGAATGTTGAATACCTTAATGGTCGATTTGCGCTAGGAAGTAGGATGGCATATTGTTGGTTCTCTTCTGGCAGATCAAGCTTAAGAGAGGTTTCTCATGAGAATCTGGGCATGTGATTTCAATGGTGTCTTTTTGTGAAGGCCGCATCAAATTATGAAATGTTGAAATTTGCAACAAGAAACAGTGAGATTGGAAACCAAAAATGACAAAAAAAAATGCACCCACACTGGTGAGGAATTTTGATGCACCAGGAGTGAGGAATGTGGGGTGTCTAATTTATTTTTCCCTTAAATAAATTGGAGAATAAATTGTAATTTCATCTCATAACAACCTGTGTCAGTTAATTAAGTCATGATGACCGAGTTAGCTCAAGAAATTCGAGTTGAGTGTCTAATATGAGGCATCTAGAGGGATTCTAATATTTTTGGGGTCCACTTGAAGTTGATGCATTAGTGGGGTGCAAGTGTAATTAAATTAATTAAATGAGTTGAAATTAGTTTAACTAGTTCTAAGTGAGTGATGAGCTAGTGAGAGGTCCAGTGAATTAAATTAGATTTAAGTCGCAATGAGTGATCAATTAGATAACTGATAATTCACTATTAATAGTTGCATGCATGTCAGTTTTGAGGAATACCCAGTTGAGACAGAGGTTAAAGGGAACATAACTATTATTTGTATTCAGAGAAAATTTCCCACGTGAAATTATAAAGTCATTTGGATGCCATGATGGATTGCGCAATCAAGGAAGACTGATTTTCCTAATTAATAAGGAGTTAATTCCATAGAAATTGCATGAGCAAGGCAGGTTGAAGTAAGGATGAGAATTGGCTAAGTACTAGACCAAGTTTGCATAGATCAACGGGAGACAATTGACAGAGTGCTGGAGAATCTCATGAGAGATTAAGCATTGTATTGTTTCATGATTCCTTGACTTAATAAACAATAGAGATAAAGGGGTTTTGATTAGTTGCTTTCCCCAAATACATCATGTTGTTTTGCAATTGGTAATTTATTTCTCTTACTTATATGTGATTGTGAAATCGTGTTTTGTTTCCGTAAATTGTAGGAAGGATTCAATATCTTGTTTTAGTAGATTACAAGATCAGATTGAATCTCCTTGGTTAGATTTTCTACATGGTATCAGAGAAATAATTTTTTGGGTGGCGATTTTGTAGAGAATATCTGAAGATTTTGGTGTAATTTTTTTGAAAACAAATAGAATATTTGGATTCCTTGCGAAAATCTACCCAAATGGAAAAAAAAATCCGGTTAAATCGGAGCTCGGATGAGGGAGATATCATCGATTTAAAATCAAATCTTTTTTATAAACTTTTTGTAACTTCAGGACAATTACACTATGCGCGAGTCAAGAACCTATATGCACTTGAGGTACGAGATGCATGCAAAGCTTTGAGGAGAAAGGCAGAAGTTATAGAATTGGTGGTTTAGAGGGAGCATAAATTACCTCTCAACATGCATCCTCATGAGAAGCAGTCTCAGAAGATTGTAAGATCATTTACTTACATTGAGCAGAGGAGGCAGAATCTGACATCCACTCAGCAGAGACCTCATGAGGGGGAATTTCGAAATTTAGATGGGAAGAGAGACGACATACCTAAGTTTTCATGGGTTAGTGTAGACATAATGCCAAGATAAGAAATTTGGGCAAAGGTCCATTGAGATACGTGTCTCATGGATGAACTAACTACGAAGACCCACAATACAGGTACGGAAAGGATTAGTTAGATTGATGTATTCGAGATGTTAGAAAAACGAGAAATCGAGTGACGGATGTCAAATCTTTAGACACAAATGATTATATATGATTCAAAAGGGAACATATACGGATATCGTGACAGTCCCGGAGAATCAAGTGCTAAACCAGGTCACAGTACTAGTAACGCGATCGGAAGATTCTGATGACAAATGCATTATACTGAGTAATTTGTTCGGAGGCTATTCAGTTTTAGGACTTGCAGGTGCAAAAAACACTAGAGAAGTGTAGCATGCAGAACATTCCAAAAGTACCGAATGGAGATAGATTGAATTCCTTTCTTGTTGAGAGGGAGTATTGGAATTTGCAACAAGCTTAGGTAAGTGCGACTAGAAAGGACCAAAAAATTCACCACATTTAGTGAAAATTTTGATGTATGAGGTAGAGACAGGCGTCTAATTTATTTTCCCTGAAATAAATTGTAATTTCATCTCATAACAACTTGTGTCAATTAACTAAGTCATGATGATTGAGTTAGCTCAAGAAATTCGATTTAAGGTGATCGAGGTGGATATTGGTGGCCACCCGCCTATTCCACTTGGGCCCTCGCCATTGTCTCTTTCAGTTTTTCATTTTCCTTAATTATAGCACAATTTACTATTTTTGTCATTTTTGAGGCCCCAAATGATGTTTTTTGGGCATGAAAGGTTTGGCGATTTCATAGAAATCATATTAGTAGTTGTAGTCCTCGGAGAGATCTTTCTAATGAGGTATCATGTGCGTCAAACGAAGATCATATGACCAATTTACGGCCCTGAGAATTTGGCTACCCAACTAACCCCAATGGGGCCCATAAACTCTTGGTGTTACATCTCCTCGAGTTAGGGTTTTCTCTTATTTTAAATAATAAAAAGACCCTTGATCCTTATTGTAACACAATTCAGAGGAACATAACTATCAATTGTATTTATAGAAAATTTCCCATGTGTAATTATAAAGTCATTGGGATGCCATGATGGATTGCGCAATCAAGGAAGGTTGATTTTCCTAATTAATATGGAGATAATTCCATAGGAATTGTGTGAGCAAGGAAGGCTGAAGGAAGGTTGAGAATTGGCTAAGTACTAGACCGATTTTTTTTAGATCAGCTAGAGACAATTGGTAGAGTGCTGAAGAATCTCAAGAGAGATTAAGCATTGTATTGTTTCATGATTCCTTGACTTAATACAAAATAGAGATAGAGGGTTTTGAGCAGTTGCTTCCCCAGATACATCTTGTGTTGTGCAATTGATAACTTGTTTCTCTTACTTACATGTGATTGTGCGATTGTGTTTTGTTTCCACAAATTGTAGGAAGGATTCGGTATCTTGTTTTAGTACACGATTACAAGATCAGATTGAATCCTGTTGGTTATATTTTCTACATGAAATAGAAGAGAGGGTTGATACCATCTTTCCTTGTGGTGGTTAGTAGGCCGCAAGGTCTGTGATAAAGACCAACATAAATGGAGGAGGGCTTGCACTGTAATTTAGAGCCATAACAGAAGTTGACGCAGGCATAATATTGACTGAGTTAACCCTAGTTTGAGGGTCGACATTGAGATTTGAAGTTCATGTCAAGATTCAATCAAAGAAATGCTCAGAATCTATGGATCCATATGAGCTAGGTCGAGTCTGTTATGGAGGCAAGAGTCGTGTTTTTTCTATGTGTGGATAGGGTTTGTTCTACAACAATTAGAAGTACATAAGTATAATGCCCTAGTTAGGACAGTTTCCTAGCATGTTTAGTTCATAAGGTATGACCTTAAGACTGTGACAAATTTGCGTAGAAGAAGATGGGTTGTGACCTTTAGAGCGAGGTTTATTTCTGCAATAAAGACCGCAGATGTGGAAGATGGTTTGCAGATTCAGTATGTGTGGAGACAACAAATCCAAAGGAGGGTGGAACCTGAGCAGAAGATTGAGCATGCAGAAGAAATGTGCCATATGAAGAATGGATTGATATGCAGAGGAGTTGATTTTGGTTGACTTTCCATAGAGTTTTAGACAAAGACTTGAAGAAACCTATAAAAAATTAGTAAATGGACTGTTAGACGTGGCTGATTTGTGACCCTAGTTCAGTCATCTACAAATTGTTAGAAGTATGATAAGAGGAGTAGTTCATATTTGTTCATAGATTGGACAATAAAGATCAAACTGTCGATACACAAGAACAGTGATCTTGAGAGGACTCAAACCATTGTTAGGTGGCAGATTTGAAGAGCCCTAGATGAAGACAATATTGTGGGCCCTAGATCAGTAAAAATAATTGACTGTGGTTGGGAAGATTGATGGTAGGACAAGTACAGTTGGAGGGTTGTTAGGTTACTATCAAAGAAGAGCCCTGACTCTTGTTTTGGTGAAGGACAACAAAATTGGTAGAAGGGCAATTGTATAGGGCCTAAGGATGTGCAAACTTTGAAGGACTAAAGTAACAGTCAAGTGGGCCAACCAAATAGCCCTAGTTCACTATATTGTAGAGGATTGATTCAATGAGAAGAAGGGCAGCCTACATAGCCTTGGACTTCTCATCTTGGATCTGTAGTATGGAAAAAGTGGGCCTACCAAAGAGTTGTTCACAAATGGAATTGTGAACAACTTGTTACCACTCAAACTAGTAGTGGATCTAAAAGGGGTTCCTAAGAGGGAAACTGCTAGGACAAGGGAAATGATGGAGGCTTAGCCCATTGTCACCACAGCTAAGGCTCTTTGCTCTTCACGGACTTTCACCGATGGGTGGAGTCCCAATAGTTTAGGAAGTCACTTGTAGAGTATAGGTCAATGAATAGGTGGGAAGTGACCCTCGAAACCCTTTCCCTAAGATAAAATAAAGAGTGGGTCTTGCTTTCCTTTTAAGCAAGGGAATTATCTTCCAGGGAGAGAGGAGGGGGATTGAAGGGTTGAGGGAGAAGAATAAGACTTATGAAGGAAGTTCTCAATCACTAAAATCCTTTGGGAACTTGGATTCCCAAATGGTCCTTGATGAAAGGCCTTTGACACGAAATGGGACCACACGGGGCCAAGTGGACACAGCCCAGGTTCGGGGATGGAATTTAGCAACCAATGATGTTCCTATCCTAGACAAGGTGATGGGAAAGGATCAGACAAGAGTTTTTACTTCGATAGGTCAAATTGATCCTACTAGGTTCTATCCTTGGGAACACCTAGGAAAAACTTGATCCTAGAGCTAGGGCTTGAGGTATCCAGAGATTCCACTGTCGAAATTGGCCCAAGTTATGAGGAGAGTGAGGGCACACAGCGACGCAGCTGCCTCTAGGAGATAGAAGATTTTCTCTAGCTAGATTTGTGGGAAATTGTTGCCCTAGGTGACCTAATGGGGCTAGACCTAGGGAATGTGAAAATTTCTTAATCTAAGAAACCCTATTGTAGTATCTTGATTTATTTCTCCTACTTGAATTAAGTTACAAGTCAATTTCTGAAATATTCAATAAATTAGCAAAGTAAATAGTAAATACAACTAGCAACCTACACATACAGATCAAATACTGAATAACATGCTCATAGAAAAAGTGACACACAGATTTTCTGGACAACTATCCCCAGAAAAAACCCAATGTGGGAAAACCGGTGCAGCTAGCTCTGGACGGTTTTCATTATTATGTAGAATCTAAGTACAACAATCCTGGGCACCAAAACTGGTTCACTCAACAGAGAAATAAAAATGACAGTAATACGCTGCTCTGAATACCTCTACATCAGCCTAACTAGCCTGCGTTAGCCTCTGCGTTGCTTAGTAAGGGTCTGTGTCACACCTGAAGGGATTACACTGCCCTTGCGCTGCCCTGACTGGGCCTGCATCAACCCTGCGTGGCTCCTGCTGCCTCTGCGCTGCCCCTTCTGGGCTCTGGTTGGATTGCGTGGCTCCTGCTGCCTCTGCACTGCCCCTTCTGGGCTCTGGTTGGACTGCGTGGCTCCTGCTGCCCCTGTTGCTCTGGCTGGCTGGAATTCTTAAGAAAAAAAAGCATAGGTAAGAAAGAAGGCACTGGCCAAAGGTAACACATAACAGTAAAAAAAATTGAAGAAATTAAATGAAAATAGATCAATGTCCACAAATAACTGAAATAGCTCAATGGGACTAGAGAGTAAAAGCTTTGACAACATCAATAAGTGCTTATAGAATTAGCTAAGAGAGCAGAGGAGACTAGTTCATGAGGTTAAAATGTTGTATAATTGTTGGCACAGGAAAACTGTAGAATTTAAAAATAAAAAAAATCTCAAGAGTGTTAGATTACCTAGTTGGTCCGAGTTAGTCTCACCTCAACCTTGAGAAGTTGAGCAGCACCAAGATTGCAGAGCTAGATTGTGGTACACCAGTCAGAAATATTCTTAAATACATCTAGAAGCTTGTAATGACACCTTCGAGGATAGACGAATTAGTTTTTGGGTCACACCCACCAAGTATGGCACACTAGTTGAGGAGATTAACACCATCATTTCAGGTGCATTCATGAGTGCACACTTATGGAATGAGGCACCTTCAGGAGAGGATTTATATCTACAATGATAATGCACTACTCTAAAAGAAAAGCCTTGCATACAAGGAAAATTTATGAGGGAGTTGCTCATGCTCAAGGGAGATGCACCACTAACGCTATCATTAGCCTGTTTTCTAACAACACCTTCTCTTAACTTATAAATGAAAAGGATGGGCACACTAGTTAGACATTTGTAGAAATAGATAATAAGAGTGAGTATTGTTAGCTTGTAGGTTTTAGTATGAGCTTTTGTGAGATGACAACTTGTTGTGACATTCTTCTATTTGAGTAATAAAGACTTCTATGCAATTGTTGTTGGAGCCTACTCTTTTTATCCTGAATTCTTAGATTGTAGATTTGTGTAGAGTGGGCCTAACATATTTGTTGTTTTAATCCACTATACATGCTGTGTTAGCACTCTTGAATTTACATCCTTCAATTTCCGCTTGAACAAAACTGAAATTTTGATAGGCAGATACTAAAGTTCAGTCCTGCTGTTAGGATTTTTTAATTCTCTGAGGGTTTTCTCTTGTTTTCAATAGTATTTGCATATTTTTGCATCACAGCTCATCTCTTCCATTTCATTCTACTATAATACAAAAATCATTTATAGTATAGTTTAGTTTATATTTGCTTTTTACTTAATTGATATTTTATTTTAGTTTATAGGAGCAGTACTTAGCAATCTCAATTCACACTCCCTTTGTATTCACACTATTGTATATGTGTCGTCGTTGGACATTATCTCATCTTTATATTATCTTTGAGTGCAGACTTGTGTATCACAATTCACATGTTAGAATTGACAATCATGAATCAACATGTTGCATTTTTGTGTTGTATGACCTTAAGTTGTTTTTTCTAGTTAGTCTTGCAGCAAGTGTCTTCATAGACAACCCCGCAACCATAATTCTGGCTAAGGAAAATAAACTTGTTGTGTCCAATGGCTGAAAAGCATGACAAATTAGATCTCAGAGATGAAGATAGTTCAATACAGAGGATGTGATTGAAATTCTCCAAAACAATACTTGTAGCCAAGTATTATATCATTTTCAGGGAAAGCCAATAAACTCAATACAATTTTCTAGGGAAAAAATAATGTAGAAGCCAACACACATGGCCTTGGAAATTTTAAAGTCTAATATTTGTCGGGATAAAGCTAGGAAAAATAACCTTTTCCCAATTTTAAATTGTTCCTGTGTTATAAATGTCATGAATTAAAAAGACACAGTAACATGAAGTATGGAATTGGTTTGTTGACCTATCATTTGAGTAAATACTAAATGCCCCAACAATATTCTTATGGGGCTAAGCCAAATGTTTACGTAATACTTATTGGCAACCACTACTTTTGATGCATTCACCCTTCAAAGGATTTATCATCACATGACTCCAATGGTTATTCTTGTCGAGCCTCTGCTCCCTTGAAATCTTCATGGGTATACACAAACTATTAGATATTCTAATGTATATTAAGGATTCAGTGGAATATTGCAAGATCCAAAGATGGGCACAAGTTAGACAAGGAAACAATCTAAAATCCTAGAAATGGAAAAGTACAATGGTAGTCAAAGGAATGACTCAGAAGAGAGATTGCAACAGTGGAGGCACAAGTCTTTAACATCTTCGGGACTATAGCAATATTAATGCCAATGCTAGAGAACAAGATCCTTTGAGGGCTCATTGGCTATAATATGGATGATGGTTGTCTCTGGATAAAGAAGAGAGAGAGAGAGAGAGAGATCCTAGTTGATGGTTGTCTCGTGTGTTTCGGGACATGGACTAACTGCCTCTCATGGATCCTTATCTTTGGTGATGTGATCGCTGACTAATACATGCGGGTTTTGTTTTAACGTCAACTATGTTTCCCAGCAAGTGGTATCAAAGCGTAGGTCACGAGTTCGATACACAACCAACTCGCGTTGGGGGGGATATTGTTAGAAATTGGATAAACCAATGCTCCCCGTGTGTTTCACAACACATAATAACTGCCTCTCGTGGATCCTTATCTCTAGCGATATGATTGTTGACTAACACCTGCGGGTTTTGGTTTAATGACAATCGTGATTCCCAACATAATGATACCCATTGTTTCTTATTCATTCAACATAGGTTCATCAAGCAAGTGGGCCTTTACTTGGTTTCCTTTTTCTCATTAATTTCCTCTCCTTTGTGGCCCTTCCACTTTGCTAGGGAAACCAAGAATGCCTTCTTTGTTGATGTGGAGTTCCTTTCCCCAATGCAGTGGAATGAGCCCTCAAAACCCTTTTTGTTGAGAAGATGACCACCAAGTATATGCCCCTTTTCCAGAGATTCATATATTTAAACACATGATATATTTTACTTTTACTCCTGTGTGCTCAAATATTGCATTTCCCCCACTCTATGATTGATTCATCCATTTTATGCATTTACTTGTTGAATGCTCACTAGAATTTCCTCTTACTTTGATCTTCAATCCATGGCCTTTCTTTTTGTTTTATTATGATGACTTTTAGCGTCCTTCATTTATCTTTTTAACCCTCCTTTGTGGCCTTCTTTGAGCTAAACAAAGTATCATGGGAGCTTCAATCAATGGCATACTTAACCACTTCTTTGACAAACATGCATGTTCAACAATGATGGAGCTCATAACTTTTAATTAGACTACCTAACCTGCTTGTTCATGTTGCATTATATCTCACATTTCTCTTCAATTTTTCGACCACCAGCCATGTACTCATTGTTAAGCAATATCCATGAGCAATGAATTTTTTGCTCAGTGGGATAATTAATTTCTACCTCTCATGGTCATCTTTTGCTTAGTGCTTGTCTTTTGCTTGGGTACCTAATAATTTGTACTCAATAACCTATGCTTACTCACCCACTAAGCACACACTTTGGGTACTTGGTGAGTAAGGGCACTAAACACATAACCTTTGCTCCATGCCTTATACTTACCACTTTCCTCTATTACTCTTCCAACACTTTTTTTGGGCTCACACCTTTGTCTATGATTTACTTGAACCTAGGGGATTTCACCACAACTATGGGGGCAAATAACTCATTCATTTTTCTTTGTCATTAAGGATTTTAACATCACAAGAATTTGATACCACTCTAGGGTCCATTGTCAAAGGTCATTGGACATTCCTTCTTTTTTTTGTGTTGTTAATGGGGAAAAGACCAGTGGACAATGAATTTTGTTGAAATTGGGGCTTTAAAATGTAGGAGAAAAATTCATGCACTAACACATCATCCTATTCAATAAATGGACCAACAATGCTTATTTCATCTCTACATTAATGTGCAATATATTGCATGTAAAGGAGTATCTCAACCACATCTTTCATCCCATTGTGCATTTCATTGTAGAATGACAAGATAATTATAGTTAAGTACAATATCACTAAGAAAAGAAAGGTGCATTATCAAGCAAATGGAATTAAAGAGAAGAAATTTTCCCAAATGTAGACATAGTGAGCAAACTGGCTTTACTTGGTGAATGTGCTCAATGACAAGATGAAGCATTGCGCTTAGTGAAGATTAAGGCAAAGGCATACACTTAGCATCGAGCATAAGAACTAGCGAAGAGTGTAGGGACAAGCAAAGAAACAAGTAAAGGACTTCACACTCTATAAAGGAAATGGCCTATTGACTATAGGTCGAGTTGCTTGATGTTTCTATGTTGGACCTTAAAGAAGACATATGAGGTGTTCAATTGGAGTTCCCCAAGCTTAGTTTACGAATCTCGAACAAATGAATAACCTAACCACCACGTAGAGGAGAATGGATTGCCATGCAAGGGGAACAATAAACATGTTGTATTTGATAGTACTCTCACATAAGGAAATATAAGTTAAGACATTCAATTTATTCATTCATCACAGGTTAGAATAACCTAGTCCACTCACACTTCAAAAGAAAATAATAAGCTTATAGTTACACATATCAGCCATGATAGTGAAAAATTAATAAAAAAAAATTATAGATAAAAGATGAATTAAACCATTACTAATCATATCATAGCATAATGACATGTTAAATGTCCACACCATTATTTTTTCTTCATTTCTAATAACATTAAAAACCATAGTACGATGACATTGCATTTTTTTAAGGACGTTACTTGTATTTCTCCGTTTCTAACAACATTACAAACCATAGTAAGATGACATTACATCTTTTTAGGAAGTAACTTGTATTTCTCTTCATTTCTAACAACACTAGAAACTATAGTAAGATCACATTACACCAAATTTGTGAGTCCATAACCAAAAATTCCCATGTACAACCACAACTTTATTCAACCTGCAATTCCAAATTCAGTTGAAATTTGAACGAGATCAATTTCACTTCTAAGTGAACCTACTCACAAATTTTTTAATTTTGAATAGTGACCATCTAACCATGTGCTATCTCTTGCTATCTCTTCCTGCAATTTGTTGTACCTTAATAATCACTCTACGAACTTTCAATCAAGGTTGTTTAGTCAAATTTTTAGTCAAATTTGTTTAATCAATTTCAGGAAGGAATTCAGAGGGAAAACACAGATCCGGAAAATGAAAAACCTTATAATTTTCAAATTTGTTTAATCAATTTCAGGAAGGAATTCGGAGGGAAAACACAGATCCAGAAAATGAAAAACCTTGTAATTTTCATTTTTCCTCTCCCGTTGGTTCATCCATTACGGTGATAAAGACTGATTTGGTTCCAGCCAGGCAGCCGGTATGAAAAGTACGACATTGACGAACAAAGGCAGAATCGGATCTCCGCAGCGACGCCTTCGTGAGGCTTTATACCATTGTCAAGTCCGACACTGACGCTGCTAAGCAGGTTAGTAAACCCTCCATTTCTCCTGGCTCGGTCTTTAAAATGCCTGGAAAAACTGCTAAATTTTTTGGCTTTTTTGGTACCAGAAAGTCGATGATGTCGCGAAGTAGAAGAACAGGGCAGTGGTCACGACCCTGAATGCTTAAATTCGACGCACTTAAGGCCAGATTGCATGAAGAGATTCCCAAGTTGCAGAAATTGGCTCAGAAAAAGGTCAGGATTAGCTATCCTCAATTATATGCAAGTGCTTTTCAGGGCTTTCTCATGGTTTCGTAGATTTTTTTTGTTCAATTACTCGATTTTTTTGATGATTCAGCAGCCTTTTCATTGTTGAATGTCGTAGTTACAGGCTGCTCAGTTTCGAGGCATTTTGGGACTTAGGATAAATGTGGTATTCCTTTATTTGAATTCCATTTTTTGTATGACCAGTGTTTTGCCAATCGGCAAGAGTCTTCAGCATGAACCTCGAATCTAGCTAGTTAGAAGCTAGACTAAATGGAGTTTTAATAGATCGTAATGATACACATTGTTTTGATTACAATATAGGAAATTTATTAGATCAAATGTGATAGAAATCAGTTGAAAGTTTCCCCACAATTTCTAACACCTGTTTAGAATGAATCATCAAAGCACAAATTAAGTATAACATTAGTAGAAATCTCCATAAACAATAAACACCACCACCCAAAAAGAATTTTCAGGGTGATGACCAGTTATCTGGTTCGGTTTTATAAGTCAGTCTAATACCCCAATGCTTAAATGAAAGTCACACCAAGGTTCTGGTAGCCATAAGCAACGATCCTAAATTAGCACACCGGTATTCAAAAAATTCCCCACAGAATCTCACTTCCAAACACTCTAGCTGTCTGGAAAATTCACCATAAAACAAAATCAGGAAACAACACCCGAATGAACTAACATGTTTCTTCTAGTGAAACTTTGATCTTCAGCCATCTTATTTGAAGTGACACCCTGAGAAGAACCATTCACTTCATCAGATGAATTGCTGATGTCTGTTTCTTCGAATGAGTCAGATAATGATTGCTCTGACTGATCTCCAAGTCTACTCATTGGCTTTTGGGTTTCTCTGAATTCTGAACCATCTTGAACGGAAGGAATAACTGGGGTGCTAATTGATTGTTTTCAAGAGTGAGATCCAAAATTAGGATAGTCAGAGAAGAAGGTAGAACAGTACTCTGCTACAAGCAGCTCACGTAGTAATTGAATAACTGTAGGATGTGAGAGGCTGAACATCTCTATCCCGCTAATGGTGATCTTGTCGTGTTCTGCCAGTTCCACAAAGAACAGCCAATGCACCAGATGAATAATCTCTTTCAATGACATTTTCAGGGTTGTCATCTGGAACTACATGAAAAATAGGACCTGCACTTCCACCATAAAGAATTCTACAGGTGTATGTAGTCCGTCCATCCTTTTCCACCATATTGGCATAGTTTCTTATAGATTTATACCCAATAGGGAATATGTGTCGGTCTGTATGAAATCCAACACGTTTATATTCAATTGTCCCAAGATCCACAATGGTAAGAACTTTTGTTAGAGCAAGGTGAAGAATAGGCCTCCTATTTGGAGTTCGTGGAATGCTAGGACGAGAACACTCAAAATGTCTAGGCTCTGTGGAGATTTCGTTCTCCTTGTCATAAAAAAATTGTCGCTTACGCCGAGCCTTGAGCTTACGAAGGCGACGACGCAGATGAATTCCAATAAATCTGAGGTGCTTCATGCAATCTTTAGGATCTGGGTGATTACCAGCCTCTGAAAAAGAATAAGAAACTCTGAACTTTAGTTTATTGTCTTCGAATATAGCCTCCCAATTCCAAAAACCATGTGCCAATACACCCTTCAGCAATTCCTTATCATGATGGCCTGCTTGCCACCAAGATGGCATATTGTTCCTTTGATTCAGCTGCAAACCCAAATGCCCCCAATCTTCAAATGACCTTGACATTTTAGGGCGGCTTTATCTGGGTGGAATGAGTGTGTATTCCTGATCTTGGGCCAATGAATAAGATAGGGGCATGCATTTAAACTTAGTGTCTTACTCTTACTGGCCAAGTTGAACTTGCAATTATATAGCTCCACAAATTTTGAATTTTGAGCCATCGGAGTTGAGGGCTAAAACATAAATTCCTGCTATTAGGCACCAAGGCACCACATACTCACTGAGGCTTGGAAGTTCTGCAATTTGAAAATGATACTGGCATATTGGCAATTTCCACTTTCCACAGTACTAATTAAAAGTCCAATTGAATAAGGAACAAATAAAATAAAAGAAAAAAGATTTTGTTTTCCTAATCAATATAACTTCCTGTTTCTTTTGCTGCTAATGGGTTATAGACGGTTAAAATTTGACATTCTGAGAGCTGACATCTATAATACACCTCATTTCGTAGTTTGACCTATAGTTTCTATAAAGAACCTTTATTCATGCGCACGGTTGTTTACTGTAGGAGTATTGCCAACATAGCTGGCTGGAAGGGTGTTATATATATATATATATAGACATTCCTTTAAATCCATCAAGTAACTCGTCATATCTAAGCAATTAAGTAAATTAGGTAGAATTTACAATGAAATAATGCTCTAAGAAGTAGACATTAAGTACTTGCAATCCTTTTGCCTTGCTGATGACCCACATCTGGTACAAACTGTAATTCTCTAGGGTAAATTTTCTCTTAGGGTTTCTATTATGTCTAGGTTTTTTCAATAAATTAGTGTTACACACTCATAAACAATATATATGCATGAATAATATAAAGATTGAAAACAACAATAAGATTCTTCTCAAAACCACAATAATAGGGTTGACTGCTCAATGAAACCATGTAATATGTTCACCAATATAGATTTATTTACAATATCAGCAATTTAGGAAACCAGATCCAACTGCAATTATGATATGTCAATAAAAACTAGGTGAACTATATTAATCCAATATCTACTGTGTTATTCTAGCTTTATGCATAGGATTTTGACTGTACTGAAGTCTGAAGATAATCCACAGGCTTAGAGAATAGGAACCTGACTGCCTTTCCTGTGGGTACCTGTAGCCCAGATGGGTAGCCTGATCAACTCTCTGTACAATATATAGTTATAGAATGATTGTAGGAATGGAGCAGTTGTCTGTTATAGGGTGTGGTTTCCCTAATGTGGTTATCCACATCCCTCCTAGGCTGTTGCCTTCAAAACAATCTCAGACAAATTTCGGTCCTTTTTTTTTTCTCACTGTACCTGGAATGAGCCTCAATTGCACCTTTGTTGTCCTAAAAAAAACCCTAGAAGATTCACAAACCAAATTATTCTTAATGAGTAAGTGCCTTGCTATGTTGGTTAGGGTTTGTAACCTCAAGGAGGACTTCTCTTCCGCCTGATCTTCCCTTGACCAAACAAACTAGAGAAAATTAGAGCTTGGATACACTGCACAGCAATTAATAATAGCCAAGATATTGTAACACACCCCCTTACATCTTGACCCAAAAGAGGTGGTTATTAGGTTGACCCGACTCTCTAGGTGCAGTTAAATCATCATAATCTATGCCTTCTTTTTGAGAGAAGCCTCGGGCAACAAATCTTGCCTTGTACTTTTCAGCACTTCCATCGGCTCCATGCTTGATCTTGAAGAGTCGTTTCAAGGTGACAACAGATTTGTCCTCTGGTCTCGGGACCACTTCCCAGAAATCATTCTTCATAATGGACTCATATTCTTCGTGCATAGCATCCTTCCAAACTTGATGCTTTATGACTTCTTCAAATGATCCAGGCTTAGATTGTACAATTGTACTCATGACTGCTAGGTACCCTTGGTACCTATTTGGCTTCTTGCTTTCACGGAATGTCCCCTTTGGGGCAATATGTCTCTCGGAATCTTTGAGAGTGTCCTTGAGCCATGAAGGTCTCCTCTTATTTGAAGGAGGTGGATCAATAGGATCCATTGGTCCTTCAACATCGGGCATAGGTTCATCCTTCGGCTCTTCCTGCTTCCCTGCTTCTTCTTCTTCTTTGTCTTCCTTTGAGCTAGGAAGAATCCTAACTTTCTTGAGGGCAACATCCTAATTGAAGGTGACATCGTGGCATATCTCCACTTCTCTTTGAACAAGCACATAGATTCTATATGCCTTCGAAGTTTCACTATAGTCCACAAACATTCCCTTCTTTCCAGAAGCATCCAACTTGCTTCTCTTTTCTTTCGGCAAATGAAAATAAACAGGACTTCCAAAAACCCTAAAGTGGGAGGCATCAGGCTTCTTACTAGAGAAGAATTATTCGGGAGTCTTAGAGTCCAATGTGGAGTGCGAGCATCTATTTTGAACATACACAATGGCATGGGCAACTTCCACAATGGTTCTATTCTTCCTTTCAACAAAACCATTTTGCTCAAGAGTATACATAGTTGGATCAGCCAATCCTCCAAGTGTCACACACACACCCCTCAAAGACGGCTCCAAAAAGGTCAACACTGGTCAACAGAAAAAGTCAATCCCATTAAGGATGTCGGATATGGGGCGGAAGAATTGCACCAGAGGTCAAAATTTGAGAAGTACTTGGAGTGAACTTGAAGAGTCCGAGAAAGGTGCAAACACAACAGGAAAATAGGCAGAGCTGCATCCAGAGAGGTGCCCAGTGTACAGAAAACAGGGTGACTGCATTGGATATGAAAATGTTGCAGTTGTAGATGACAAAAATCCAGTAGGTGGCCTATATATATCTATATGGAATGAAGAAATGTCTTGCCCTTGCCCTACACTGAAGAATGTCTGGGGAACAATAAAAAAAATGGATATTTTTGCCTCACAGGTGCATATGCTGGCATTGCAACTATAGAAATTGGTCCTCCAACTTGAGACCAAAGTGTCATATTTCATTTCATCAGCCAATATACTATTGTGAACATTACCTCAGCTCAAAACCTATTTGGAATAGACTTCCTCTGCAACTTACACCTAGCCATCTTTGTGATAGTATAGTTTTGCCTCTCAACCAATACATTTTTTTGTGGAGTGTAAGGTGTAGTATATTGTCTTTGGATCCCATGTTTAGCACAAAATTTATTGAAATATTTTAAGTAGAATTCCCCACCAGTATCATATCTAAGAGAGGAAATATGACAACCTAACTGTTTCTTTATTAATGCTTTGAACTTTTGAAATTCATTAAACACATCATATTTTAATTATAGAAAATATACCCACATTTTTCTACTGAAATAATAAAAAAATAGAAGGAAGTACCTAGCACCAGTGGTTGATGTCATGTTCATTGGTCCACATATGTCTAAAAGTACAAACTGAAGGACCCTCTACGCTCTCCAAGCTTGTCCTTCATAAAATGGTATTCAATGTAGCTTCCCTGCCTGACAAGCTCTGCAAACTCTGTGGATCTTCTATAGAATGTTCGGAAGTCCATCTACTAGTTTCTCTCATGGCAACTGAGAGAGATAGGTCAAGTTGAGGTGCCCATACCTATGATGCCATAGGGGTGCTAGATTTTGCAATAAAAATTACCTTTAACTTACAATTTCTAATAAGATAAATATTCAAAAATCTGAAGACAGTGAAAGCTAAGAAATTCATCTAAAATGCATCATTATAATCTTGGACATAGAAAGCACTCATCATTGCATAGTTTCCCAAAAGGTCAACATTTTAAGGGCTTCTTTCCTAATTCAAAATCGCTGAAGATATATAAACTAACTATTTCATTTGTCCTACAATTCCAATAGTGCACATGGCAAGCTTCTCTGCAAATCTCTTTTGTTGCATATGGTAGGCCTCTGAATAGACTAAGCTTGTACTAGCATAATGCAAACATGACCCGCAAGTCACCACTGTGTTTTGGTTTCTGAAGACTGCTGCATTATTGAATGACTAGTGAAGTATCAACCAGTGAACAAGTTTCAAGCTTTGGAGAAGTCACAGTATATTATAATTTTGTCTTGCAAATTGGCCTCTTGACCAATTTTTTCTAGGAATGCCTCTTATGAAAAAATGAGTTCTTTCCTAACAGGTTATGAGCCTCTTGAAAATACCAGGTTCACTAGAACATTGGAAGCAAATATCTAATGCACGCATCATGCTACCACTATAAGCCATTGCAGAAAATAGAAACCAAGGTGAAAAAGGATCTACAGCTACATTGTAGACGTGTTATAGTGACAAAATTTCTTGAATGTCTATTCTCCAACATCCATAGCATTACCACAAATAATCATAGTTTGTATTTAACTTCAAATAATATACATTCCAATAAGTTTTCAATCATAGTTTTACCTTGTGGCAATGATTTTCCATATGCCCTGCTCTCATTTTCAGTCAAAAACTAGATTTCCTATATTGATGGCATTCCTACTGTAATATGACCAACTATCAGACAAATATCTCACTGTAATTCTAGATAAAATGAGCAATGTACCCAAATAATATCTTTGCAAGCATATCATTGTCACTCACAAGCTTGTGCCATGTGGACCACAACCTAGATTTATTGTCATTTTGAGCTTGGTACTCCTACAGTCCCAAGACAATGCTTAGAGATATTTCCAATACATAGAGATCGCCATACACATACTAACCAAAAGGGTCAAACTGTGTTCCTCTAAGTCAAGATCATATTTACACTGTAGTCATCAGTGTCAAGGAGATAAACTGTCATGATACATAGTGATATTTTCATACTTTGCTGTCAAGGAAATTCTGTCAATGCACATGATATTCAAATTTATTAGCATTGAAGGTACTCCTTTATTGGTGAGAGATTACAATGCATTGTAATCAAATTACTTCAACAAAAGAATTTTGTCAGTCCTTGAAACGGTCACAAATTGGAATGAAGCTTGAATGGTCCACTTCAATGAGACTGTGACAGAGTATATATATAGAACCTTCCACAAATTTCAAATGACTCTGGAAACTCCAGAAGTGAGCTTTAAGGACTGAGACTTGACAAATACTAGCCTCAGTGATTTATTTGCAAGATTTGTGCCTTTAAAAAGACATATGTTATAACCAGCCTCCTTATGAGTTTGATCACATTAGTCACCCAACCATGTCACTGTCATAGGCCAAGATGAGTTTGGACTGTTAAAACTTGTATGATTGCCACTGAATTAATACAGATTAACCTAGGATGTAGATCAAACAACAAAGAGCTGCAGATCCAATTCCATATGGCCACAGATCAGAACTTCGTAGATCCAAGAATTATCATGAGGTCACCAAAGATACATTGTGTAGAAAATCTTCAAACTGGAGAGTTATAGTTCAACATAAGTCCACTTCATTCCAACGATTGACCAGATTCTCTTGAAACCAAGACTAGAATTTGAAAACTTTCAAACCACCGATCTCTTTTAAGGAAAATGACCCTGTAACAAAACAGAATGAATCCCAGAAGCCCCAAAACTCACCCTAAGCCAAAAGCTTTTTCAATGCCACAGGAATAGTCAAAGAAAATTCCACAATTCCTTCAACACAAGAATTTTGTCAGTCCTTGAAACGGTAAAAAATTGGAATGAAGCTTGAATGGTCCACTTCAATGAGACTGTGACAGAGTATATATATAGAACCTTCCACAAATTTCAAACGATTCTAGAAACTCCAGAAGTGAGCTTTAAGGACTGAGACTTGACAAATACTAGCCTGAATGATTTATTTGCAAGATTTGTGCCTTTAAAAAGACATATGTTATAACCAACATCCTTATGAGTTTGATCACATTAGTCACCCAACCATGTCACTGTCACAGGCCAAGATGAGTTTGGACTGTTAAAACTTGTATGATTTCCACTGAATTAATACAGATTAACCTAGGATGTAGATCGAACAACAAAGAGCTGCAGATCCAATTCCATATGGCCACAGATCAGAGCTTCGCAGATCCAAGAACTATCATGAGGTCACCAAAGATACATTGTGTAGAAAATATTCAAACTAGAGAGTTATAGTTCAACATAAGTCAACTTCATTCCAGCGATTGACTAGATTCTCTTGAAACCAAGACTAGAATTTGAAAACTTTCAAACCACCGATCTCTTTCAAGGCAAATGACCCTGTAACAAAAAAAAATGAATCCCAGAATCCCCAAAACTCACCCTAAGCCAAAAAAAAGAAGCTGTTTCAATGCCACAGGAATAGTCAAAGAAAATTCCACAGGAGTGGCCTTCATGCAAGGTTAATGAGCTGGGAAAGAAAGTAGTGCAAGTGACACCAACGAAACCCCATAGAAAACAACTGAATCACATTAATCATTCCTTTTTGGCTGTAGAGATGATGGGCTTCTTTTTGCTGGACCAAAATTACAAAATACAAGAGGTCGAGCCAAAACAAAATAACAAAAGAAATCCCTTCGATCTTATTTACAGAAAAAACTTTGCTTATTTGCTTGCCATAAGAGAGATACTAGTAAACAGGGAACGAGAGACTTGTGGCAGAATGTCGAAGTCGAGCGAGGCTTGTATACTGACTGAGAGTGAATAGAGATTAGCGTCAGTCAACCAAACTTGAAACAAAGAGACCTGATTGTCATCTGAATCCTCAGATCACATTTGCCATCCAAATCACGAATAAAGAGCTCAACTAATGCGGAACTAATCCTTTACACATTGGACTGAAATTGAGTCTCTGATTAGGGCTATTAAAATTAAATGGTTTTCTCCCTATTTCTGGTCTGAATATTTCGAGATCCCATTCTTGTGCAACATTCCACAATCCATAAAGTCTAGTCAACAAAGTTCTTCCAACGATTTCTTTCTTTTTCCACTCTTTCTTGGGCTTGTCCTCTCCTAGCTCTTATACAATGTTAATTTAGATTAACATGTTCTTGCTTAACACAGTAACTTAAAATTCCATATAAGCCCATTATACTTTTATTAGCGCTGAATCATTTTCCATTGATTGAAACTTAAGAAAGAACATGTATGCTTGATTCAGAAGACAAGCCGAGACAAGAGAACACAAGTATGTGGCACAAGCCAGGGAAAAACCCTAAGATGGGGAAAACCCTTCATCAATTCTTCTTATTATTAAAATCAAATGTCCAACAGAGAAAGAGAGAGAGTACAATAAGAATGACTTGCCAATTTGAAACAATCAATATGAAATAATGATCACGAGGAAGGGTTTGCTATCAGTTGAATACAACCCTCTTTTCTTCATACCTAGACCTCCTTAATCACTGCATATTTCCTTCAATTATTACGGTTCAACTTTGCTGCCAGTTTAGGCTAGAAGATAGCCCTTTGGCACGTCATCCACTTATCTGATCAGGAGAAAATAGGCCTGTGGCCTACCAGTGGCCCAGACTGTGAAAATTCCTAGATCTGACAATCTTAGGAATCCTACTGCAACTATCTGAGCTTACTTCTCCTATTATGTAAATTACATTTACAAAATTAATTCAGATTGCATCATGAATTAATGAAGTAAACTACTGAAGCAGCCTACACTTAATTAAATATGATTATGAAACAAGGAAACTGAGCAAGAAATAAATCACACATAGGACACCTTTATTTTGGACTAAGTCCCAGGAAAAACTCAATACAGGAAAACCGGTGTAGAAAATTCTAAGGATTTGTATTATTAAGTAGCAGTTTTTGAATACAATCTCCGGATGCCTTGTTGGTTATCCAATACATAGAAATCACGACAGACAAAAATATAGTGAGTGTTACCTCACACATCAAGCCCCGGCTGACCCGGATCTGAACTAGCGAAACCCCAGCTCTCTCCGCGTTGCATCTGCGCAGTAGATGCATAAGCCTGTGTGAGTATGGCTGTGGATTGTGTCACCTCTTCTCTAAATCGATCTGCCTCTCGGAAAATCAAGTTTCATCCCTCCCAGCTCAGAAACTGATTTCCAACAAAAACTCGGATTGTCTCACGGAAACATTGCACAGTCCCTTTGTGGGCCTGCATCACCCCTTTTGGGGACTGTATCACACCTCCTAGTGGCTCCGCTGCTTCTATTGTTGGTTCTGCTGCCTCTCTGTTATGTACTCTTAGTCCTAGAGAATATCCTTCGACCAATAAATGCCTTTGCCCCTCATTGCACTGAATCACTTAGATCTGATCTTCGTCCGAGCACTGCTCCGTCAGAAGAATTCAATCCCAAGGTTCACTCGGTGTGTCTTTCCAACTGAAAATGATAGACGATATTGCAGGGTAAGCAACTAAATAGGTAGTACGCATGATATGATATTCCATAATTCACTACCTTTCCCATTTATAAAATAATTTCTACAACAATTATGCTGCATATTAGTTCTTTATGTTGCTATTTATTGAGATTTTGGCTCACACGGGGATTACAATTAGCCTTTCCACAGGAGATACATATGGCTTATGCAATTGGCATACCATTTTTGTTACTGTAACTAACATTTCCTGATAAGAAGTTACAGTTGAAACATTGAATTTACTTGTTTTGGCTTCCTAATTGTTATGTATGTCATATATAACACCAGCTGTCCATTTGGATTCATACGTGACCAAATGAAAAAGGCTTTAACTGTTGCTAAATGCAAAAATGTGAGAGGCTGTGATTGGAGGGATTTTGTGCAAATTATAATGAAAAATAAAAAAGTGAAGGTCTGCACATCCAATGCAGTGATGGCAGGGTTTTCTATTTATAATATTCTAGAGTTATTATTATTATTATTTGTTCATTTCTTTCTGACTATTTCTCCCTGGTTAAGGTGTTTCTCAAGTTTGTCAGCTCTGAATAATAAACACGCTGCCTGATGTCTTCCAGTGGAAACACCTCACATCTTAGCATAGGTCCAAGATCTAGTTCTGGTACAATAGCGCAAATTGTGGAAAATTTGGTAAGTGCCTGCTACTGAACGCCTTGCCACTATGACCCAAGTGCTATTTGGCCTCAACTAGAAGGTTAGTGCATTGGGCAAAAGAGAATGTTGTGTGCGTTGATGCTGCACACAAGGCATCTTTTTGCAAGCCCTTTTTCCCATCATGTGCAAGAGAAATTTTCATCTGCAAGATGCACATAGTATTCTCTTTACCCAATAAAATAACCTTCTAGTGTTGCATGAGCTTCTAGCCTCTTTAGACCAAGGAACTGTCCAGAACTTTGTCACTCTTGGTTCATAGTTATCTCGTGAGTTTAGTCTGATTGCAAGACTTTTTCCTTCACATTCCTTCTCAATGTTTCTGCCATAACCTCAGAGCCACTCGGGTTTAGGGTTGTTACCTAGATATCTCTTGGGGTCTGGACCAACCTCCTGATATGCTGGTAGCATTTCTATACCTCCAACAGGTATATCACTTATCATAGGCATTTTTGTTTCTCCAAAATGCCGTTACTCTCGCAAAAGGGTGCATTCTAATTTAAGATTCTTTCTCCCACAACTCAACATGTTGTGTGCAATGTGGTGCCTGTTGGGTGATTTCGATGGCTTCTACAAAATATTTATTAGACAATGTTTCTAACCTCTTAGGAAGGAGCTACTTAGCAGTGGCTGCCTCTCTTACAATTGCTGATATTGATTGTTCATTAGTATATTGAAAAATTCATCGTCGGGGATTAATGTTTCAATTTTATCAAGTGTCTCTTGTTTCATATTCAACACAAGATGGACTTTGCATGCACTCAGTTCATTGGTGCAAGGCTTTCTAGCTTGCCTTGAATATTGAAAGCAAGTTACAGAAGCGATCCCTAAAGATGAAGCATCATTGACAACAATTCAAGCTACTCTCAATGGATGTTTTCTAATCCCCTTTCTTCTGCTCCTTCCCCTTGTCATCTTCATTTGTTTACAAGGCATGACAAAGATACCCATAAGTCTAAATTTTAGCCCAAAATCAATTGTAATGATAGTGGAAATGTTACGAGAATATTGTTATTATCACTAATGGTCTGCCCATTCTAATGAGGGATGTCATAAGCAAAGAGTTCTCAACACATATTTCAGTGGCTGAGCAAAAGGAAGGAGAAGGTAAAAATGATTATAGTCAACAATCCCAGTTACATAAGTGGTTGTTATGGACTTGCCAATTCATGGTGGGAATGCCTCTGCTACTAAGTACGGTAATTCTAACAATTAAAAAAAAATGGAAAAGCAATTCTAAGCCCACAATTAGTCTTAATCATCATTGCCTACTTCACTTTAGACAAGGATGCTTTGTTTGTGCAAAACTGTTGCATTATAGTTAATGGTAGTGATAAAACTAGGAATTGCAGTATATGTTGCAAAGGAAACGCTGTAAAGCCTTTCATAGAGTGGTGGTCTGATTATGCGCTATGACATTTTTTTGGCACATATTTATGGAATGTTAAGGATGAACTTTGAAGTAACTAAAGCAATAATTCCTTGGGTGAAGATAGGGGACATACTTACCAACTATTTTTTCAAATACCTCCCTTTTAAGGTGGTTATAGATCATATTGGGGCTCTTAAAATTGTAAAGAACAATGGAAACACTACCCTTGTGAGAATTTAAGCACTGTGCATTAGAAATCATCTCACTTTCATGAGCTCCCACCTATACCATATTTATATGGTTTCAAATCCTATTGCATCTATCATTCAACCTCACATACAAATAGGGCCAGCCCTCTCTTCAAATGGGGAAATGTACACACAGGTAGGGTATTTCTCTCTTCCAACAGGCCGGGCCAATCCTCTCTTCCAATGGGCCAATGTCCACAAAGATAGGGGTATTCCTCTCTTACAATGTGCCAAATATTTAAAAGGCGATGCCATCCCACTTCCAATAAGCCAACACTCTTACCAGTAGGGTTCCAAATTTCCTTAGAGTGCATAGAAAGAGATTGATGGGATTTTTAGGTTGACCCTTTTGCCCAATTTTGAATTCATCCAGATTCTCAAAGTGTTTCAGATATGAGAACTCAGAGTTCAGGTATCTCCGGATTCCGAATATAAGGAACTGAAGGGAATTTTGTGAACAATTTCATGTACATACCTTTTACATATTTTAGGAAACATGACAGTGCTAAATATTGTTTTATAGCCCCATAGCAGTAGATATAACTGAAATTTATTTTCTCACCTTACTTCATCGACATGCTATGTTTTTACTATCACCATTTTATTCAGTAGAAAAAGTGAGGTAAGGACAAAAAAAAATTAACATGGCATTGCCCATTTCATAGTAGTTTGACATAGTGTGAGCATACTCTGCATACAAAACCTTGATCAATCTCATTTCTCAATCAAGCAACATAATATCTTTGCACTGTGCATTATAAATCATCTCACTTTCATGAGCTCCCACCTATACCATATTTATATGGTTTCAAATCCTATTGCATCTATCATTCAACCTCACATGCAAATAGGGCCAGCCCTCTCTTCAAATGGGGAAATATACACACAGGTAGGGTATTTCTCTCTTCCAACAGGCCGGACCAATCCTCTCTTCCAATGGGACAATGTCCACAAAGATAGGGGTAGTCCTCTGTTACAATGGGCCAAATATTTAAAAGGCGATTCCATCCCACTTCCAATAAGCCAACACTCTTACCAGTAGGTTCCAAATTTTCTTAGAGTGCATAGAAAGAGCCTGATGGGATTTTTAGGTTCACCCTTTTGCCCAATTTTGAATTCATCCAGATTCTGAAAGTGTTTCAGATATGAGAACTCCCAGTTCAGGTACCTCCGGATTCCAAATATAAGCAACTGAAGGGAATTTTGTGACAAAATTACAGTGCTATGGGATCAAAATTACTAACATGGCAGCATGATGTCATGAGAAAAGATTGATTAATCATTAGATATATTTTTTTCATCATGGTTTACACACCTGGTTAGAAATCTGAGGACCTGTGGGCTGTCTTTGCTGATTAGAGTGCTATGAAAACTCCCACCTATTTACTGCACCATGGTTCAACCGACTTGATATAGATGTAGAAGTTGCCAATTTAGCTCTGAAATTTGAGACATCTGCCATTTGTGTGTTCGCACACAATGCACAATTTAGGTTCTATGCACTATTACAAGGAGGAACACTCTTATGAAGAGATGAGTAGACAATTCTCCCGTTATGGATTCTTAGCCAGAACCATAGAAACAGAATGTGCCAACTGTCTAACTTGGGCCAGTGGTGGTAAATTCCCACCTATCTCCATTGGATCAGGGATGTGGAGATTTCCCATTGAGCTATGAAATCAGAGATATCCAACATTTGTGTACTCAAGATACCAAAATTGTGTAAACTCGAAATAGACATCCTCAAGCACAGCAACCTTGAGGTGCATCTCAGTCTTGGATTTAGATATGTCTGTCTTAATGTCCATATTCAAGGCATTCACTGTACAGTCTAGATTTAATATACTTTGACATGCAATACACTTATGAAGAGATGAAGGATCACCCCTTCAACACCCAGGACCCAGGCCATACAACACACGTCAGACTTGGGTTTATATAGGTCCGTCTTACTGCCCATGTTCACTGCACTCACTGTACAAACTAAATTTCAATGTAATATAATTTGTTGTTTCTTTTCATTTTGTAACTATTGAGACATGTAGCAAACATAAATGCAGATGAATTTTCAGGAGTAAAATGAGGCTCTGTTTTGTAAAGATTACCCAAGAATACTTTAATTCCTTATGAAACTAATGAAATTGAAGTTGGGAGAAATTTCAATCAGGCATCATCAAAATCTCACCATTGACTACCATTATATTTTATTAACACCCAACAACAATAGTAGTACAATCGAGATGTACACCTCGTTAATAATTACACCACTCTATATAATTTGTTGTTTCTTTTCATTTTGTAACTATTGAGACATGTAGCAAACATAAATGCAGATGAATTTTCAGGAGTAAAATGAGGCTCTGTTTCGTAAAGATTACCCAAGAATACTTTAATTCTTTATGACATAGTGTGAGCATACTCTGCATACAAAACCTTGATCGGGTATATTTAAAATTGACAGGATACATTTTTCTACAGCTCTTCCATGAATCGTAAAATGCTTGATCAATGATCAAATCTGCACTTGGAGAACTGAATCAGAATATAATTATATTTGCTTTTATGGTGGGGTGGAAATTTGTTCATTATCTCTAGGCAGCTCTACATTTTGATACCTACAAGTCAAATTATGTTCAAATTTTAACCTTAACATATTCACAGTCACAAGCCGGGAATCTCAACTATAGGGTTGTTTCCATTGAAATTTCAGTTATCTTTTAGGTCTGGAACTCCACAGCTTTGTATATCACATTTGTGAAGTCTGAACAATCATGGTGAAAACAAAAGGAGAACAACAATTACTTGCTTTCCCCATTGATTCTGAGCCAGATCAAATTATTTCAAGGCCAGGAATTTCCTTCCTATGAAGAGATCTTGGAAAGTTAACTTTCTAATTAAAAGAGCAAGAGCAATGTTCTGTTTCTAAGAATAGCCATGCTCAAAAGGTGGAAGTGATTATCCAGGCTAGCTACCATTGGTGTGCCCAGGCATCTACTACATATTGAATACTATCATAGTCGGACCAAGTACTGCCTGCTTGTTAATGTTGCCATTGCACCTAGTGGTGCCTACTTGATCCTACTGTAATTGACGACAATGACTTGAAATAAAAAAAAGAACCAACTTTGTAACAAGGACAGTCATGGTTAACTAAGCAAAATAAAAACACCTCGTGTTTTACAGATAGTCCCATTCTTTTCACAGTAAAATTTTAGTCAAGCTTTTCATTGTTGGCGAAGTATTAAATACCTTGATGTATAAAGTTAAATGAAAATAAAGAGACACTGAAGGCTTCAAAGGTCAATTTTTGCACTGTCATAGCCTAATTCCAGAATCAGACTGGAACAAATGTAGCATTGCTTCAATGCAAGTCAAATGAGTGTCCATCTATTAGTCAAAAATATTATTTCAAAATCAAATTATCATAACATGCACAGACTGGTAAAAGAAAAACAAAAATAACAATTTGTTCCACATTGTCTCTTCCACAAAAAGGAGATGCCTGTTAATCTTAATGGCATCCCAAATTCTAGTCCAGTCCAATGAGATCTAGCCACCCATATATAAGCTAGAATAGGATCTTAAGATAACTTGAAGATATATCATGGTCTGCTGAAGAGAGCAATTAGACTAGGGTCGAATCAGTAGATCCACATTTTCAACAGGGTTCTTCACTTCCATGGGTTAGTTTGTCTACGGTTCAAGTTAGTGGTGTATTGGAAGTTCATAATACAATTGATGAAAACTGTGAAATATTGATGAAAACTGTGAAATTGATGAAAGCTACCAGAAAGCCCCAAAGGCCCTCTTTTTTATACCAGTTACTGGAGAAGTGAATAAGGTGCAATTTAGGGGAAAATTGGAAGTTTAGAGTGAAATTGTCATTGATGAAAGCTGCCCAGAAATTGCAAAAATACTCCTAAACATGCCAGCCAGAGGACAGTTAAATAAGGTAGTATATCTAGCAGACAGGAAAAGTCTAAAGAAAAGAAAACACAACATGAAATTCATGTCATACTGCAAGGGAAAGAGACACTAAGATATGAGGATACCTTCAAAAAATATAATACGATTTAATACCCAAGCACTCAGTTGTTTCTGTGTCATTGGATATATCATATAAGCAATCTTGGTACAAGTAGGAATGAGTTAGTGGGAAATTGAAATAAAATATATACTGAATGAGATGTGATAACAGAATCTCACATTATTTATCTTCTGCATGCATGTATGAACAAGAGTACATTTTTAGTGACCATAATGAACGAGAAATGGCAAGGAATAGCTACCTAAAGTAGCAAATAAAATTGGAAGGCTTGACCCATTCCTTTCCTAGAACAAAAGAAGATCATAGATGCACCCAACAATCTCAGAACCATATTATTGTCTTTTCAGGTTCCCCATCAGTTCCAATCTATAGCACTTTTAAATATAAGACTTGTGTTTGATAATATCAATCCAGAGCATTCTGAGATTCGTAAATGACTGCCATAGCCTATTTACATCCTTATGGAGGGTACTTTAAGTTATACACTAGTTCAAACTTCATCCTTAACATATTCACAGTCACAAGCTGGGAATCTCAACTATACGGTTGTTTCCATCAAAATTTCAGCTATCTTTTAGGTCTGGAACTCCACAGCTTGCAAACACAATAATAAGAAATGCTCTTAATTCCGAATCTAGCCTTACAAACCAGCAAAATCCACATAATAAAAGCATTTCTACCATGAACGCAGACTTCAATTCTCTGTGCAAGGAAGCCCGATTGAAGGAAGCCTTGGGCTATTTGAAAGTCATGGATGAACGATGCCTTGCGGCCGATGACACCATGTACGCTTCACTGCTGGATGCATGTGGCTTGGCGAAGGCCTTGGCAGAAGGTAAGAAAGTCCATGCCCACATGCTCGCAAATGGGTTTCAGCAAGTATAAATCTGCAACTGATTGATCATGTAATATATCAATACAATGTTACTTTTCCCTGTGAATGTCAAAATTTTCATCTCTTATGAAATCAAACCTCTTTTTATGAAACTAATGTCCCTTTGTCCTAATAGTTGTGTAATTAGATAAACAATTTACCTTTTCCTGAAACTCTGTTTTCTCCATAATATGAAGGAACAACGTTAGAGCTCCCTAGTGGATGAGGGTTGGTTTATCATCGAGACATTAATGGCTATGGCGACTTTGGCACTGTTACCTGCACTGTCGTTCCCACTAAAAAACAAACCCCAATCGAAAAGCAAAACCCAATTCAAACATCGAAGCAGTGGAAATGTAGATACAAACACAATAATAAGCAATGCTCTTAATTCCGAATCTAGCCTTTCTACCATGAACGCAGACTTCAATTCTTTGTGCAAGGAAGGCCGATTGAAGGAGGCCTTGGGCTATTTGCAAGTCATGGATGAACAAGGCCTTGCGGCAGATGACACCATGTACGCTTCACTGCTGGATGCATGTGGCTCTGCGAAGGCCTTCGCAGAAGGTAAGAAAGTCCATGCCCACATGCTCGCAAATGGGTTTTAGCAAAATATGTTCTTAGCTACCAGAACTGTGGATATGTATTCCAAATATGGAAGCCTTGCGGAAGAAGTCGTCGAAGACTCCATAGAAGGCCATCTGCTTCCGGGACAAACTGTTTTATTATGTAACAGATTAATAATAACAGTTTTTAATATGAAGGTAGAGAATGTTTCAATCGTCTAACACTCTCATCGATGGTACATAATTGTACACCTATCATTTAGGAGAGTTGTTTTCAAATGAAGACGCTTTACAGCGTAAATATTATTTCACAAGATCATGTGACTTTTCTTAATTTTCCTTCAAAATGTTAACCTTGGTCTAAAATTTTAGGGTTGGATGAAGGATAAGGAACTAATGCAAGTTATGAAAGTTCGTCAATTCACTTTTGCTATTGACCACTCTTTGATAGTATTAAGTATGATGGCACTCTTGTTGACTGCTATGGTCTTATTCCTTCGAAGGTTTTATTAACACGATTACCATGCAAGCTATTATACATTATCTTGAAACTTTCCTCTTTTTGCAGAGAAGTTAGCGTCATGTTAGTGATTAATTTGAAACTGTATTTTAGTGGAAAATTTCACTGTTTTTTGGTGGAATAGTTCATAATCTATTCTGATCTTTTTTAGCAAGTGTACTAGTCACGATGATAAATGTGTGGTTTACTTCAGAGGGTTTTCAGGTCTTTCTAGATACGCTTTTCATCATTTGCTTTGAATACTTCTCTAGTGCTCCTCAGGTCTATGTTGTTATGTTTATTGGTTGTTTCTGTGGAAACTTTTTCAATAGGTTCTGAAAGGTAAATCCAAATGCAAAAAATACTATTTTACATATTGATATTTGTTCAATAAATTCTTGTGTGATACTTGAATTTCATAAATCTAGATTTCTATTTCGTTATCTATATCAATATATAAGAACGGGCCCATGGATTGTTCATATTTCTCAAACTCTGGAGTTGTTCCTTTCATGTTGCATGTTCTTTTATATTGTTGTGTTGTGATTCAAATTTCTAGTTGTGCTTTCCAATTATTCTCCTACATAGTACATGCTTTGTTAGATTATATCAAAAGTTATTCTTATTGTCTTTTTATTATGTATATTGAACATATTATTTCTAGCAACTTTTGATCTTCCTAGATTTTCTATTCCTTTGGTGTATCTTTGCACCTTTAGGGGCAATTGCTAGTTTAAAGTCTAATTCTTTAAAGGGTGCTAGCTCAATGGAAGAGCACCTACTTTACAAGCAGGAGGTTGGTGGTTCGATTCCATCGTGCCCTGATATTCATAGGGAATGATGACGATCAATTTTTGGTGACAGATGCTCTTTTGATCATCACCAATGAGCTTATGGTGACATTTTTCGACCCTCGCCAAAATATGAAATGGTGACGGTCAACGAACGCCACCATATATATGCATCAATAGTGACGACCATTAAAAGTTTGTCACCATAAATCTTTGTTGTCGATATGAAATGGTGAAGGTCACTGTTTGTCATTATAGTCATTATTCGTGACGGAGCTTGATGTCACCAATGAATTTATGGTGACGGTCAATGAACGTCGCCATATATATGCACCAATAGTGACGGCCATGAAAGGTCCATCACAAAAAATCGTTGTTGTTCATATGAAATGGTGACGGTCACTATTCGTCATTATAATCAATATTCGTGACGGATCTTGAATGTCACCACAACACATATTTTTGGCGACGCTACCTTTGGTGACGTTCAGTTTTTTGGTGACGGAAGCTATTGTTCGTCACCATTGCTCATATGAAATGGTGACGGTCACTATCCATCACTATAAATCATTATTGGTGACGGACCTTGAATGTCACCACATCGCCTATACTTTCGGCGACGCCACCTTTGGTGACGTTCAGTTTTTTGGTGACGGAGGCTATTGTTCGTCACCATTGCTCATATGAAATGGTGACGGTCACTATCCGTCACTATAAATCATTATTGATGACGGACCTTGAATGTCACCAAAACACCTATACTTTCGGCGACGCCACCTTTGGTGACGTTCAATTTTTGGTGACGAAGGTTCTTTTGACCCTCAGCAATGAGCTTATGGTGACCATTTTCGCCCCTCACCAATGTCCTTTTTTTTGTAGTGTTAGTTTGTGTATTTCTACTTTTGTTTTGGATTTAGGGCCATCTTATTGTCTTGAGGAGGGAGGAGTCTTTTGACGCCCTACTCCAGGCCTTGAGTGGAGTTATTTATTTTTAATTTTCATGTTTTTTCTTGTGGGGAACCCTTAGCTTCACCCTGGAGAGGGAGGAGTCTTTTGACACCCTGCTTCATATCTGGGAGTATTAGGTCTTCCTGTGGATCGTGATGTTTTGGTTCTTGTCCCAGGGAGGGAGGAGTTCTTTAACGCCCTGCTCCGGGCCTGAAACCCTAGCTTTTTGTTTTGCTGGCTTTATTTATTTATTTTTTTTTTTTTTTTTTTGTGAATGCTTTTATCTTGGGGAAGGAATGGTCTTTTGACACCTTACTCCAAGATTGGAGCATTGTAGGTTCATACACAGACCTTCCATCATACCAATTTTTGTATGAACAAAGAACCAAATAAGAGGGGCGGAGTGACAACCCCAAAAAGGGGAAGACCATATATGGGAAGAAAAACTTATATTCAGTAGATTATAGAAAAGGCGGAGTCAGAAGCATATTCTCATGTAGCTGCAAGGCCAGGGGCTAGGAGAGTGAAGTCTGAGGGACATTCAGTGGATCAACCAGTGCAGACCACGGTTCCCCTTGGTGATTTGGTACAATAGGGTCCTCCAGCAGTGGAAGAAATAATCAATAGTAGACCGGATCGAGAGGACCTTGCGCTGGTAATAACAAAGGAAGAAATCACAAGTAGAACATCGGCAGAATTAGACTGTTCTAGTAAGGGAAAGGAAATTGTAGTTGAGGGATTGAATCATCACAATTCAGGAAGAAGAAACGGGGGGATATTTGTATTGGCAAGAGACCGGGGAAGTGCCACTAAAGAAACTCGTGTCCCAGTAGTAAGGAGTCCCTGGCCATCCTCCACAGAGCCTGTTGAAATCCCCAGCGATTATTGGAAGATATTTATGGCTCCCACAACTTCCACTATCGAATTTCCCATTAGGAATCTGGGAGTTGGTGTGCCTACAAAGCGCATCCCATTAGTAGCCTTACCGAACTTCCATGGGCTTGTTTCAGACGATCTCGACAAATTTTTATTTGAGTTCGACATAGTGTGCCGGGGGTATGATTACACGATAGATGCCCATAATTTAAAGATTTTTCCTTCTACACTAAAAGGGACGACTCTGCAATGGTTTATGGGCCTTGGAGGAAAATCCATTTCCACATGGGATGACATGCCAACAGTTTTTTTGGAAAAGTACCAGGATTACTGCAAATCCTGGAATGTCAAGGAGGAGATTTTCAAGTTCACACAAATAGAATATGAAAGTTTGGAAGATTTTGTGGAGAGGTTTAAGTACCTCTTACAGAGATCAGGTCATTCTGATCTGGATAAGGAAATTTTGAAGGTTATCCTCCTTCAATCCTTTCGAGAGGACTCAATGAAACTGTTGAATATCGTGGGAAAGGGAGACATCTCCAAGGAAACCTTTGAAGGTATTTGTGATTTGGGTATCTAGTGCTCAAGGGGGCTTGCAAGAAACCCATCAGGGATCCGTTCAGTAAAAGGGTCTCGTGGGGGTGTTACAAAAGCAGAAATTGGGAACCTGCTAGAAAACTTAAGGACATATATCCGCAGTACCCTATCAACACAAATGGACACTTTGCAAGTAAAGTAGAAGCAGTTGGAACTAGATAGGGCTATGGAAATATTTTTTCCGAAGTGCAAGAAGAATCATCTGGAAAGGGAATGCCCATTAAAGTCCATAGAAAAATGTGAAATCTATGAGGTGAATCATGTAACAAGCTCATGCCCTTGCTTTCTCGGCCTGAAAGCGGTGTTTCAAGGAGCAGGGGAGGACACGGAGCAATTGTATCTTATGGGCGCCAGGAAGCCGTGGAAACTTCGACCACCATTGGGAAATCAAGGTATGTACCTAGATCCATCTCAGTATTTCAATAACTACAACATGAATCCCCAACCCATGCCTTGTCCCCCTATGTGGTTGTAATACCAGTACCCCCTGTGGAAGCAATGGAACCCTCAAGCCAGTGTGAGTTCACCATGGGCTCCAACTTTGCAAGGACCCTATTTAGGGAAGTTTCCTCAACAGATGCCACAGCAGCAACTCCAATTACCCTTCAATGTGCCTCCTGGTAATCAGCCTGTCCATCCTCAACTTCCAATGCAGAGCCTAACCCTAATCCCAATAATAAAGGAGCCCATCAAGCTGATGTTCTTAACCTGCCTTCATATAGTATCTCTACTGCAGAACTGTATGAAATTAATTTGCGATCGGGTCGAACAGTCAATGTCCAACCCCCTCCGGTTATCATTGAACAACTTGATAATGAAGAAAGAGAGGCACAGCCGACCAGTAGAGAGCCAAAACAAATTGTTAAAAACCAGATGCCTCCTGTAAAACAACATCAATCTGAACCACCTTACCCAAAGAGATTGATTATTACTAAACCAAGCCCACAAGCTGAATTTGATTTATTAGGAGAATTGCATAATTTATTTGTTAAAATTCCCTTGTTACAAGCTATGAAGGATGTGCCAATTTATGCAAAGACTCTTAGGGAATATTTTTCAAAGAAACATGCGAATAAAACTAAGGACCCCTTCACTATACATGTTATGGGAAAATTATCGGACTTTATGATGGGAAAATCAATACCAGTGAAATATGGAGATCCGGGGAACTCGGTTTTGACGGTACAAATTAATGGGGTAGAGATTTGGAATGTGCTAGTGATCTGGGCGCTGCCATCAATGTCATCACCACTGAAACCATGCAAACATTAAGCCTTCAAAATTTGAAGCATACACCTACAGTGTTGGAATTGGCAGATCGATCTATAGTCAAACCTATAGGGAAGTTGGAGGACGTGACAATTTCGGTAGATGCATGGCATTACCCTGTAGATTTCCTAGTATTGCATACACAATCTTCAGTGGGTGGTCACCCCTTGATTCTGGGTAGGCCATGGCTGGCTACTTCAGACGCTTATATTGGGTGCCGTTCAGGAAATATGGTTATCTCTAATGGGCATAACACCAATAATTTGGTACTATACCCATCTGCAGAACCAGATGCACCTAAAAATTCAGTAGGCAGTAAGAAGGTTGTATCTATGATAGAGGTCGAAGAAGAAGAAGTGAGACCGGTCCTTACTATTGGGCAAGACCTTCAGTTGAAGATGGAATTAGAAGATGACATGATTACTTCCTTCATGAACGATCCTTGTTCCATTTCAGAGTCAAATCAGTAGGTCTTAGAATCAATCCTAAGCTGCGAAACTTAGGAAGTTATGGAAACAACAGAAGAATTAGAGGAAGATGTTGATGCACCTCATGAAAGTGTTCAAGTAGAGATAGAACCCGGGAAAACTTTGAATATTAATCCGGGTCTGTCAGAATCCCAGAAGAAGCAGTTGGTAGATGTCCTTCAGAAGCATAAGGAAGATTTTTCTTGGGATTATTTAGACATGAAGGGGATCCCTGCCAACTTATGTACCCATCACATATATATCAAGGAAGATTGTAGTCCTATAAGACAACCTCAGAGAAGGATGAATCCTGCATTGAAAAAAATTATGAAGGAAGAATTGGATGTGGGTTTTATCTACCCTATCTCAGAGAGCCAATGGGTCTCTCCATTAGTAATGGTCCCTAAGAAGAATGGGAAATGGTGGATTTGTGTGGATTATCGAGAGTTAAATAAGGCAACACAGAAGGACCATTTTCCCCTACCATTTATCGATCAAGTTTTAGACACATTGGCTGGTAAGAAATTTTTCTCATTTGTGGATGGGTTTAGTGGATATAATCAAATCCAGATTGCTCCTGAGGACCAGAACAAGAGCACTTTCACATGTCCTTGGGGAACATTCACATATCGGGTCCTTCCTTTTGGCCTGTGTAATGCCCCTGCAACATTCCAGAGGGAAATTCTGGGAATTTTCTTTGATCTGATAGATGACGGTGTTAAAATTTATATGGATGACTTCACTCCATATGGGGACTCATTCTTAGAGGGGTTGAAAATTTTAGAAAAAGTTCTTGAAAGATGTATACAAGCGCGTGTCTCCCTGAGTACAGTAAAATGCCACATGATGATGGAAAAAGGAATTGTTCTGGGACATTTGATTTTGGCTGAAGGAATCAAGATGGACCCAATAAAAGTAAAGGTAATTATGCACTTTCCAACACCTACAATACCCACACAGGTACGTAGTTTCATAGGCTGTGCTGGTTATTATAGGCGTTTCATAGAAAATTTTGCAAAAGTAGCACACCCACTATTTCAATTACTGACAAAAGACTCAGAATTTGTGTGGTCATATGACTGTGATATAACCTTCACAAGAATTAAAGAATTAGTCTACAGTGCCCTGATTCTTAGAGGACCAAACTAGGCGTTACCTTTCCACATTCATTCAAATGCTTCCCAAACAACAATTGGTGCAGTACTGGGACAACAAGAGGATAAAGTACCTTACGCAGTCTACTATGTTAGTAAGAATTTTTCCTCTGCTGAATTAAACTACATGGTGACTAAGAAATATTTCCTTGTTGTCGTTTATTCCATCAACAAGTTCTGGCATTATATTATCAGGTATTCTACTTTCGTGCACACTGATCATGCCGCCATCAGGTATTTAATGAAAAAACCTATTACCCCTGGTCGTGTTACAAGATGGTTGTTGCTAATACAGGAATTTGATATTACTAAGGTAGATAAACTAGGGAAAGACAATGTGGTTGTAGATTTCTTATCTAGGATAGAACATTATGGTAAGAATACACCAGTTGAAGATAATTTCCCAGATGAGCATCTTTTTGCAGTTTCTGCTACCACTCCGTGGTATACAGATATTGCTAATTATCTTGCTACAGGTGAGGTGCCTCGTCACTTGTCCTATAAGGAGCAAAGGAAGATTATTCACCAAAGTACTCGATATTCATGGATGGCAGGATATCTCTTCCATACAGGGATTGACGAGCAGATTCAGCGTTGTGTGGCAAAGGATGATATTTATGAGATCTTAAAGGTTGCACATGATGGACCCTGTGGAGGACATTTTGCAGACAAAAGGAAAGGTCATAAAGTGCTACAGATGGGATATTATTGGCCTTCCATCTTTTGTGACGCTCAAGATTATATTCGAAGGTGTGATAGCTATCAGTGGATGGGACAACCTAGGAGAGCAGATGAAATGCCTCTTTAACCCCAGATAGTCCTTGAACCATTTGAGAAATGGGACATCGATTTTGTTGGACCCTTTAACCCACCTTCTCATCAGAAAGCCTACATCCTAGTTTGTATTGATTATGTAACTAAATGGGTGGAAGCTAGAGCAGTCATGAGAGCAATAGAGAAAGTAGTGGCAGACTTCCTTTTTGAAGAAATCTTTGCTCGGTACGGGACTCCAAGAGAAATTGTATCAGACATAGGATCACAGTTCACATCCCATATGATAGAGAAAGTGATGTAGAAATACGAGGTGAAACATAGAGTAACAACCCCCTATCATCCACAGGTGAATGGGAAAGTAGAGAGTAAAAACAAGGTATTGGAAAATATCTTGACAAAGAGAGTAGAAATTCATCGCCGGGATTGGGCACAAAAACTTCCAGAAGCTTTGTGGCCTATAGAACAACATGGCGGAACACAACAGGGTTTTCTCCATTTGAACTAGTTTATGGGAAATTCCCCTTGTTTCCAGTAGAATTTGAAATTAGCACACTCCAAACAGCTCTAGAAGTAGGCTTAGATCTATCAGAAGCACAGAAACACTGACTGGAACAATTGAATGAGTTAGATGATATTCGATCAGTAACTGTCTAGAGAACTACTATTGTTCAACAGCAGAGAATGAAATGGCATGATAAATTCATCAAAACTAAGGTGTTTCATGAGGGGGATTGGGTGTTACTGTATGACTCCCAATTTAAGGATTTCAAAGGAAAGCTTCGCACTCGCTGGATGGGACCATATCAAGTGGATGTAGTGTTTGACAATGGAATAGTTAGATTAATTACAATTGAGGAGAATCAGACCACGTTTTTGGTGAATGGACACCATCTAAAATTATACCATCGTCCAGCCTCTAAAAATTCCATTGTCAAAACCCTTTCAGATTCAGCTGATCTAATGATTATTGCAATAGAGAACACTCTCACTCTTCTTTAAAAAAAAATAAAATGATGATAATATGTGGTTATTACTTACTTGTTTGTATTTTGCAGGAATAATAAAGAAATATGGCCAGGAGGGAAGGAGCATTCGGTGTGTTACTCCATCAGTGCTGCTATAAAGATATTTTCTTTCACTGATGTTGTTACTCTACAACTGTTGTTACTCTATAGCTGCTGATACTCTGAAGTTGTTGTTACTCAGTAACTGTTGTTACTCCGTAGCTGCTGATACTCTGAAGTTGCTGTTACTTGGTAATTGCTTTTACTCCGCAACTGTTGTTACTCTGTAGCCGCTGTTACTCTGAAGTTGCTGCTACACCGCCGATGATGTTACTCCGAAGTTGTTGCTACACCGCCGATGTCGTTACTCCGAAGTTGTTGCTACACTACCGATGTTGTTACTTCGAAGTTGCTGCTACACTGCTGATGTTGTTACTCCGAAGTTGTTGTTACTCTGTAGCTGCTATTACTCACTGTTGTCATTACTCACTCTCCATGTTATTCACTGACGTCGTTACCTGCTATGCTAATACTACGACAAATATTTCTGCTACTACTCCACTTTGAGGTAAGTCTGCAAGTACGTCTCCGTTGATTTTATGGATTTAATTAAATATTCCAAAAGGATGGTCAAACGTGCCGAGGACGACTGTCATTTAGTTGGGGGGAGGGAACTGTCATAATTAATGACAACGTACTTCGTGAAGGTATTTATGACACACGATTCTCACCTAACCAAATTTAATAATTTTAAGTACTCCGTAATCATACCGTATGAGTTGGAATGCGTACTTGTACGCATAAAATTCATATCAGTCACCTCCCAATATGAAACATTAAATCCTGAGAATATCTAACAGTACTACCAAGATCTGTCATTACTCCCAAGCATACTAGTACTGTTTATCCATTATATCCGAAAGTGGCCATGACGTTATTTCAGTTGCTAACATTTTAGAGCCCTGTCACTCCCCCCTGCCAGCTAACTGTAGTCGTCATGCTCGATCTGTGCGACATGAACCTGATGATTCAATGAGAATTTAGAGTAATCGAGAGGTATGGAAAGTATTTGAAAATGAAGGTTGGAATTTTTATTTTGACAGGCTGAACGGATGGGATGAAGAAATCGTGATGGAATTCGCATTGAATTTGGAAGAAGGAATTTCTTAGGTTCGTGGAGTCGAAATTCGAGTGACAGAAGAAACCATCGCAGAAGTCAGTGGATTGCCATAAGGTGGAGAATGCTGGTTTTCAAGGAGAAAACCCCTCCCAGAACTCCCCAAAGCCTTTTTACAAGCTGGAGAAAGTATTGCGCAGAAAGGTAGGGGATATGACAGAACTTCATTACCCCGTCCATGGGGAGGAGTTGCAAAAGTTGTTATAAAGTATATGACATGTGAAGGAAGATATTGTAATATCTTCAGATATCACCTCCGCATATTGGCTCACCTACGATTTCCACAAGCAGAGGCTTTTTCAATGAATGTGCCCTATTTTCTTTTAAGTAGCCTTCATTTGATGGAAAATTCGGCTTGGGGGGCACGACAGGTGTTGGCGGTCCTCTGTCACCATGGGCTGGTCCAGTTGCTAGTAATGAATGCCATTGAGAAGATCCCGATTCTGTGGGAGATATTTCGAAATTCCATAGAGGAGGAAATAGAAGTAGCTATGGCTGCTAGGGCAGAAGAACCTGAAGCCATGCAGGAGGATGAAGCCATGCAGGAAGATGCAGAGGATGATGATTACATTGATCAGAAGGAGCCGAAAGAGATGGAAATGGAGACTGGAGAGTGTGAAGAAGAGACAGTTCCCCAGGAGCAAGCTGAACTCGTGGAATCAATGGAAGCTGCAGAGATACCCACTGGCACTTTGGTCGAGGTTGTCCCACAAGAACCAACCCCGTTCGCAGAGTCAACTGAGCAAATAGATAGTGCGATGGGGCGGAGGTAAAACCACAACAAATGAAAGAGGGGGAATTGGTCGACATTGCGACTGAGGCCACTCCACAGGGATCTCTTGTCGACATGGAACCAATGGAGGAGGGTAATCTAATTTAAGAAGAAGTCGTGACCACTCCGACCAGAGAAACCACGAAGGAAATGGAAGGAGAACTAAGGTGTGAGGCTGACACTGCCCCACAAGAACTATCATCGACCTCGAGGGTGAATGCAGAGGATTTGTTCCAATTCCCTATCTTTCTTCCTAGGGGAGCAAGGATAACTCGTTCCCCGCAGTAAAGAGAGGCAAAATATTTTTCCATTCCTATGGCTTCGAATTTAAAACAAATACCAAAAATGGAAGAGGCCACAACAGGCATATCAGCAGGGGAGCATCTTTCTGGGTCACCACTGGTCACGGAGAATGTACATGATGAGAGAATGGCCATTGGTGAAGAGGAGAGACCAAGCGGAGCGGTCCCGATGAATGAACCAATGGGGAACTTAGGTGTGAAAAGAGTGAAACAAGAAATAATAGAATAAGAACAGGCCGAGGAGGTTGGACAGACCATTGGCCTGACAGAGGCAGTCCTGAGGGATTTACCTCCAGCTATCGAGGTAGAAGAAACACAGGTCAAGAAAGAAGAGGCAAAGATGCCTGGACAGCAAAGACTTCCCATAAAACAGAGATACCAAAAGCAGTTTAAGGAAGTAATGTGACTCAAGATGGATGTAAGCGATTTGAGAAGGAAAGTGCACAGGATGAAGAAATGAATAAATAAGTACAAGCGGTGAGCCAGGAAATCCAAAGCCGTCATGGTGGAAGCAGAAACTAAAACAGACCCAATTGAAAAACTGTTCGAAGCCAGAGAGTATGCCTTAATGGTTGACTTACAGACGTGGAAGTCTACTGCAACCCAGTATAAGAATGAGATTAAAAGGACTGAGGAGAGAGACTCCACAACCATATTTGGATATGTGGAGTGCATAGATGTTATGAGATTAAGGCATGTGAAGTAGCAACTCAAGATGGAGCAGCTGGAAAAACAAGTGGCCAAGCTGAAAGATGATAAGGAACAGATGTTCAATCTGGTGCAAGAGGTGATGGCATGTCGTCCCCCTGCTTCTTGTTATTCTTTATTTTTTCATGAACATTTTCTTTTATTCTGCATGGAAAGCATCCAAAACAAGGTCAGTTATGAAATAGAAGATGGTGTACAATTCCTCTGAATCATGACGAATCATGATGTGCCAACTCAACATCTGATGTGTGAGTTTTACCTGCATAGATATCTGTTACGTCTGGATAGATATTTCAACCCAGTCCCGTATGTAGGGGACATCCATTTGAGGGCCCTCACCTCTTATCATTTCAATCAAATCCATTGGCAGAAGGCTTATAACACTTTTGAGTCTAACCAAGTTACAAAGTCGTTTATAGTAAGAGGAGAACATGAGAGTTCAGATACAATGTACAATAAACACCATGCCTTTTTGAAATTTGAAAAGAACAGAGATAGAATGATGAGGACACAAAGGTGGTGCCTCGACCTTTCTACTAATAAATTAACTATTTTTCAAAAAGAGGCCCTTGATTGTTGTCAGAGAAGGTGGATGATGTCACCGACAGTTTTCCAGAACAGAGAGCCTTTTGGGGCACCCAACTTTGCGTGAGTACTCACCAGAGTACCCAGATATGTGGCATGTGTTCAAACATGTGGGATCCGGTCGATGGGGCTTTGGTTTCAGTATCTTGTTATTTGGTTGCCTGCAGATGTTTACACCCCAGCGTACAATGTTCCAAGAGATTGGTGGAAGGAATTTCTCCTTTTAGATTGATTTAAAGTTCCGGGGACAGAGATGGATTTACAGTATGATCTTGCCGGGCTTCATGAAGCTCATAGTTTGCAGAACACAGACCTACAAAGGCAGAGGACTACATGAGGACATGCATAAGGTTAGTTGGGGGGAGATGTTGGGCACCAAATCTGGCTACCTTTCTGACCATTCTTATCATCCTTTTTGATCCTTTTGTGTTTAGTTGCCTACATTTTCTATGATAAACTTATGAGGTAAATACCCCTAACTTGTCCAATTTGAATATTTTAATTAATGAAGTAGTCACGAAGTCTTACCTATTTGAAAAACTAAGATATGTTGTTGACTACAGTTTGGAGAACAAGAACCCTCACTCCAGTGGTCTGCAACAGATTTGGTAACGGACAGCTATAGGGAGATCGCGCAATTGGAGCCACGATTCCCTGGGCCTATTCTTGGCCCCTTGTTCTATCTTGGACATCTGATGTCCAAATGATGTATATTTCTGAATGTGTGATTACCACGTTCTAGGGAGATCTGTTATTCTCTCGTGCTATGTATAAAATGGATATTGTTCCTGTAAATGGGGGCTCCCAAAAGGATATTGTAATCATATCTTACATATTAATAAACTACTTATGGTTTTTTTGTTCTAAGCGTCTTCATGACTAACACAGCCCTGATCAGAGAGCTGGGCCCACTCTTCTGATTAGGTGTTGCGTTTTCATGTGTATGGATTTTTTCTTTGTTATGGTTGTTGTTATTATTCTTTACTGTTAAGATTTTTTCGAAGTTCAGTATTTGATTTAATCTCATGGAAATGTTTTGAACCTTGATTATAAACCCTTGGTTAAGACGGATTATGTGTTTTTTCCTGCATATACCTTGCGCGTTGCCTTGAAAGGATACGCTCTTAGATTGATAAAATTAATGTCGGATTAGGGTGGATAAATCATTCTTACTTGGACAGCAAAATCTGCCACATTTTGGGGAACTCACCATTCCATAATTTTCTTAATTCTCTCCAGATCAACAGCTATCCCTTTTGCTCAAATAACATGTCCTAAGTACTCGATTTATATTTTCAAGAAATCACATTTGTTGAATTTAGCATACAACTGGTGTTTTCTTAACATTTCCAATACTATTCTTAGGTGCTCCTTATGTTCTTCCTGATTCTTAGAATAGATTAAAATATCACCAATAAATATTAGTATAAATTTATCGAGGAAGGGGTGAAATATTCCATGCATTAGCCTCATAAATGTTGCTGGCACATTTTTTAACCCAAAGGGTAGTACCATAAACTCATAATTCTCGTACCTGGTACATGAAGCAGTCTTATAAATATCCTCATCCTTAATCTGGATCTGGTGGTATCCAGAACTTAAGTATATTTTTGATAATACTGTGGCCCCCTTCACCTAGCTAGCAGGTCATCAATACGAGGTAAATGATATTTATTTTTTACTGTTGCATGTACTCCATGCACATTCGCATGGTTCTGTCTTTCTTCTTTACGAACAACATTAGTGCTCCCCAAGGGGACACACTTGGATGAATGTATCATTTTTCCAGCATTTCTTGCAACTGCATTTTTAATTCAGTTAGTTTTGTAACACTCATTCTGTAAGGAGCCCTCGACACTGGTGATACCCCTAACATTAACTCAATGGTACCACTGGTATGTTCTCCATCATAGGGGACTTCTCTTTGGAATTGGAATATCCCACCTGGATAGCATAAATTTGACATCCCTTCCTCATACATTTATTCTTTTGAGATACTGTAATAGGACGCAACCATAATGGTTTCTTTATTACCTGAATATATTTGCGTGTTCCATCTTGCATTCTGTAGTATATAATTTTTTTTATAGTGCACCAAAGTCCAATGTTTCTCTAGCCAATCCATACCCAGCAAAACATCATAGGACCCTAATGGTAGTATATTCAGGTCCACGTTTAGTTGCTAGTCTGCAATTTCCAATGTGTAGTTTGGAATTTTGGCACTTAATTTTATTTTAGCTCTTGTGGCTAGCTGTACCAGCCAAGGATTTTTGAATTTATGACCTGTTAATTTACATACTTCTACTATTTTGGGGTTTACATAACTTAAACCTGCACCTAGGTCAAACAATATAGAAACACACTGAGGCAGTAACTTACCTTCCAACTCTATCGTCGTTGGTTGATAATTTTCCTAACGATCTTCCAACATTGTGTTGATTTGAGGTATATTTCGAGCCACATCTCCCACCATAGAAGCTTCTTTCAAATTAGCAACTATTTCACTTCTCCCTCACTATGGAAAATTTTTATAATAATGTGCCTCACCACACCCCCATCACTGCAGGGGTGGTTTAGATACTTTTCTTTGTTCAGGTTTGCTAGAAGCCTCTGTAGGTCTCTCTTCGGCAGGCCATTGGGTTCTTTGATGATTTCTACCAAAATACTTGCTTACTAAAATTCACGCAGAATTTTTGAAATTGTTACTTCTAACACCCTTGAAGTTTGAACTTTTTTTTTGTCCTTTTCTTGGCTGCCAACTCTTTCCCACTTCCCCTTTTTCCTTGGGCTTCTGGTAGCACATTCTTGCTTTCCTAATTGCTTCCTCCATGGTCCTAGGATTTACAAATTCAATTTGTTCCTTCATGTGGGTTGGCAAACTACTCAGGAACCTTTTAACCTTAGCCTTTTCGTCTCTTAGATAAGGAATGTATCTTAATAAGGAGGTGAACTTGGTAATATACTCATCGATAGTCATCTGACCCAGCTTCAAGTCATGGATTTCTTTGAATTTTTCATCATAAAAACATTCTGTCAAATATTTATATTTAAAGTATTGCTGGAATGAATCCTATGTAACATCTTGATATTCAATGTTGCGAACATTCTTTACCTCCTCCCACCATTGGGTGGCTTGTTCTCTGAACTACTAAATGGTCAATATGGCTTTAAGTTTGCTGCTATACTCGTACACTTGAAAGTAATTATTCATATTTATCAACCAAGCCTCTTCCACCTCCTCAGCTTCTACATCAAATTTAGGTGGTTTTATCTTCCGAAACTCACATTGAAGATCCAATTTTTTCTTCTTAATTTCCTACTAATCTAACACATTACCAAAATCTGCTTCATTATAGTTCATGTTCTTGCTACTTCACTGTGAAGGGCTCTTGCCCATTCTGTCTGTGGTTTGGTCCTTAGTTTGTCATTCGTTTTCTTCTTGCATACCCCTGTTGGGACTGGGTTGTAACACCCCTTGATTATTCTTGTCAGAAAGGCTCTTAAGTATCCTTTCTTGCTCCCGCATCAGATGTTCATTGTCACTTCTCACACGGACCATTTCCTCCTGCAACTTCTTCACAATACTTAACAATATACTGTTCTGGTGTTGTTGTTCCTCCAACATTCTACTAGTCTGCTGGCACTGATCTACACTCAACAGAATCCACATTTTAGGATTCATGTCTGGTTGTGTTTGAGGTGTAGGTTCCCCAATAATTCGAGGTGTTTGTTGTGTTGATCCGCTTCTCTTATCGTCCTTTTTAGTACTGCTTCTTTTTTTTGCATTAGTATACACACATTTTAAACTTGTTAGGTGACCCCTAGGGTCCTAGCGTGTGAACGCTGCTCTGATACCACTTGTAACATACAATATAAAACAAAAAATTATTTCTTGAAATAATGTTATCACCTCATAGTTAATCCTTTATGAATACTTACAATTGTTAAAATTACAATTGTTAAATTCATTACTCTGCATGTTAATATTAAGGTTTAGATTTTTAATGTACATAGGTATATATTTAAATTTAATACTCTGCGTAGAAACCTTAATCCCCCTCCCACTAACTAATGTAGAAATTTGAATAATAGCTGAATTATTCACCGAGATTATCCTAATTACACACTATTTAAGCTTCATGCATAATACATAACCTCTTCTATAATTGATCATCAATATGCGGAAATAGAAGCAGTCACATGCGCACATTAAAACATAATCAAGCACACATATAACACAGTATGTAATGGGGAAAGCATACAGCTGAAAACCCCCAACTATATGTATATGATAATGATAGAGAAAATGTAACAATACATAGCACAAAGCTCTCACAGCTCTCAGCAGTATCTCACATGCTACACACAAAACTAGCACGGAAGATGAACAAGTCACAGGTTCAAATCTCCTCCACAAGTCTGCCTGCCTCTACTGCACAATCCAAGATGTGAATGAATGAGATCCAAGTTCGAATACCCTAGCTTGTACTTCGCAATCCTCATTGGAAATCTCCATCAATGTGTGTGGAAATATCATGCACAGCCATAGTCACAACTGATAGTAGACTCACCCTTTCACCCACCTCTAACACTGGTCTCCACTGAACTGTCCATGCATTGCAGTTAACTGATGTGTTCTTTAGTTCATTTATGAGTTAATAATTAGTGAATTAATTAATAATTAATTCACACCACTCATCACTAGTGTATTTATCAGTTAGACTAAATACAACTAGTTTAACTAAGTTAAACCGAACACAACTCCACCAACTGTCTCATCAACTCCACCAAACTCTGCCACATGAGTTCTAATTGAAGTCAACCATGAAATAGCTCAAATAACCCTTAGGAAAAGCGTATTTCCTTCTGTCAGCTGCATGTGCCACATCCAAGCATCAAAATGAAGTGCTCCAAGAGGAAAAGATAATGTTTATATTCTAAATATTATTAAGGGTTAATAATATTTGACTGTTCTATTTTTAGCCTCGCAGTCTAAAAATAGAAACCGCCCAATGTCTAAAAATAGAGGTCCATCTATTTTTACCAACTCGACCAATCATCCATAAATAGCAGCCTGCAACTCATAGACCATGATACATATGTCTAAAAATAGACTTTGCGCCAAAAATAGCTTGCGGGCCCACTTAGTGAAGGCGACTTCTTTTCACTAAGCTCCATCATCTTGTTGCATTTTCAACAGTCCCTCTCAACAAGATATGGATTATCTGCAACCCCTATCCTGCCTCTGTGGTATTCGAATTTTCTCCTCGTGAGCGCCTTCGTCAAGATATCAGCATCCTGATCCTCCGTGGGAATATATGAAAGTAACATGATTCTCCGCTACACACAATCTCTGATATGATGGTACCTGATGTCGATGTGTTTGGATCTATCATTAAATACTGGATTAGCCGAGATTTTAATGCAACTCTAGTTATCACAATAAATCACAGTAGGCTCCAAGTGTGACCCGAACAACTCGACCAGGATCTTCCTCATCCATATGGCCTCGCATGCAGCCAAGCTTGCTGCCATATAATCAGCCTCTGCTGAAATGAGTGCCACGGATCTTTGCTTCCTGTTGTACCAAGAAACTGTTGTCGACCCAATACTGAAGATCCCTCCAAATGTGCTCTTTCTGTCCATTGGGCTCCCTGCCCAATCTGCATCCGTGAAGCCACATAACTTCACCTCATCCTCCTGTCTGTACCACAAGCCATATCCCAATGTGCCTCTAAGATAATGCAATACATGCTTGCCTTCCTTCCAGAAGAGCTTGGTAGGCTTAACCATAGCTTGCGAAAGCTGGTTAATAGCATAGCATATATCGGGTGATGTATTGACCAGATACATAAGCGACCCCACCAACTGTCGATAAACAGTGGCATCCACTACCTCCGCTGAAGTAGCATCCTCCTTCCTCCAACCTCTAGGAAGAGGAGTATCAATAGGCTTGCAGCCATGCATGTTGAACTTCTCCAGTATCTCCCAGGAATACTTACCCTGAGAAACAAACAGTCCATCACTGCGCTGCCAAATTTCCAATCCCAGGAAATAATGGAGGCCCAAGTCCTTCATCTTAAACTCTCTAGCAAGATCCTCCTTGCATGAAAGTATCAACAGCTCATCACTCGTAAAAGTCAGATCATCTACATACAGTACAATGATCAACAACTTCCCCTCCACCACAATTTGGTACAGGTTAGGATCCACCTCACTCTTGGAGAATCCAAGTCCAGTGAAATAATTGTCTATCCGTGTGTACCAAGCATGAGGTGCTTGTTTCAACCCATACAATGCTCTCTTGAGTCTACACACATGCGACTCACTGCTGAAGATATCGAAACCTTCGGGCTGCTCTATGTACACCTCCTCCTCAATGAATACGTTGAGGAACGTAGTCTTCACATCCATCTGATGGATGTGCCACCCTATCTGTGCTGAGAGAGCTAGGATCGTCCGTATGGAAGAGTACCTTGCGACAGGTGCAAAGGTCTCCTCATAATCGATCCCCTCTATCTGTGAGAAGCCTCGGGCAACAAATCTTGCTTTGTAATTCTCCACACTCCCATCAGCCGCCTGCTTCACTTTGTAGATCCATCTCGAACCCACCACTGATTTCCCCTCCAGCCTTGGGACAATCTCCTATGCACTATTTCTGACAATCAAATCATACTCTTCCGCCATGACATCTACCCATGCAAGGTCCTCCACAGCTTCCTCGAAAGAGGATGGCTCTGTCATGATACATTTTCTCATAAGAGCCATGTATCTAGTGTACGGGTCTGGTGACTGTCTCTATCTGCGTTGTGCTGTAGGTGGTCTTACAACCTTCTCTGCATCTTGAGCCAGTCGCTCAGCTTCTATAGTGCGCTTGCGCCCTCTGATGGTTGGTGCTGCATGAGTGGTCTCTTCCACTCCATGAACTTCCTCTTGCGGCTGATCCACATCCTGAAGCTCATCCTTAGGAACTAATAGCTCCTCATCTGCATGCAAGTGTGGCTCCCTCTCAAGCGAACACTGCATGGCTTTCTCCGAAATTCGGATATCCCATCGCACAACAGCCTTTCAAGAAACCAGTCCGGTTCTGAAAATACACACAATACTTGTGGGGCGACGCGTGGCCCCACAAATATCCCAACCTTAGCCGGTTCCAGCTTCTCTCGCATCCTTCGTCACATAGCAAATGCAGACGTAGCAAAAATCCTCAACGGGAAATATCAGCCCTTGCCGTAAAACACCTCCTCTCCCGTGTACTCATGCCAAGATTCAGAGGACAACGGTTCTGCACATATACTGCAGTATTGCATGCCTCCGCCCACAAGTGAAGGGGTAGGCCCTGATCATGCAACATCGTCCGTGCAGCACCCACGATCATTCTGTTCTTCCGCTCAGCAACCCCGTTCTGCTGTGGGTTATGAGGTGCTATGAGCTCTCTCCGAATTCCTTCTGCACTGCAAAAGTCCTTGAATTCAGAAAAGATGAATTCACCACCATTGTCGCTCCTAAGAGCCTTCACATGCTTCCCCGATTCCTTCTCAACCAGCGCCTTGAACTCACAGAACTTTGAGTATGTCTCGCTCTTCTTCTGCATGAAGAAGATCCAGCACTTTCGAGAGAAATCATCAACAAAGATCATAGTACTTGTGCTTTGCTGTCGAAGCTACTGAGAAAGGTCCACACACGTCTGTATGAACTCTCTCAAGGATCGTCGTGGCGTGACTATCCTTCTTGTGAAAGGTGGCTTTCACAAATTTTAGTATAGGCAGCCACCCCTGCAAATCGATCCGATCACAAGAAGAGTGCCCTTAGTAGCTCCGCATAATTCGTCGTGTCTTCTCAAAGCTCCATGGTGAAGGTGGCCCAATCTCCTATACACACTTCACATCATACCGATCACCACTCCTTCTCGCCTTGTATGTCGTTGCCGGCTTTCCTATCTACTTGCAATCGATGGGGTTCTTGACTCAACCCCCATCTTCCGGGTTTCTCCAGTTGTCTTACTGCGCAGGAAAGCCTTTCCCTCGCTGAAGACAACATCATATCCCTTGTCTTCTAACATCGCCACAGAGATAAGATTCTTCTTCAATCCTGGAACATGCATCACTTCCTTCAATACGAAGGGTTTAACAGACTCCCTCTCAAAGGAAATGGTACCGATACCGGTCGCACTGTATCTACCATCATCGCCCATCTCAATGTGCACTCCAAGATCTTTCTCATCCAGATCTGGAAACATATCTCGATCTCCAGTCATGTGAAAAGATGCACCACTGTCCAAGAACCATACTGATCCCATCACACTTGAGACCAAGCATGCGATCAGTGAAAAATCCAGCTCAAACTGCGAGGCTAAGGCCTCTCCCGCTGCAGATCCAGTAGCATGCTTTTTTTTCTTCTTCTGCAGACAATTTGTGGCATAATGTCCATGCTGGTGACAGTGAAAACACTTCACCTTGGACATGTCCTTCTTCTTGCCTTTCGCACCAGAATGAGAAGCTTTCTTGCTCTTCCCCTTCTTTGCTTTGGCAGCCAAAGAACAATTTTCTTCATCAGATGCCTTTGATGAAGATCCGTCCTTGGTACTCCGCCTTATCTCCTCTTGCACAAGATCCGACCAAAGTCGCTCCCATCCTAGCAATTTCTCCCATCCATTAACATAATCTTGATAGGCATGCCAACTCTTCGGAAGACCAAGGAGAGCCAAGCTCACCAATTCCTCATCATCTACAGTCACCCCCACACTTCCCAGCTCATCCCTGCATTGGATGAACTTCGTGAGGTACTTGGGCATATTGTCGCCTTTCTCCATCTTTATGTGTCTGAGTTTATCCTTGAGCGCCAACTTCCTCTGGTCGCTCTTGCTTTGGAATAAATCTATCAATGCTTTCCACATCAAGTATGGAGAATCTTTTCCATGCATGCTGGATACAATGTGATCCTTCACACCCTCCAACAGAATCCTTTGACATTTTTCCATCTTCTTTTGCCAAGCCTCAACTTGAGCAGCATCAGTAGGCTTGGGGACCTCAGCCTCTATGAACTCCTTCAGCCTGTTATCATCTAATACCGCCTCCATTTTGTCCTTCCATGCAACATAATTCGAACTGCCCTCAAGGGCATACTCCAGTCACAATCTATTGAAAGACATTTTGACTTTGACACCAAGAAAACTGCTGCAAATTCGAATTCCACCAGCTCAAAACTCAACCACTTTCGATATTTGAGAACAAAGTATTTCTAGCACAGAGATCGACTTTAGGGGCATTTACTGGATATATCACCTTTCAGAGAAAGGATGGATCCAGAGGCTACCTGGCCCGCTTACAAAATCTATCTACCGAAATAAATTGTAATCACTGTAATAGATCCGATGATCAATTCAGCTCCGATACCATGTAGAAATTTGAATAATAGCTTAATTATTCACTGAGATTACCCTAATTACGCACTATTTAAGCTTCATGCATAATACATAACCTCTTCTACAATTGATCATGAATATGCGGAAATAGAAGCAGTCGCATGCGCACATTAAAATATAATCAAGCACACATATAACACAGTATGTAATGGGGAAAGCATACAGCTGAAAACCCCCAACTATCTGTATATTATAATGATAGAGAACATGTGACAATACATAGCACAAAGCTCTCACAGTTCTCAGCACTATCTCACATGCTACACACAAAACTAGCACGGAAGATGAACAAGTCACAAGTTCAAATCTCCTCCACAAGTCTGCCTGCCTCTACTGCGCAATCCAAGATGTGAATGAATGAGATCCAAGTTCGAATCCCCTAGCTTGTATTGTGCAATCCTCATTGGCAATCTCCATCAATGTGTGTGCAAATATCATGCACAGCCATAGTCACAACTGATAGTAGACTCACCCTTTCACCCACCTCTAACACTGGTCTCCACTGAACTGTCCATGCATTGCAGTTAACTGATGTGTTCTTTAGTTGATTTATGAGTTAATAATTAGTGAATTAATTAATAATTAATTCACACCACTCAACACTAGTGTATTTATCAGTTAGACTAAATACAACTAGTTCAACTAAGTTAAACCGAACACAACTCCACCAACTGTCTCATCAACTCCACCAAACTCTGCCACATGAGTTCTAACTAAAGTCAACCATGCAATAGCTCAACTAACCCTTAGGAAAAGCATATTTCCTTCTGTCAGCTGCATGTGCCACATCCAAGCATCAAAATGAAGTGCTCCAAGAGGAAAATATAATGTTTATAGTCTAAATATTATTAAGGGTTAATAATATTTGACTGTTCTATTTTTAGCCCGGTAGTCTAAAAATAGAAACCGCCCAATGTCTAAAAATAGAGGTCCATATATTTTTACCAACTCGACCAATCATCCATAAATAACATCCTACAACTCATAGACCATGATCCATATGTCTAAAAATAGACATAGTCTAAAAATAGACTTTGCGCCAAAAATAGCCTGCGGGCCCACTTAGTGAAGGAGACTTATTTTCACTAAGCTCCATCATCTTGTTGCATTTTCAACAACTAATTCTATGTTTGCATCAGCGGATTTTCATTGCATTTCTATTAAATTGTCTCGATATTTTTGAATATTGTTTCTACCACAGTATCTCTGCCATGTCCTGCCACATTAATACATCGACAGTTGTGAGATCTTGTTGGATTGGGTTAAATTTTTTATGGCCACCTGCCCTACTGTGCGCCGTCTGATCCTCTAAGATTGACAGTGATATAATCGGTGGGAAAATATTATGTAAAACCTAGTAACCCGATCTCCTCCCATAATTTTACACTGTTATAACGTTAATTTTGGTCTGCAATCTGATAAGAGCTTGATGCCGCAGTCTGATTGCATTTCTCTCACAATGATGAAAGAAATTGAAGGATTATTTACGAGTTTCAAACCACCCTCGGCATATAGTCCGGAGCTAGGCAATTTTTTGCGGTTAACATCAACTTGGTATCGACACCGCCTTTTATTATACATAGAGATTTTTGCAAGTTTTTGGCTTTTCAGCCAAACCCTCATTCTCTTTAAAGCAGGTAATATTTGTTAGCTGGATAGATGGTTGTTTTTCACCTTTTTTTATCTTGAATTCGGTTCTAGGTTTTTCATTTAGACTATGAAGTTTTAAACCTCAAACTATGTTATCGGGTTTTTTCTCCTCCAGCTCGGCGCTTGGAAACAACTGTTGAAGATTTAAGATTTCAGGAAAATAATGATACCAGGTTTCATTCTCAACTAATTTTTTTTAAGTTTTAACCTCGGATTAACATCGTTGTGCCATTTAATTATTGATTGGTTTTCTTCTTAATATTGCAGGTACTCTTTTTAATGAAAACAAGGTCTGTCTACAAAAATTGTTTGTTGTCTCCCGGCTAAAATTTCCACGCTACTCTTCCAGGTATTCTTACATCAAACTTCTTCTCCGCTAGGACCTCTTCCCCCTCCCTGGAGTGTTGAATGTATTAATGTTAGGCTAATAGTCTTCAGGGTACTAGAGTCAGTCAAAATATACAGTGAATATTTGCTATCTCATGTGAGCCCAAGCTAGATTTTTAAGTATTTTTTATAAGAGGGTTTCCTCCTGACCTAATTATTTTTGTCTTGGTTGCATTTCCCAAATTTCTTTTATGGATTATAGGAATTGAAAAGCATGATTTTGTGAGAACACATATGTTCTTGGTTGAACTATATCCTTCATGGTCTCTCATTTTTTGCTTAATGTGTTAGGAGTTTATTCAAAGTATTTCTTGTTATATGTAGTAACTATTTTCTCATGGCAGTTAATTTGTATGCTCACAGTTATCATTTTCTTATGAATATCGTGATATCTGGTTATTATAGTGTTTGTCGAGTCTCTGGCCATTTCGTGTATTTTGCATCTATTTTGTATATCTTTAAATGAATTTGGTTTATTATATTATGCTTATACAATAGATGTTTATCTGTGTACCATATAGTTATGGAAATGATAGTTATTTATCTTTTCATTGTTAATCTCTTAAAATCTTCTATCAGAGGGTTTTCTCTGTTCTTTGTTTTGGTGACTGGACCACCTCCACTACTTTTCTGGGTATAGTTTAAGTAGGGGGAACGATGTTTTCTAGGTTGAGGTTCCACCTCATGTCCATAACCAACAGTTCTCCTCCAAACGGTTTTATTAGTCAGAGTTCCATAATTTAACTTCTTGCTTCGAGCTTTACCGAAGAATTCATGGGTGCAATAGCCTTTCTGTCACTTTTATCTGTTATTATTGTTTCTCTCCTCTTTAATGGAATTAAATATTTACTATGTAATTTAATAAGTAGTTTACTCCTTCTGTAGTAGGTTAACTCTAGTATTCCTGTGTTCACTTAAGTAAAGCCATACACAGTTCTCCTTTAAAGCATTTCTTTCTTACAGTCTTATTTACTGAACTGAGATTCATAATGTAAAATTCATACTTAATTTCCAGAACTATCAATAAATTACTAAACTCATAAATAATCATAGAACCCTTTTATTTCAGACATTTAGCTTTTACAACATAGATTTTAAAGAAGTTAAATAAACACTGGCTTGTGTACATATTATATAATATTGTTCCTGTTCAAGTTACCCAAAATGATCAGTTACTTATCTGGTTGCGAAAACTGCTGATGATGTCCACCCAACCTTCAAGAGAGGCGATTACTTCCTTCTCTTTCCCCCGTGCTCCACACCTGAGAGGTATAGGTTGACAGAGTTATTTCTGTTGTGACCTCAGGACCCCAAGTCTAGTCAATACCATAAATTCTCAAGCACGCTGAGTGATTTCCACTGGTCTCTACCAGATTAGAAAATTCCTCACTCTCATCCTTAGTTAATGAACAAAACCCCTTTTCCTCACTGGGATATACCTTTTATCCCTAGAGGAGCAGGTAACTGTTCAAAACTATCCAACTACCTCTCAATTCTAGGAATACTTTTACCATGGGCCTTTTTTACTTTTTATGGAACTGTTTTTTCCATAACTGACTTTATTTCTTATAAAAATATAAAAAAATAACCTTTCCAGAAGAAAAAAAATTTCAGTCTTTTCTTTAAAATAAACAACTAAAATGTCATGTTACTAGTAAACAACTAGTTAATATTAAATTCAGCTGTCACATTGATCAAAGCTAGTTTGTCCCCCATTGAAGGTATAAATATGTTCAAGGGTGGGAACGTGAAGCTAGGTTACAC